>JAUMJL010000594.1:600000-872075 GCA_033558185.1 Dromococcyx pavoninus
AATAGCTTCTGCAATTACAAAAGGTGAGAAGGAGGGGGGTGGCTCAAGACAGCTCTTCTGCGTAGCCGAGAGCATTGAGAAAATTTCTAAGTTAGACAGTGCCTGCTTTATCCCTTCTTCTGGGATCTTACACCAGACAGCTCACTGCATGGTTGGGGACCTGTCAGCAAGCACTTGTCTTTCTCTTCCATGTGCTTATGTGCCTCATCTTCAAGAAGAACCTCTCACATGACTGCAGGGAGGTTTCATGGAGAGTGGCAGCGGCAGCAGTTTATTCAGGAGGACTCTGGCCTTACATCATAAACCCTCCAGAACTGCAGTTGCAGCTGGTGAACCTGATCTAGGATGTATAGAAAGAACTTGGTGATGTTTCCTGCACTTAAACAGGGCGTGAAGCAACACTTGGGTAGGAAGAATCGTGCTTGCAGTGTTAAAAGCTGTATTTCAAAGTGCAACCAGCTGAAAGTAACTCCTGGAAGGTGGAAATGAGTCTTGAGTGACTGAAATTGCATACTCCAGGTTGAAGGATTCCAGCACTAGTCGTTGCTATGTCAGTAAGATTTTTTTCATGACTTTTTATACATTTTCTATACTCCCATCTGCTGTGCCAGAGGCACTCTCAGAGAGCTTCTTTTGGTACCAGGCAAGCTGGCTCTTGCTGATGGCCCTCAGTAGCTTGGCATAGCTCAAGAGGCCAGTCATCTGTTCTAGAGGATCTGCGCCTCACGCATCTTTTACGCTATTAAAAAGGGAAAATTGCCAACCTGTTTAAATGCTAAGTGTTCCCACAAATCAAAGTCATTAGGCAAGAAATGGACAAGCCACATAAGTTAAAGCAACCACAAGGACTTTTGTAAAAATGAGTGCTCTTGCTGGGAAATAATGTGTTGCTTGTAGGCAACACAATGTTTGATTTGCATATGCAGCACAAGTCAGAGCTTTACTCATTCACACATTTTAAAATATGCAGTATGAAACAAAGGTGCTTTTCGTTCACTCCTCTTAGTTGTGGTTCCTTTAGATTTTTTGAAATGCTTTACACAGAAGGTATTAGGAACTAAGATATGATTAAACCCCCATAACCAATGGTTCAATTAACAACCACATATGGTGATCAGAGTAAACTAAACATGGAGCATTTTTCACAAGTGCTTAAAAAGGACTCTGTTCAGTGGCTAAAATATGAAGTAAGCAAGAAGGCTTGTCTGGGGCAAACATCCCAGCTCCTTCTAGGAGAGTGAAAGTGTAATACCAACCTGGCAGCAAGCATTTTAGCAATATTGTTTTTTCCACATGGATTTCAGGTTTTCCTTCAGTTTTGATTTAAATCAAAGATTTTCTGAGGTTAATATTCAAGTGAGGAATTTACTAAACGTCCTGTCAGTTTAAATGATGACTATTAAATTTTTTATATAGAGTAGATGTAGAAATATAGCAGTTAATAAAGGAATAAACTGAGTTCCAAACATAACATTTAGTTAAAATTTTGCTTTGAAATAATTTGTGACAGAAACGCTGCAGTTAGCTGCTTCACACAGTGCACTGGCTGCCTCCGTTGCTCTAAGGCACAGCCTAGAAAACTTCAAGCAGCTTTTAGATGAATGATGTAATGAGCAAATAATTGGAATATGACTATTAAACGCCATCTTGTTCTGTCATGTCATTTACATGTACGTGCAAATAAATCTCAGCTTTTCAAATTCCATAAAATTTCTGACAAAAAATTATGGCAGGTATAAATAACTACGGGACTCCACTGCCTGCCAAATTCTTTCAGCATGTAATAATTTCCATGTGATCTTGCTACAACTAGGTTTAAACATATAAATAATGTCAGCTTATTCTTTGATTATCAATCTTTCTGCTACCAGCTTGACAAAGCTTGCTGTCTTCTGAAAATCTCAGATCCACAAGGTTTGTGTCTTAAAGGTCTTTTCCAACCTAAATGATCCTGTGATTCTACACAGGCCCCTACTCCTACAGCTAGACTTACACAGTGTTCCTTTTTTGGCAAAAGTTCAAACCTGCCAAATTACTACAGATTCCATTAGAAAAATGAACGGAGATGCAAAAAATATGTAGAGCAAGCACAGCTAAGTACAGGTTACAGATCAATTGATTTCAAAGGCTGCTAATCAAAATTGATTTTTGAATGACCATTTCCATAATGAATTTATAATAATACTCAACATTTGACCAAAGTGGAAAATGATTGCTTTTACAAAACCACACGACATAACACTTAGAAAGCAACAATTCATTCAAAAGGAAATGTGGTTTTCTTAAGGAATAAAGTCAATTTATTTAAGTGGTTCAAAACTTGTTCTCTCTATGCATTTGTTTCTGCCATGGTAATGAGCTGCTAAACTTTCCTCTTGTGGTTTGTAGTTATTTAGCTCATTATAGTAACATAATCATATATCATTATATGCTATCATAAATCTGCCACTTTTCCCTTACAGAGTTAATCTTTTTAAATTGAATAATCTGTTGAGCATCAGGTTGAGTTAGTTTTTCCTTCAGCACAAATCATTTAATATAATACACTTTAATTTTTCAGACTAAGTCAGTCCAACCAAGGAGCAAAAATACCCCTCAGAGAATGAAGGGCAGAGAGAACTGCTGGGATACTGAACCTCACTACAGCTGTGAATTGCTCACTGGGTTTGTGCTCAGCTCCTGTGCTTCAGCCCTGGCCTTCGCATGTATTGAGAGAGAGCAAACCTCCTATTTTGCCCACTGGTAAATTGATCACATGTGGTATTTTACCAGCCAAAAATGCCCTTATATAAATGACAGTACAGCTGTGAAAGGAGTTTCAAAAAGCTGGTTATCTGCCTATATAAACTGATATGCTTGGTTATACTTGTAACCAGACAGATGTCCTGCACACTTCTTTATTCTGAATAGTTACCACTCCTCAGCAGCATGCCATCCTGATTCTACAGCATATTTCTTAAACATGCAAGCTCCTGTTACTGAATCAGTAATATCTCTTGCTCATTTATACCTCAAAAATTACAGAAACATTAGTTAGTTCCCACAGCAGAACTCAGAACTTTGGAATAGATAAATAGGCTACTAATTAAAAAGGCTGGGTAATTCAGAACAAAACGATGTTTTAAATTAAGCAGTGGGACAGTTCCTCAGCTGCTCCCATTTCTGTCCTCAAATCACACTGGCACTCTATAATTGTACAGATAAATAATATAGATTCCAAACTTCCAAATAATAAATAGCAAGATAATTTGTCTAAGCTCATGTCTACTGCATCACCATCAGTGGACAGAGCAGGACAATTGCCAAGGTGTTTGAGACTAGATGGCTCTTGCTTTGGCAGAGTCTCTCTCTCCAAGGTGATGGAAGGCAGGGTGACCAATCAGATAAGGTGCACAGCAATCCATTACTGACAATCAAGGACTGGATCTGGGCTAAACACTTAATCCTTAAACAAAGAAGTTATTTGAAGTTATTTAGGGGCATAATTCATTTTTTATAAGGACCATTTTGAAAACATGTCCAAAAAAACCTGAATAAACGCAACAAATCTGTTGTTGTGATAGCCCTCTCCACTATGATATATCACAGCATGAACTGGTCTAAAAATTTTGCTCTGCATGTATATCAAGCCAGGTTAGAAATAGGAGTTCCCATTGAAATGCTGTCAGTCCCTTAATAAGACAGTATTGGCCGACAATGCAAAAACTGAAAGAAATTCCTTCACCCCAGCTAGCAATTAGGAAAGTTTTTTTTAAAAAAGGAAAAAACAGAGAGAAGAGTTACCTTGAGATCCCTGCTGTGCAGACTGCGTTTGAAATTGAGCATATGGTTTATTTGGTATTCCAGAAAATTGCTGCCCATTTGGTGACTGGCTGTGTGACGACGGAGAGCCGTGTTTCTGTAATAGGGAAGGTGGAACTAATGCTTTCAGGGGGCTGACAAGTGGAGAGATTATGTTGGGAGCAAGCCTAGAAAAAGAAAATACAGAAAAATGTCACATATCACATCACTGTATGGGAAAATGAAATACCTGAAAGGCCCTATTTCCATGATAGCCAAACTACAGAAAAGTTTATTTTGCAGGCAGAAATTACATTATGAAAAAAAAAGCTAACTATGCAGCACTGTTTTCAGGTATTTGTTAGAAGGACAGGGAGTCAGACAAGATTTCTATTCCTTTACACTGACTTCCCATATCAGCCATAATGACCAGATCAAAATGACACCAGTTTTCAGGAGGCAACTGAGACACAGCTCAGTTTTAATTTAAAATCTTGGGAGCTGAGAAACACGTCCAGAAAACAGAGGTGGAGAGTGTAGTTGGAGTGAGTAAATGCAAGTAAATTGCTAAAGTGCCTTCCTAGGTCTAACGGGGTAAAGCTTTACACCCCATTTTCAGCCAAAACAAAAAAAAGCATTTTTCAGTTATTCCTCATGCAGGATTTTTCAGACTTAGCAATAACAGCTTTAACTGCAACAGATGGTACGGTTCTTTCAGAGAAAAAGCCTGCATAAGTGCATGCTTGAGGTGGTGCTGCTCAGAAGAAGACTGAAGTGGTTGCACCTGAGAGGCAGAAAATTCCCCCCAGACATCTGGGACTTGGGCCAGCACAGGAGCACTGGGGCAGTCCCGCTCAGGGAACAGACCCTGACCTGACACTCCCACAACGAGCTGGAGCAGCTGCAGAAGAGCCCCACTAACCCACTTCCACGAAGTCCCCAGGCAGCCCCTGCCACTGGTGAAGCAGAGAGGCTTCAGTGCTGCCACAACATGATCATCCCACCAAGGGGTGGTACAGCAGTTGCCACAGAAAGGACGAACCCTTTGCCAGAGAACTGTCTTTTGGCCATTTACAGCCAGAGGGATGGCATGGTGCAGAAGACAGGACCAAAACCCTGGCCATTCATGTACAAGCCCCTTTTTTAGCTGTATTAAACTAACCCTTTAAATGAGTAAATAGGTAGAAGCTGCATCTTTTACCCTCCTGAGGTGTTGTCACAAATGGCCTTTTGCTCTGTAGCCCAACTTTCAGATGTGAGGGATGTGTGGACCATATGTTCGCCATATACTCCCTGCTGCCTCTAGAACTCCTGCTAAACATAAGAAGCAGCTCTTGGAGCAGCATTAGAACCTTCAGATGCTAGAAAAACTGATTGAGAGCCACCCTGCAGAAACTTCACAGCTACAGGTCCTGAGGCATAGAAATAAAAATACCCCTGCAGGTTATATGTTACCTAGCTGGAAAAAAATAACGAGCACAAACCATTGCAGGTACACAAACAACCCAAATCTCTTACTTGTGTCATTCTTTGCCACTGCGCAAGCCATTCAAACACCAAGAACCATGAGTTGCAATTGCAATCTCTCACCAGTTTACATGACTGCTTCTTGGGGCAGTTAGGATTAAACCTGGGAAGCAAGGCTACGCTTGACTTAGGGCTAAGCACTACATGGAAGGTAAATATAGATGAACTGTGAATTAATGGTGACAACAGTTTAATCATATTTAACATTAGAGACAGAAGAACACTGCCAAAAGCTGCCACAGTGACACTCGATTAAAGGGGGCTTAAATAAATCAACCAGTCAAAGCCAATCCTATGCTGAAATAATCCCATCTGCCAAAGCAGGTAAATAAGGCACATAATACAAACCACAGAGACTCTGAATATCCCTGAAGTAGGCTGAAGAATTAAACCAATATTGTTAAATGTGTGAAGGCAAGGATATTTTCAAGCTAAATATGTATGAAATGGAAAATACATTTTTTGTGAGAAAGGTAACACCCCCAATAAGTGACGACCAGCAGTAAAATAAAGAGGACTGAAATCAGATTTTAAGAGCCAATATGCAAAGAAAAAAACCCTGATCTGCTTTTGTTTTAAGGGTGTATTAAAATAAGCTTAGCAACGGGTGAGGATGGCCATTGCCCCACACAGGGGTGAAGGGACTGCGAGGCCACCCGTGCTCTTTTCATGTCAGAGACTGAAAATACACTGAGTTTGGACTGCTGAAGAGAGGATGCTCAAGGGAAACACTGAGTTTATTGTCTGCGCAGCAGCTAAACGCTAAGGTAAGCTCCCATGTGGCTGCAGTTATTCCTCAGAGGTCTCAGCAGAGAAAAAGTTGAACACAAATAAGCTGTCGTGTAGCCCAGCTACAAGTCATATCTTCTGCAAATGCTCCCAATGCCCATCTGTGGTGAACTATTATTGCATGAAGATGGGCCTGATGTTATCCACTGAGACCTGCAGAAACACTTTTGCTATGGTCTCTTCTGGGGCTGCAAGCGAGTGCCAGCAAAGCACAGCCACAAATTACAGAAAGGTCACCAGCCCTTTCAAACAGCTCACATTGAGATACTGTCCTCGACACGCCAGGAACACTACTGGAAGCTTGGAAAAGGCTTCCATCTGAACGGAAATTACAAAGATTGTAGTTGTTTTCAGTGGAAAGATAACGTCTAAAAGAGATCACGACAGTGGCATTTATATGGATAATGACAACCATTTTAAAGAGAAACAAAAGATTTACTAAAAACTCCAAGGCCTGGATGAGCCAGAAACCAGTCTGAACGAGGGAGGAAAATACTTCTGGGGAGCAACTACTCTGCAACAGCCTGTGTTGGGTTTCCTTTCCCTGCTCTTGAAAGGTCTTGCCCTGGCTGCTGCTGGAAAGTGCAGCATCCCACAGCTGCCTGCTGGGCTGCCCTCTGCCAAGCACTTTGTTGAGATGGCCAAGTAATTGCACTTTTTAATTCTATGCAAATATGTGACAGGTGAAACAAAAATAGTACATTTAAGGTGTCCAGCTGTGGGAATACTGAAAATCCTAGCTTCCCTACCTGGTTTAACTACCCCTAGAGGCTATTTAGATTTTAATCATGTGAGAAGAATGTAACAGTTTTTATTGTTATTTTTAAAGCAGCACTTCTCCCCATTCACACTCCTTTGCATTCCTGTTTTTCCTGTGCCTGAACTCCAGTTGTGATAGCATTTGTGCCTCGAAGCCTTTGAAATGACTGGTTAAGAGCACATGGGATGCTCCATGCGAGGCAGGAGGGGTGTGGAGGCGTGCAGGGCCCTGCTCTGGCTGGGTGAATGGAGCTGCCAGCTCGGCATTGTGGTCACGGTGCAGGAGCTCAGCAAACACAGCTGTCAGTGGGCAGCCAGTATCCTAGGAATCTGGAGCACAGGAACCTGAGCTGAAACCCTGAAAGCTCCATGTAACCCTCTGACCATCACTGCCTCTGCTGCATGAAGAGAGTTTCATACCATTGAGCAGGTGACCCTAAAATCTACTACATGCTGCTTTGGCTCTACAAAACAGGGAATTTATTGTGCACAGTTTTTAGGTAGGAGGGAGCATCGCTCAGCAGAAAACTCTGGCTGTGTTAGTACAAGTGGCCAATGTGGGGATTTGTTTCCTTAAAATGGTCATCACAATGCCTACAGCTTGAGCTGGTCCCTATAACACTAGTTTGTGTGTGCATGTGCATGTGTGAATGTGCTCTGGCACTCTCAAGGAGAGCTTTTTTCATCAGCTAACTGTCCAGTTCTCAGGGCTGTGTTTTTAATTCTCTCCTAAATATTTGCCTACTAATTAGGTTGCTGAGATATATATTGTTAAAAGAGAGGAGGAATCATTCCTGATACAAATTAAATAGATAAGGCATTAACAACAGAAAAGAACTTAAAAGGAGGTGCCTTCTGTGTGGAAGAAGAAACACTAAACTACTCACACTGAGTAGGAACTCAGCTGAATACATTAAGAATTCCCAAGCAGTAGCTCAGGCATATTTGTTTCAATAACTAATAGCCTGGACATTTCCTGTTAATGCTGTACTACAACCACAGTTTGCTTTGGTTTGGATATTAATAATAAATATAGGCCATATATTCTACTTTAATTGTAACCTGTATAATTCAGTAAATTTTCGGGTCCTTTTGGGGCCTTTTAAAATCTATCTGTGCCTCTATATAGCTATATATAGAGATATATAAATAAATACTCTTACAGCTGTAAAAAAATCCTTATCCATCTTTAATTCATTAAATTTGACGGCTCCTGGCTATACTGAATATTTCTGTTCAGAAGCATAACTCTTTTTTCTATGTCCGTAATCTTTTCACAAAGCTAAGATGAATCAACAGTTCCTACAGGCTGCTTGCACTGCTGATGTAGTCTGACTGTCCATATAATCTACACTGTTTTACAAGAACGTGTGATGGTAAAGCACTTACTAACTCAAACAACAAATTAAGCCACTGCAACGCCACTACCAGAAACCTATGTCCCTTCTGTGAAAGGTAACCTGTTAACCATACACTTACCTTATTCCTAGCCATTTGCTGCTACAGATACTAATGAAGTTCCTAGCAAGCCCTCTCTGAATCCAGATTTGCAGTTGCCTACCAATGAAACTGCTGAAGATTCATTTTGGTGACTGCAGACTTAATGACAAGCAGGTGCTTCTGAGTTCCTCTCATACAGAGAGGTGGGCACCAAAAGAGTCTCTGCTCCCTGCGCATGTTGACTAATTTTGAACTTACAGCATGTTTTGGGAACAGCGGTATTGTAGGAATAATGTGCAATTTCCTTTAGCAGTGATAATAGCAGACAGGGAACTGTACAGTCCGATGCAGTAAGAATCTACTCATTAATGGCCATGTATTCCATAGAGGTAAAACCAAAGGAGCTGTGTTCAGTTTTGATGCATTAAGTTGTTATGAGAGTTACAAACCGCTGAAGATATATTAGAACAGTAAGACAGGGTTTTCTTACAAAGTAAAACTGCCAAAAGTAGAAGCATGTCAATGAAAGAAGATAATTTAAAATCCATTTTTTCATATTACAAGGGTGCAGTGGCAGACTCAGCCTCCTCTCCGCTGTGTCCATGACGTGGGAGCAGCAGGGCATGCACCACAGAGAGAAGCAGGTTGGCTTGAAACAAAAGGAACATTTTGCTCACACAGCATGTCCCAGCCTGTGGCATCCATAGCCACAGGAAGTCACAGAATCTAACAAAATACCTATTTTTTAAAAAAGGGACTGAATAATTCAATGGCCAAAACCAACATTTCCATGCTAAGTAAGGGGTAATCAAATCTTGTGCTTCGGGATGTAAAACAATCACCCAAGGAGTCAGAGAGGAATTCTCTCTCCACTCATCATACAGCTTCGTATGATTGACCAGGTATTGTGGGTTTGCAAATTCCCTTTGAAGCACCATCTGTAGGATGGCGCCAAAGATATAATACTAGTCTTGGGGGATCTATGATTTCAGATGGAATTGCAAAGCTAATGCATTTCTCTCCTGAGGATGCATCAGTAGACAATTAAGTAAAAGGGATAATCAGAAAAATCTTATTTATGCGATATCTTCATCCACAAACCAACAGAAAACTATTGGAAAAACTGATCCTATCTCAATAACATACCTTGTCTATGATACTGTACGCATTTCTGCACTATGTTCAACAATCTTAAACACTGAGCTTTCCAGTCCTTCCTAAGGGAAGCTCTCGAATCAGATGGGATGCTACCCATGAAGAGTCATTAAATCAAGTGAGAGACATAGAGAATGAGCGAATTCCCCACCTGTACTGCAAAGCATTTGTCATTCACATCAATGGAAACTCTCCGAAATCTGGATCTTAACGGAAGGTGTTTTCTTAAAAAGAACATTAAAAGTCAAAACATAGAAGATATTAATGTGTTCTCTCTCACTTTGTAAAGTGCATACCTTTAGGAATCTCTAACAGGAATGCCAGAAAGAATTCTACATAAATTTTCTTGAGATCACGTTTTAACAAAATATTGTGGATTGTGAAAGTTCATACTGAGTACTAAGGATTACAAGAAGGAAGTATCTAGGTGTCCATGAGCTAGCAGTGATCTATAGAAAAGACACCTCATAGGCTACAAATACCATTATCTGGTTTTAGAATTATTCACCTGTCTCCACTCTTCAGCCTCTTGAAGTAGGCGGCAATGTATAAGAATCTGTGTATTTTCAGAATACACACTAAATGTCTTGTTCCAGTATTACTGAACATTTATTTTTCTGAGCTTTGTGCATGTTTTCTATGTTCATCCACAGTTCTTATTCTGAGTAAGCAATAGTTTTACACTTTGCTTTAGCTAGTCTTTGTTTAATAGCTGTTCCTGGGCAAATTAACACAGAGTAAGAAATCATAAAGTCAGATTTTGAGCTGGTTTAAGATTAGATTTTTCATGATCTAGTTCATCGTCTCTTAATTGCCAAAAGCTGCACAGAGTATATGTATTTAGTAGATATTGAATGGATCTGAAAATTGAAAAATAATGAAAATAAATTCAATCTCATACTCTTGAATAGTAAGTGGGAATGAAGCATAACTGCAAAATAGAAATATCTACAATAGGGATGTTTCCAATATGAAAACTGTTGGGGTTTTTGGTATTTTTTTCTCTTTTTATGATGTGATGGCTTGATTGGCAGATTCCTCAGCTAGACAAAGAACCTCAATCCATATCCCATTGAGTTCAGTGGAAATAGGACCAAATCCAGACTGAAAAACATCTGTCCTTTATCTCAAATAATATTTTGTATATTTTGGGTTACAAGACCATTCTGTAATACAGTTCTCATGCACAGTGTATCACCATATCAAACAGCCTTGACTTTGAGAGCTATGTTTAACTGACATTACTTTGCAGAAGAGCATGTAATAGAGTGCCAGAGTGATAGGTACAAAGCAAAGAAACTCCATGATTTATCTTAAGTGACTCCTAGGCTATGCAGAAGGTTACAAAACCCAAAATTTTCCTCGACACCAGGTTCTACCATAAAATCCAGCGCATCAGCTATTTCATTCATAAAATCTCTCCCCAAGCATTGTAGTTACTTATATTGCAGGAATGTCTAATTCAGTTCCAGGACCATAAGATGTTTTTTTAAAATGGCAAAAAAAAAGTTAACACTGATTTTCATCTCTTCCCATAATATTAAAAATGATGTGTAAAGCTCCGCTAATCTGGTCTCTGGATAGTGCCCAATCTCTTGCCACGTGTTTCTGTTCTGGGTCTTGCCCTATGGGAATTTCTGTCAGCACATGCTCAGGAAACAGTTATACCATTCACTTTGTCTTGACTATTTTTTTTAAGGCGGACTCTATCTGAAGTTTGGTGAACCTTTGCACTAATCACTGCCAGGTGCCCCTGGCTGAGTTTCTGGAATGCAAGGAATCTTTTCCTTCTCTCCCTCTTTCTTCCTTTCTCCTCTAAACCCCTCTCCCTGATATATAATAAATCCTTCAATGCAGATCACTTTGCTGAGCATCATTGCATTTTATTATCCTTTTCCATAAACAATGAGCAAACAAGTTACTGAGCTGAGGCACACTGTGACACACTGCCCATCTACATGGCTTCAGACTCTGCTCTGTGACTGCAAGATAGGATGCTGTGTTTCTGTTTTCCTCTTTTCTCACTGTGCCTGTGGACAGCTGGAGTAGCTGTCTGCTGGGGCTCTATTCTTGACTCTGCCACTAACGCAGCTTGTGACACACCTCTGTGTCTAATGACATTAATGCGAGGCAATATCAGACTGTTCCTAGCTTCTAGATAAATGCAAGATACTGGTTTTCATTCAGAATACTGTCTTGTATTACTTTAATCCAGTTCTGCATCTTCACACACCCACACTCTGAATAGTGTCAACAGCTGCCCATACGATGAGCACAGAACTAGGGAGCTATAAGGAGTAAGAGTGGCTTCATAAACATTAGAGCACCATCCACTGGACCTTTAATGTGATTTAAGAATCTTAGCTCATTTAATTGCTTTAGAATATTTTTAATAATACAAATCAAGATTGATATGAAAACAGCTTCAGGTTCAAAATTAAAGGGTCTGGAGCACAAGTCTTATGAGGAGCATCTGAGGAAACTGGGGATGTTTAGTTTCGAGAAGAGTTAGGCTGAGAGGAGACCTTATTGCCCTCTTCAACTACTTGAATGGAGATTGTAGAGAGGTGGGTGTTAATTGTGTCCCAAGTAACAAAAAATAGTACAAGAGAAAAAGGCCTCAAGTTGCAGAAGGGGACGTTCAGATTAGGTATTAGGAAACACTTCTTCACTGAAAGGGTTATTGGACACTGGAATAGCTGCCCAGGGATGTGGCAGAGTCACCATCCCAGAAGGTATTTAAAAGACAGGTGGATGAGGTGCTTAGGGACATGGTTCAGTGGTGCAGCTGGCAGTGTGAGACTTACAGTTGGACTCGATGATATTAAAGGTCTTTTCCAACCTAAAAGATTCTGTGGTTCTGTAAACAGGAGCCAAAGGAGTCCTTTCCTGGTAGACTCCAATGCTTTTCTGTGAGGGCCTTCTCTTCAGGTATAGAGTGAGTAACTGAAACACAATATTTTCTAAAAGATACATATGCAAGCCTCAGTTGGATGTAAAATATAACTCAGTATTTTGCAGTGCAATTCATCAGCTACACAAACTCACAAATACATATAAAAACTTTTCTTCTATGTTAAATCAGTATCTCTACAATTGTTCTGACCTGAGACATGCAATTTCTGCATCATAGCTTAATCATGACGATGGGAACTGTGCCAATCGAAGACATTTTTATTTATAAGGGTTTGTTCAATAGTCTTTGAAATGAAGCTGATGAATCACTACAGTGGAAGCTGCTACACGTAAGGGAAATTTGAAAACTTATTCTTGCTAGTAATCTAGCAGTGAAATATATTTTCAGAAATAAAAAATCTGTATTAATGTGGTCAAAGAATATCAAAACATATTTAAATAAAAAGCACTGTCTTAGGTTCAAGTGATTGCGAGGAATTCAATTACAAAGACATGCAATCAGACACAGATATCACACAGTTTACAGTCAAGTTTACAGTCTAAAAGAGACTATACTGAATAGTGAAAAATGTTAAGATAACTTAATCATCTGTTATACCATGATAAATCACTATGTTTATTGTCTATGGGTTACAGTTGGCTGCAGAAGCTTGGCTTAGAAAGCAAAACAAAATTTGAAAAAAAAAGGAAAAAACAACTTTACAGATGCTAAGCATAAATTTAACTACAAATAATACCAGTAATGGCTAAAATCATTAATACAAGGCAGAAGATTCGTGGCTGAGTCCTTCTTAAATGGTTCCTGAGTTACTCTGACAAAATTCTTTAACCTCCCACCTTCTCCTGTAACCCCTCTTACCCTAAGATGGTTTGGCTTACAGTGTCTCTCCTGGCAACAGCGTGCTTTACTGTGATGTGCACTGGTGAAGGCTCTCTAATGAATGTCAATCCAGCCCTTTTAGAAACACAAATGAAACACATGCCCAACTCTTTCTGCTGATGGCCAAACAATATTTTACCCCATGACCAACCACTAAGTTATTCTTAACCATGAATTGTTGAAGTAAGCCTATGCTAATGCAAATTTTGCTTTAAGAGGGGGAGAGGAAACTGCATAAGCCTATCTGGACATGATTATAAATAAATTCTGATCACATTTTCTACAATGAGATAAATGACTTGGGATTTGAAACCAGATGCTTCTAATTACTGGTTTTCTTTGTTACATGAACCTCAGCTCCGCACCTGTACATTGTTCTTTCCTTGGACAGATGTACTGATGCCCCTTTTGCGTGCTCAGATCCATAACACTGCGATAAATTATGATGGATTCTTGGCTTCCTCCATTGAAAATGTTTTCAGCTGTCAGAGCTATCTGTTTCTCGTTATTGGTTTTAGTGCTTTTGAAAGAAAGACTAAAACACTGACTTGTGTATTCTATTATAAATGAAGAGTATTCTCCAGTGGAATCCACAATGAATGAGTGATGTATCTCCTTGGTCCTAGGAACTGTTGTAAAAACTGTGTAGGTATTTAGCTCTCCAGAGTACTGGAGAGTATACGTTTGTTCCATGCAAAGACTCCAGCAACATGCCAGTTCCTAGTCAGTGTATTTATGTGAGCTCACAAACTTAAAGAAGAACAAAAATTAGTCATAAGTAGTTAGACCCTAATTGTCACTGAGAGTAAAGGGAATTGGGTACACAAACATATTTTCCTATTTGGCCATGGATTCTGGAAGTTAAGGAGATAGCACAACCTATTGGAAAGAATCTCTCCCATTTCTTTTACTGGTTTGGAGGCAATTTCTTAAATCTCATCCCAGAAACAGTCACGATCCAGAAAAACAGCTGGACTCTGGTCCCATCTCATGAGAAAGCACCCACCAACCCCTTTCTATCTCGTCATCATTTTCCAGTAAAGCTGAAGCCAAAACTAATCCCACAGAGCAGAGCTGTGGGGTTGCTGGAGAGTGCTTTTTTCCCAGCTCTGCAGCTCACTGAGCGCAGGCAGGGGCGCTGCGGCAGATTCTTTTTTGAAATCAAGGCACCTGACAAGGTCCTGGCAATGTATGTAACAGGGCTGAAACAGTGTCACAGTATCACAAGGTTGGAAAGGACCTCTGAGATCATCAAGCCCAACCTATAACCCAACACTAACACCAACCTATCATCTAAACCATGGCACTCAGTGCCTCATCCAGTCTCCCCTTAAACACAACGTGTCCCCTTAAATGTGGGCAGGAGCTGGTTTACAGTCTCTGATTGCCCAAGTATAACATGGTATCAGTACAAATAAAAACCTAGCGCACACGTTTTTATCCTGCATATTTGTTTTCAACCTTAAAAACATCAGGAATTTCAAATCTGGTATTCCCTAGTTGTGCAAGAAGGGAGGCTCTGTGTATGCTGTGTTACTTTATGTAAGGAGAATTGAAGAACTAAATTTTCAACAGAGATCTCTACATTTTTCTGTGGTATTTGAATTAACAGGCGCTCAGAAGCAAGCAAACAAAAATCCTATGCTTATGCAGCCTGATTAAAATGTCTCTTTTCAGTGCATTGTTTTTAAGTCCTGTTTCTTGTGATTTTTGCATGGGTAAGTGGCTCTTAAAGTGGGTCTGGAACATGGTTTGAACTGGTTGCAGTTAGCTGGTAAGAAGCCTGGGCCAAAGAGAGTTGTGTAAGCTCTTTCCTTGATTACTTAATCCTTTATATTAAAGGCTCACAAGACTGGATTCAGAGTTCTCATTAATCATCACCTATGGACATCACAGATGTCTTAATCCCACTAGTTCTTCATTTACTGTTGTGTTTACAGAGCAGAAATGAGCTCAATTACAGCAAGAATATAAAACCAGTTTCACTTTTCTTTCCCTTGGAGACACATCACCTTCCCAGTAAAATTCTTATTTCTCAGTACCCCCAGCTTCTTTTGAGAACATAAGTGCTGTTTGTTATGGGCGGCACAAGTGACAGAGGGCCTCACAGCCACACATAGAGGGTCCGTGTTCAGATCCTACAAAGTGACCTTGTTAGGCCATCAAGCTAAACGGGTGCAAATCCTTAACCTGGTGCCACCACTCAAACTCACTTAACTTTAGTCACATGAGTTTCATGTAAGCCGATCATTTATCACACTAAACTGGAACCTGCAGAGATTGTTTACAAGTGAAACTAAGTACCTGTTTAGATGACTTGGATAATAAGAGCTAAAAAAATAGTATAAAGCCAAGTCCAACGTTCTTCTAAGATTTAATACCAAAAGCTGGTTTTCTGCCTTCATTGTGTTACAAATCAGAATAGACTACTTTTGCAATGGGCAAATGAAATGAGTTAGACATTAGATATGGCATATGCTACAAGAAACGCTAAAATAAACCTTTGCTACCTGAAATAAAAAATAAATATATATTTAAACATGGATCATGACAACCCCACTTTCTGGATGCCAAAATATTTCTCAATCACACACTTTCAGTTTAATTAATATCAATATAAGTAAGATTTTTTTTGGTCTAACATACGCTTCATACCAGAATTTGAAAAAATACTCTCCACATTGTATAAAGCCAGTATAAATACATTTGGTAATGAAGTCAGATTTTGTTAGAACATTTTCAAGTGAATTAGATAATTCTGTCAAACTATTTAAATGTCTTAGCAAACCATTTGGGAAAGTTGACTGCTGTGCCTGGTATTGACTTTGGCAAAGGATGGTGTAACACAGGGCCTTTTTAAAAAAATGAGAATGCCTTTAAATCAAATTCTGAATCTTATGTCAAACTTGAGTAGACTATTTGTACTCCGCCTCATGTAGTTCTTGGCATCTTGTATATTTGATGACTCAGTAATTAGATTTCTTGATAGTAATCATTTGGTTCATTCCACAGACTTAAACTATGCAATCCAGCCTTGTCATCGTACTGAATCACAGCACAGAAATTCTTCGCATTTACTTAAACACGAATGCTGAAACAGCCGACAAATGAGGGAAAACATTCTCTGTGTGCCAGAAAGCTGGAGCAGTTAATATGAAGAAAGGCAGTGTTAGGTGTTTCTTCCCTGTTGTAACCCATCTATGTGTTATGTGAGTAACCGCACACTATGAACTGGCAAAGGTGTAACAGTTCTGTAATTCAGTGGCTCCAAGCATTACATTATTAAGTGATTTTGCCCAGTTAATGGATGAATGCCTTAAACAAAATTGTGCTAAATGAAATTCAACGACTCTTAGTTCACACAGAGTCTCTGTACTTAAAATTAAAATGTCACGTGTGGACTTTATTTCAGCAGTAATTAATAATGTGAGCATAAACAATTAAACGCAGCAAAAGGATTTTGGACTCCGTACAACAGGGCTGATTGCAGGTAATTTTGAGTTTAGAAAATGGTATCTGAGATGCTGAAAAATTCCAAGTAATTATGTCATGAAACTAGATACCCTGTTTCAAAACAACTATCCAAAACCACATTCCATTCTCCACGTCTTTAGAAATATGTTATCATCTCAGTCATATGATATTAACTATGGTGTTTCTGTAAAGGCTCTACATTATTTAGGTGTATAAGCAGTGAGATAAATCAGCACTGTTGTCTCCTCTGAGGAAGAACATCTATTCCACTAGAACTGAAATCAGCAGAGACAATTCTGATGTAAACTTTGGCCTAAGCAAATGAGCCCAACATCTGTAGAAGGAGCTCAATGAGACACTCGGTTCACTCAGCCCAGTGTTTCTCCTGAAAAGAGAAGTTCTGTACTCTGGAATGGAAACATTAGGGGCAGCAAGGAGAAGCTTCAGCCCCTCAAACTGGAAAACTGTTGCCTCATTCTGGACAAGTCTTCACTTTCATTTCTTATTAACAGTACCAAAACATGAAGAGCCTTAGAAACAAATCCACCTTACTGACAGCCTGTTAAATTCTTCCCATAGTATATCCTTAGTTTATTTCATTCCTTGTTGGTATATTTTTCCTTAACTCTCCTAGAAACCAACTCAAAGAGGAAGCAGTTGAGCAGCGCACTGGAGAGCAGTGAGAGGCAGGGATCCTACTCCCCCACGCTCAAGTATTCTGTGGGGACAGATCAGCTGGTGGATACCTTCACTTTGGACTGTCCATCTAAATTCCTCCTATTTGCACCCACTGCCCTCTCTGCTACAAAACCCCCGCATACTGAACAGGTGTAACTCCCATCTAAATCAGCATGCCTGATGCCTGTTGGCCATGACTCTCCCACAGGCACAAGCCTGCCAACAGGAAATAGGACGTCAGGAATGCAGGATGGCAGGGCACAGAGGAAGAAGTGTTGGGCACAGGCATTGTATGTGAAAGGGACAGAGTAAGTCTGCTCCTGTGATGGGTCGATATGCATCATGCAATGGGACGGGGCACTGGTACCTGCTACTGATAGGTCAGAAGAGAGTGCTGAAGGAGGAACAAGGTATAGAACCAAATTTGCTACAGCATTCATTCCCCAATTCAGAAAAAAATAGAGTAAGTGGTTCCTAATTGAATTTCCTCAATCAGATTGTTCTTCAACTACTGCAGGTGTGATTTACCTTACCATGCTCCTTCCTTGCCACATACACCCTTGCCTTCTGCCCTTTGCTTAAAGCATACAGTTAAAAACTTTCCAGGCTTTCTTTTCCCCACATAAAAGAAGGGATGAGTCAGTCACTGGACTAGGATGGGAAAACTCTACATTCAATTACTGTATTTGGTAAAGAACTCCAAAATATTTTTAGGAAAAAAAAAATCCCTTAATCTCTCTGTATCCCAGCTTCCCATCAGTAAAGTAAGATCAGAGTCCCTTCCCTGTCCAAAATACTGGGAGGAAAAACTGTAGGTTTAATTGGCATGAGGCTAGGCAGGCACGAAAACAAATAGAGAAGAATTTTGTGGCTTACAGAGATTCTTTACTGTTGAGAAGATGTTTTGAGATCCTTGAGCAAATGGTGCTGTAGCAATGCAATGCAATCCATACTGTCACAATGCAATCTGGACAATCAATGTCATGATACGCCCTGCTCTGCTTAGGAACTTACTGGTTAAATCCTGCTGCTGAGAGATGCCCTATAGAAAGTCTTATCAGGGAGCAAGAAAGTGAGAAAGCCTGCTGCTCTGACACAAAATAAGTCTTACAAAGGCAAACATCGCCTTGCTCCTGAGTCAGTTGCAGTTTGGGATTTTTACACTTTGAGAGATTTCTCATTTTAGCTGAGAAAAATTTCTCTGGGCTTCTCCAAACCTCAAGAAAGAAGTTAAAAAAAAAAAATTAAATGCAGTTGCTTTCTGGGAAGAAAAAACCCCTCAGGGTGTTTTAATGAAGACAAAAACTAGGCCCTGAGCAACCTAATACTAAGGTACCATGACAAAGTTTGCCCCACTCTGCACAGAAGATGGATGACATGACCTTCTGAGGTCCCTTCAAAACTGAGTCATTCTATGATTCTAAAAGAAATTGGATTTATTAGTTTGAGCCAATATTTCTCATTCAAACAGCATCCATGCAAAGTAAAATAAACAACGAATCGCTCATTATCATGCCAGACAGAGCCAAGCACATTTCATACACATACCCTTCCCTGGCACTCTCCAACAGCGACTGATGGTGATGTGGACTGGAAAGGGTGGAATCGAGTGGATGGTGTCTTGAAGGGATGTCATGAGGAGGTGGCAATATACCTGGCGACGGACCGTTATGATTAGCACTGGAACCACTGTACATGCCTGTGAACACACATTTTGCAAAATAAAATTAGCAAGGAAAGAAGCATCCAAGTCCTTTAGAGTCCCCAACTCCTTCTCTATCCCCCACCCAACTGTGAGACACAAACACACCACAGCCCACTCCCGTCGGGGAAGTCGCACCATCAGGGGAGTCACCCAGTGTGAGCCCCAGTATGTTAGTGAGCAATGCTGTGCTTGGACCAGCACACAAACCTCTATCAAGGCATTCTGATGTGTGGGGCTCCTCTCCACCCCTCTCACGTGCTCCATTCCTTCCTTGCTGTGACTGCAGACCTGTAAGCACTCCTCCAAGCAGCTGACAGTACTTGTGAGCACTCTCATCCTGCCACCTCCATATTTCTGAGTGAGAACTCAGAAAGTGCTCATTGGTACAGAAGGATAGAGTTCATATTGACAGCAGAAAAATACATGATACCTTCACAACATCATGTTAAGACAATGAATTCAGAGCACTGTGTTTGTGTAAAGGGGGACCAGGATCTGGTGTTTTTTCATTGGTCATTTAAAACTTTTTAATTTGACTCTAAATGAGTATGCTGCTGGGTATCATAGGCCATTGCAAAATATCATATATTGATACAAATGAAACCCCAATAAATTAAATGTGAAGAGGAACGAGGAGAAATTTTTAATGAAACCATGAAAACAGAAGGTTTACTAGTACACAGAGGTACTGAAGGAGTGCTGATGTCCCAGCATTCCAGCTACTCTCCTCTACCATGGCAGTCAGGCACCAATAGTCAAGTGTCTATCATCACAGAATCATGGAATGGTTGGGTTTGGAAAGGACCTCTGCAGCTTATCCAGTCCAATCCTCCTGCTAAAGCAGGGTCACCCAGAGCACGCTGCACAGGAACATGTCCAGGTGGCTTCTGAATATCACCAGAGAAGGAGACTCCATAGCTTCCCTGGGAAGCCTGTTCCACTGCTCTGTCACCCTCACAGTAAAGAAGGATTTCCTCGTGTTCAGGTGGAACTTTGCCCCTTTGTCCTGTCACTGGGTACCACTAAGAAAAGTCTAGCCCCATCCTCTTGACTCTCTCCCATTATATATTAATAAGCATCGATCAGATCCCCTCTCAGTCTTCTCCACGCTAAACAGACCCAGGTCTCTCAGCCTTTCCTAAAAGCTGCTCCAGTCCCCTCATCATCTTTGTGGCCCTCTGCTGGACTCTTTCCAGTAGTTCCTTGTATTTCTGGAGCAGAGGAGCCCAGAACTGGACACAGGACTCCAGATGCCGCTTCGCAAGAGCAGAGTAGAGGGGGAGGATAATCTCCCTCAACCTGCTGGCCCACACTCTTCAGAATGCACCCCAGGATAGCCTTTACCTTCTTGGCCACGAGGGCACATTGCTGACTCATGATTAACAATATCCACTAGGACTCCCAGGTCCTTCTCCACAGAGCTGCTTTCCAGCAGGTCAACCCCTAACTTGCACTGGTGCATGGGGTTATTCCTGCCTAGGTATGGGACTATTGCACATGCTCTGAAGCACATACTTTGTTGAGGAAGCTTTGTCCAGAACTCTTGGATTAAGATGCTGGGATTAAGTTTTTTTTCTTCTGGTCTCCCTTCTAGGAGTAAGCCATGCACTAAGACAGTCGGGACTGCCCAGGGTCCAGGACCTTGACCTTGACCAGAATTTGCTGTGAGGGACGCACTGAAGGTAGGTGGCTGCGATGAGGGGGCCATTGCAGAAGTGCTTGCTGCCTGGCGTTACGAGCACTGATTGCATGCCACTCCATGGCACAGGGGAAAGCAGGACTGGCTCCTACTAAGTCCAATTCTTGGAAACGTGTAGTGCTTCTTTTCTCGGTTTCTCTGCCCTTCTCCTCCTCTTCTTAAAGTTTGCCTACAACACATCTCCCAGAGTTCTGGCCCACAGGCCATGCATCCCAGGGAATCTGCACACAGAGGACTACAGCAGCCGCTCACACTGTATTCTGGAGGCTATGGAGAGTACATGAAGTTTGCCAGCTCCCCCAGTATCCAGCTATACCGCACAGAAGATCTCACATCACCTCTGAGGCCTAGCTTCCTGGCCTTCTCTCCTCCTGCAGCGTTCACCTTTCCTCCCCCACTCATTGTGTGCAGAGCTACACATTCAGTCAGACAGAGCTGCGTGCCAGCTACACTTGGACATGTTGCATTGTCACTGACAGGGTTCTGGATGACACTCCTCCCAAACCCTGGCAGTGACATGGAATAAGCAGAAAGCATCATGAAAATCTGGAGCCCTGGGGAATGTGTGACAGCCCTCTGAGCAGATAAGACATGGCTGAATGTCAGCATCTGTTTCTGTGCGACTAAAGAGCAGAACCACTAAGGAAAGATTCCCGACACCTCTGTCAGGGACTTCAGATGAATCAAAAAACGTCTCATGAACAATGAGTCCTCAGCTTTTGAGAGATCTAAAGCAACAAAAATGAACCACATCACCTCTATCTCCCACTAGGCAGAACATTCGTCAACCAGCCAGTGAAACCAACTTCCTTTCTGCACTGAGAGCCAGACAGAAGGGGCTTTAAGAATTCAGATGTTCCCAGGTGATGCTAGGATTTATTTGTTAAAGCCTCTTCTGATAAAAGTAAGTTAGTGGATAGTATGCTATATTGTGAAAATGTTAAGTTTTCTACTGGTTGCTTCAGTCCATTTTACAATACAGCAGTTTCCACTCCCCCAGATTCTTAGTGTTCATACATTCATTATCAGGCCTGGAAGATGAGCTAAGTACCAGTTTGACCTTGACTATACAGTGTTGTTTCACACTTCAGTTGTATTTCCTACAACACACAGTTCAGGCATATTGACAGCACAGCCTGGAGGAAACAGCTGAACCTAAAAAGAGATGTTTAATGCTCTCTAAGACTGGCAAACTATTGCTGGCCACTGTCAATAACTCACACAAAAAAAGCTCAGTAACCCTCAAAACGAAGTTTTAGCAGTGTGGTGGCCAAGTAAACACACTCAAATGTTTTGTCTTACAATTCCACCCCTCAACAGTTCATGAACATTTAAGAGGTTTCTCCTCGCCCCATCTGTAACGTCTCAACAGCTGAGGATAGTTCAACTCTTTGCTTGAGGTAGATGAGAAAGAGAGCAGCAGAGTACCTGCAATCAGCTTGCCCCTCCCTCTAGGCAAGAAAGAAAATGTTAAAAAAACCACCCCACACATCCACATGTCCAAGAGAAGAATTCTGCATGATCCCATGCACTCAAACCTACTCCATTAGAAACCAGAATCCCTGTCAGCCCAAATTTCTGTCATGCCCA
The DNA here is from genome assembly GCA_033558185.1 of Dromococcyx pavoninus. Lineage (NCBI taxonomy): Eukaryota > Metazoa > Chordata > Aves > Cuculiformes > Neomorphidae > Dromococcyx > Dromococcyx pavoninus. Next base: position 622,393 of record JAUMJL010000594.1, read on the forward strand.
GTTCTACTGAAGTGGACACCCATTGCCCATTCTTGGGCTCAAAAAGACGTATTGCTGTGGATCCCCTCTTCCTCTTTAAAGTACAGCTTCTTCCAATCACCCTGAGTTTATCCTGGAAAAGACCCCTGCTTGGAACATACGTGTGCTGAACCTTGTAGGATTTGTTCATCAGTGAGTTTCTTACATCTTTACTTACCACAACACCCTCACTCATGCTTGGTTTGCCATGAGGCGTCTCTTGCCCCTCAGATCCCTTTTCCACACTGCAGCTTGTGCTGCCTCACCCCAAGAGCCTCTGGCTCCCCATGCAGTGACACTGCAAGACCACCGCAACATGGGCTGAAGCGTGTTAGGGGAAACCCAGCTGTCCCCAGATCCTCTGTGACACTTGGGCAAATGTGGCACCACACATGTGCTGCCTGCTGCCAAGCAGCGCATGTCACAGCTGAGCCCTGCCGGCCTCTCCCACAGTGGGAGCACTAATTTTGGGTGCCACTCTCTGGTATCCAGCTGCCAGCATTCATGAAACTTGCCAGAAGGCAATTATCTCTGAGGCGTTTGACAAATGTGATCGAGCTTGGCTGATGAATTTAAAGAAATACTGTGGGCAAGGGAATTGACACACATGTGGACAGAGAGGCAAGCAAAATGATTCCATAAGCCTTGCTTCCTAAGGGAATGAGACTAAGCCCGGAGTCCAGATTTGTGCAGCGTGTATCCCTCAGATGCAGGGAGGAACGGGAGGAGCTGCAAGGCTGCTCTGGCATCAAAGGCAGTGATGTGTGCTCCTGCGCCAGGTGCTGAGGCTCTGAGGTGGCACAGCCTGCCATGGATGAGTGCTGCACCCGCCCCTGAAGCTCCTGCACAGCAGGAAAGCCCAAACATGAGACAACATAGACAGAGAATCAACCCCATTGTTCACTTGCTTTGCTTGCATGGGGCGTCTGCCTGTAATTAAGAGTACTCCGAGGGCCATGTGGCACACACAATGGAAGATGGGTTTTACTGTGAGAGTCCATGTGAGTCTGCCATGAGACATTAGTCACTTCTGTTGAGTCACTGAGAACCAAATTGGCACTTATTGAAAGTTAGAAGCCATTTATCTCACACAGTGCAAAACAAGGGCACTCCAAAAGACCCTTCACTTTACTTCCTCCAGAGGGACAATCATTCTCCAGCCACAAGCACTGGGCAGGGTGTGCTATACGAGGCACTGTGCACACTATCGCCTGCCACTCATTTATGCTGCTACTGAAATCATTTTCATTGCACAAAGCTTTGACTGGTGTGCCTTTTTTTATTGCAGAATTAAGACACTCAATATCTGTAGCTGCTGTCTGATTCCATGAATACCTAATGGTATCTTCATAGGTCTTAAACCCAAAGGTGGTGCTTTTAGAAGGAAATACTGAAGTTTAGCAGGAAAGAGAGTGAACTGCCCTCTTCGGGGAAGCTGGAGATACCTGCAGATAGGAGGTTTTATAAGGTACTTCCCACTGCCAAGCCCTAACAATAAGAGCCGTCTGAGAGGAGCGCAATGCTGTCTTTGCTGTGTGGATCCAGTTGCCCAGGTAACCAGGTGCCTCTACAATGGAAGAAGTCATGGGAGGAAGAGCAGTTGCTGTTTCAGCCTCAGTATAACTTTTAATACTTCCAAAATTCTCTCTTTTTACAGTTTTTCATCCTTTCTCTCAACAGTGAGCTACAATATTCTGAGGACCTGAAGTCACACAGAAGCCTTTGGGGCTGCTATGAATGACTGTTCCTGCAAGTGCAGACCACTGCAGGGCTGTGCACACTGGGCCTCTTCACACATTGACCATCTTAGTCGGCAGATATATGTCATCAATCAATATTTTAAATGGCTTGGCCTTTAACCTTAACATCTGTTGCCAAAACAGCACTCAGCATTTGTGATCAGCAGCGTCCACCCCAGCTTTATGCTGAGACCAGAAAAACATTAAAATGTGCCCAGAGAAAATGCCTGAGTGGAATTACCTGAAAGGAGGCCCCTCTTTTTCACGGAGAGTGATACGAGGTCTTGGGCACAGCTAGAGTTGAATGTGTGCAGCCATGAAGCATCTTAGGTGTCAGGAGGGAAAAAGGAGGAAGATCTAAGCAAACAATGGGCTCTTCTGATTGCAAAACATTCTTTTGCTCACTGATTTACCCAGTCGTAAGCACAAACCTGCTTTGAAGTTGGACACAAGGGATGGGAGCCTTTTAAATATTTCATTTTTTCCTGTGATTGGCTTTTATCCTTGACATATTTAAAATGTGCTCTAACTTGGAGAAAGACAAAGCTGAAACTCGCCAGGAATCCAAGTGATCCCTAAAGCCCAGAGCTCTGCACATTAATAATGTGGTTACTTTGAAAAAAGGAGGGGGGGGGGGAGAATAACCCCAAACTCAAAACAAAAAACCCAAACCATGAATATTTTCATATTTTCAAGAGGAATCAAGAGGACATCATATATTATATTTATCCATATATACCCTAATATAGAGCATACAGCTGATTTCTCCAGAAATATTACCTCTGTTTATTTGACAGAGCAAATGTGCAATGGCAGCAGGAATGTCCTTATGCTTTAATGCTGTAAGGCTCAGCACTTTAGTTAATATGCCCTAAAATATGACAGAGGAACAGTTTTGCCTATGGAACTGTACTACACGTAGTATGAAGCAACTTCTGCTTCACTGTAAAACAGTCTTTCAAATCTTGATTTATTTTCCATAGTGCTTTTTCATACAGTGCTTGTGATGGGGTCTCAAATGGGATGACTCAATGGAAGCATCAGGGAAGATTTATACTTATTTTACAGCATCCTGATGATGGATTGATATAATCAGCAAAGAAATCATATCACAGAAAGCTAGGATTATTGATAGATAAAATCCTTAATTTCACAAGAGGCTCTCAGAAATGGCACTGAGAGGTTAGGGATGGTATGTTTATCTGTAAGCTAGTAACTTTTTTCCTGTTTTATTGTTGTCACTTGAAATCTGAGGCTATTTCTCAGGTTCTTGAGTGTAGCCTGTTCTGAGGGAAATGGCACTGGTCTTTCCTGTCCTGCCTGAAAGGGAGAGGCCAAGTCATACTTCAGCTACACAAGACTGATAAGGGTAGAGAGCAGAGGCCACATGCTGCCCTCACAGATCTTAGGAGTGCAGACAACAAAGGCAGAGAATGGAAATAATCCCCCAAGTCCCTTTATGCTACTTTTCGAGGAGCTACATATAACCACTGAGTGCAGACTCCTGGGGGAAGGATGTTAGAAGGATGGGTTATTTCCCTTTCTACTCCATTCTGTTCACCAATTACATTCCAACATTTTAGTGCAACTTGAACTAGAAAATAGGAGATGTCAAGCAGGATGCATTTTTTTGGTTTTATTTTTAAGATTTGGAGTGAGAAGAAAAGCAGGAGATTCTGGCCTAATTAATTTTTAGTAATTTATTACTTTTCTCTTACAAAGTAAAATATATTAATAAGTGCATGTGCTCTTCCCTTTGTGCAGGGGAACTAGCACCAGACATTTTTGTTTTCAAATCCCAGTTTACCATTGGATTTCTCTAAGCCTCAACAGAAACAAGCTAGGCTTTCTCTGGAAAGCTCATACTCAGTTACTAAAACAATTTAAAACATATTTAGTAATACCAAGTCAAGGATCTGAAAGAGGATAAAGTACATCTTAAATCAAGAGAGATTAATTTAGCTCTAAGCTAATTAATTTTATGAATAATTTTGGATTTTAGTATCACTGAGTATTTTCTAATTTTGACCATGTTTGAAAGTAAAGTCTTAAGTAATGGCATTCCTGCCTTTTTATGTCTCACCTTGGCTTGGCTCTGCAATCTGAAGATGCCCTCCTCTAAGGAAAGACTAAGAGCTGGACTTGTTCAGCCTGGAGAAGAGAAGGCTGCAGGGAGACCTCATTTCAGCCTTTCAGTACTTAAAGGGGGCTTATAGAAAGACAGGAAAAGAATTTTAAATAGGGCCTGTTGCAACAGGAGAAGGGGTAATAGTTTTAAACCAAATGAGGGCATATTCAGACTAGATGTAAGGAAGAGATTTTTACAATGAGGGTGAAACACTGGCACAGTTAGCCCAGAGAGGCAGATGCCCCAACCCTGGAAACACTGAATGTCAGGTTGGACGGGGCTCTAAGCAACCTGATCAAGTTGAAAATGTCTCTGCTCATTGCAGGGAGGTTGGACTGGATGGTCTTAAATGTCCCTTCCTACCCAAACTATTCTATGATTCAAACTATCCTCCACTCCTAGGCACAGCATGTTGTACGCCAGACTCCACATTCCTGCCCCAAATTTACGAATAGTTTGTCCAAAACTAGGTTTATTAAGTTTTATTATTATTTAAACAATTACAAAATGAAAAATTCATTAATATCTGTTACATTTCTTTTTCTGGAGATCCCTTCCATACCACACAAAGTGCTAGATATAAAATGTTGCTATATATCCATCCCATTTTTAATATGCAGCTGCTATTAAAAAATAAATAAGATACTGGGATGCATCTGGACCATGACACAGAATGACATAAGAAAATGTGAAAATAACAGTTTATACATCAAATAAATGGTGCAATCTGGAATTTTGTACATAGTATTGGTTATGCCATCCCAAAATGGATATTACAGAGTTAAAGAAGTTTCAAAGGCAGTAACGTGAATGGTCCTCCAAAAGTAGGTCCACAAAAGCAGACCAAGTAAGACTCTATGTGCATATTCTCCTCCTCGAACATCATCTGAAAGCTGCACATTCAAAATTTATCAAGAAAAGCAGTTTTTCAAAGAAGTGTGGTCTCACTGATACACCATGTTGCTGAAGGCAAGAATAAAATAAATACGAAAATTAGAAAAAGGGCTAAATAGTTACATTGACAGGACGAGATGTGAGAGTGAAAACAGCTAAGTGAAAGGTTCCTCACTCCAGTCTCTAGAATCAGTGGGGTACAGGGGTGCCCTCACAGGATAAGGCAGATTACAATTAAACTGATGGCCTCTTTCTCTCTGCTGGCTAAACAAAGAACCTGAAACTGCTACATCCTTGATTCAGAATCCTCTGCAAAGGTTCAAAAGTTGTGAATCTGGATCTGATTTTCAGCAGAAAGGAATAGAAGCAATTTTTTCTCTTCCTATAAAATGTATAGGACAGTCTAAGGTCCCTGAAAAGGGCCAGCTCTTGCTCAAACCATAAGAAGGAAAGACAGACAAGAAGGAATGAAAGATTAAATGCTAATTAAATTAATTAATTAAAACAACATGTTTGACATTTCAAATTGTGTTCCATTCACACATCACTATATTATTTGTCATAATCACACAGCCTCATCAGCTTTTCTGCAGCTCCTGAGGAGCTGGAAAACCTTACTGCTGTGTGCCTTTGTCTTTGCTAGAGCACTCATTTGGCTTTAGCAAAGCTCATGCACCTGCATTCTGCTGAAGCCAATGCCAACTTTTTAGAAGCGAACAAATGGATAGAGGCTGACTTTCAGCGGGGCTGCAGCCCCCTTCATGTGAAATCAATAGGAGCTATTTGGCTGACTGACTCTGAAAAAAAAGTCAGGCTTTAGCAAACTCTCAAAATTATTATTTTATTTGTTGGTTTTGGGGTTTTTTTTCCATCTTCCATGGCGGCAAATCAGATCCATAAGCTTTTCTGCTTTACATCCTGTATTAAATGACACACTTAGCACCATGCTTATTAGAGGTATTCTTACCTGTAATTAAATCATGATGACCTACAGATCTACCACATTTCCCATCCAAAATGTGTTGTGAAGATGTGTGGAGCTGTTGTATAGCTAAGCATTCACTTAGTACATCTTGTTCGATATCAGTACATGAATTTAGCTACAAGAGGAGGATAAAACAAATATTTTATTTCAAAGTAAATCAAATGATTTCTAATTAAATTCATCTGTCTCTGTTTAAAGAGTATGTATAGAAGGAAGGAACAAAATATCATTCTTAGGAACTTAGTGTAATTAAAGATGTATCTATTACTTGGTATTTTTAATTAGAGATAATTTAAGTTTTCTTAAGCCAATTGTGCTAATCTTAAATCAGTAACAGTTTGCTTCAAAAAATAACATACCCTGCGTTTCTTCAAACTTTCCTGAGTAACTTAACTGCATATTTTCAGGCTTTCTCTCGTTTCTTGGGTTCTGTGCAAAAAGGATTGCATCACCTTTTAACTGTGACACTTGGAAATACATTTGATAGGGAAAGAAAAGCGTCTGTGCTTATCAGATTAGAACTGGTGGAATAATGCGCTGTCAGTAATGTGTAAGAGGTATCACCAATATGTCAGCTGTTCTCCATGTAAATTAAGGCTCTGGCAAAAGTGTCTGAAGCAAACTCTTGAAAACCACAATGTCGATCATATTAAAAACAGCAGGAGAGGAGAATTAAGAAAGAAAAGCATTTCTAATTCCCTTTCAAACATGCTGATGTTGCCAAGCTTTTGTCATAATATGGGGCTCACATTACACAAACAGCCATCATATTTTTTAGCCATTAATAAATAGTTATTGTTTTTATGTTTACAGCTTTGCATACCGATCTCCCCTGGGTTTGGTTATTCTAAATAAAAGGTCCAGGCAAACCTATTTAGAATTCTGCTCTTCAGCCATTTGTTGGTTCAAGATAAACATGTGACATTTGGACCACAAAGAGCATCTGCAGCCAATTAAACTTAAACTACTACTAAATTAACAGTTAACTTTCTCCTAGTTTGTTCCTGTAACATCTTTCAGAACAATCGAATATTACCACAGCAGCCATCTTCCAGCCTATGAATTAAATATTCTGGATTCCTTTGATACAAGTCTAAGCTCAAGCATTTTATTTTATTTCAGAGACAGCACATTTTGGTAGCAGATCTCAGCCACGATGTGGGCAGAGCAGCCTGTTAATTTTAATTTCTTGGCTAAGCCTTTTCCACTCAGGACTCCTGAAAAGCTGATACCAACAGACAACTGCCTTTGCTGACTTAAAATAAAAAATGAGCAAGTGATCATGAGTGGTCTCTTCCTCCTTTTTTCCAAGGTAGAATGTCACCATTTCAATAACACTGACATTTACTTAGTTGTGAAAAGGATTTTTTTTCCTGTAGTGTGTTTAAGTGAAATATTGGGGGGTTTATTATTTCTTTATGAATCAGATTTGCTTTGGTCCCTTTTAAGAGAGCCTGATCAAAATGCACTTTAAATCTTCTGCTTTTTCAGATGCTTTTTAAGTTCAAGGAAAAAAGACATGGGATCAAGTATTCTACAGTTATCATGGATAAATGAGTCAGGAAGTCTGAAGATTATTTCAAACCACTGGAGGGGTACTGGTTTAGATTCACCTACCAAATAAGCTGTGGGAGGCAAGGAACTAACTTTATTTTAAGATAGACTTGGTAAATCTGTGGGAGGGTATGCATACCTACGCAGGAAAATTCCTCAAGCTAAAGGATTAAGAGATATGAAGCCCTGGATATTTGACATCTTGGTACATCCAAGCAGCTTGAGATTGCACTTGCGTGTACCGCATTTGTCCTGTATTGGTTCTATGCTTAAGGCCTCCTGCTGCTTATGCAGGAATTACTTTGTGCCCCTTAATGCAAAGTTTGGATTTAGGTTTTTTCCTCACCTTCCTCTGCAAAACTGGAAAAAAGGCTCAGCAGGTGACAGGCTATAGTGGGGCCTGTTCCTTTGTCCAGGTGTAAAGGATGTGAACATATCAGTGTATTCAGCCCAGTACACAGAGATGGACAAATGCTACACGTGTTTGGTATTAGAAAATAATTCCCTCCTTCCTTCCCCAAGAAGTATGTCAGCAACCATGGGAAGGAAAGATGTGGCGGAAGCGTCTCTCCTTTGGAATATGAAGCATGGTTGCTTTTCCAAAATCAGCTGAGCATTTCATATAACAAAATCTTCCTATCCCAAAGATCTTGCTATTGCAAAAGACTTCGGTGTCATGGTCAACCTCTTTCTGTGGCAAATTACTGCTACATCTTTCTGACTCTTACTCTCATTAAGAATTAATGGTTGCTCTAGGGAAGCACAGGGATTTTTTTGACCTGTGGTGTGGGAAGCACATGTGCCACACACCCTGCAGAACATTCTAGAGAGCTGTAGTGAGCCCACATGGCCTGATGATACAAAATTGAGCTTGAAAACTAGGCACTCCTTAGCCTGTCAGGCTAAACAGGAGTTCTGACTGGATTTGATACATGCAGAGACAACAGCTTCGTTCTGTGGACATCTGGATGGGTGCTAGGTATGAAGCGCTACTCCCAGGCACAAAGTTCCACATACAATGAGTGTTTATTGAGTATTTGAAACAGTGCACACAACTCAGGACACTGATGTTCCAGAAGCTGTTACTGAGAAAGCATGCACCTGACACAGAGAAGGGTTACTGAAGGAAGTGGGGAACAGACAACTGTCCTAGGAAAGTAAGTTCAGATTAGTGAATCTAGCCAAGTGAAAACTACAGGGGATATAATGCATGCTGAGAAGAAGCAGGAGGGAAGGGGACATAGCTGACACAAGGACAAATCAGCACATGCTCATCACAGCTCTACTCAAGCAGGAAAATTAGGCCTTTTAGATATTCATCTCACTCCTTCATGGCTCCTCCCAAATTCTGCAACTAGGATCACCTGGGGTCTGCTGTTGTCTCTTCTCTTTACATGTTCTTCTCTTCGCTTTCCAGTTCTCCACTAGCTGCTCCCTAGTTCTGTCTTGCCAGGCTGTCATTTGTGCTGTGCCCTCCATACTTTACACATGCCTTGCTGTCTCTTCCATGATGCTCTTGGCAGTGGCGAGGCAGCTGGGCGAAAACGTCATTGCTGCTTATTGAACTAATTATAATTGCTTGCTATGGCTTGCATTCCCTTCCACTCCTGGGCTTGAAGTATGCTCCTAGTCTGTCCTGTCACAGACCAGCTCTGTGGGGTCCTCATCATCTTTTTACAAACTGTGCGTAAAAATGTGTTATAAACAAGTCTCTGATTCTGTGCTGGTGTCTGTAAGCATCTCCATTTAATAATGAGTTCAGGATTTAGCCCACAGAAACCAAAATGCTTAATGGAAGTGAAAACATAACTAGCAGTCTGGGTTTGGAATGATTTATAAATGCATTTAAAATACAGATGTGGTAGGAAAAGTGGGGAGTTTTCATTCTCATCTGTTACAAGTGCTCCTTTCCTGACATTTCCATAGCATTCTGGTTTGGTTTCATTTGTGTTTTAGATGATCTGCCAACATGTATTTACGAGCTGATTGCAGAGACTCAGTGTATGGACATTTTATGTGAATGACAGTAGAACTTGCACTTGTGCATGGAAGCTGAACAGGAAAGAAATACTTGGAGAGAAAGCGTAGGGCAAACTGAAATTACAAGGCAGTAGCCTTGAAGTGCAAAACTATGTAGTAGACTGGTTAACAATAGCAATTAAAAACCAACACAAAAATTAGCTCTACAGAGATCTCTACCTTCTAGCAATATTGTATAATAACTCTGATTTTTATAATACATAAACTAGAGGTAAATTAAAAATAACTGTATCAAGGAGATTTGGAGATGTGACAGTTTTTGCCTAGTGGCTCTTACCTTCTTACGCACCTGTTGTTCTTTGGCTGAGTGAGCTTTCACATGTTTGCGCAAAGAGCTGGGGTCGGTGTAGCGTTTGGAGCAGCCAGGAATCTGACAGGCATAGGGTTTCTGTAAATGGGAGGAAAGGGAAAAGATTTCATATCCCCTCTGCATCTCCACAATCGACATGCAGAGTGCCGAAAGACGGCTGTTTCTGTGAAACACAGTGTAAAGCCTGAGCTGTTTGCTGTTTCCAGCTTTGCTCTGTCTCCTCTGTGTACACAAGCCAGACACGATGCAAACAGATCCGCATCCATCACTCTGATTTTGCACTCCATGCAAGCAGCGATGGCAGCTGACACATCTGTACTCTGGCATCTTGGATATTGATTGCTGGGCTGAATTAAATGCTAATGAGATGTAACTGGATGGGGTTTGAAAGCATTACTTTTTTTTTTCCTAGCCTTCACAGTAGACAAAATGTCCATGAGATCACCCAGTATAATTATGAGTAAAGAAGCTGTGGTTTTAAGTTCTGATCTACATAGTTTTTACGACTGTTCCATATGCAGCAGAGCAAAACCTATAGCATAGCACACATTCGGTTTCCTTCATATCTTCTTTCTGTTTTGAATAACAACAGCAATGTCTCTCTTTTTATAACTCCTAACCAAACAACCCGCATCAAACATTAACAACTGAGCAAATCAATACAGAAAGAAAAATCCACTATTGCTGATTTTGTCTGGAAGACGTTTCCAGCTGATTTGGGCATGGGGCAAAGCTTGCCACTTCCATGTGGCACAGTGTGAGCACTCTCTCTTGTGAAAACCATCCCAAATATTGGGCAGGCAGTACACTCTTCTTGTAGGAAAATTTTTTTTTAAAGAAAAAGCATGCTCCAATTTAACCACTGATTCTGGAGTCCCAATGACTGAAAACCTCACCAAGTCATTCTCTTGGTTATGTCTACTCCCAACAATTAAACACTCTCTCTCTGTTACAGTACATCTCCAAATTAACATGCAATCACTAAGTTGAACAGAGGGACTCTGGCACTTGTTTTTAAGTAAACATTGACTGAAGTGATAGCAAAACAGTGCTGTATGACAAAGCTCACAAGAGTTTTAAAGTTGAGCAGAATATTCATTTTTTCTCCATTGTCTCACCCCATCTGTCAACATTACCTTAGCCTTCTCACTTTGACTACTAAAGTCTTTTTGGTGTCTTCAAAAAAGTAGAAAACTGGTTTGTCATGACCCCAGTGTCACATCCTTTAATCCTGTTGGTTTCAGAAGAGGATGCACAAAAGGGAAGAACCCCCCATCGGTTTTGGGAGAAGTGACTGTGAAGTCCTTTAAACAAGTTCCTCTGCTCCTGAAGGAGTGATGACATGCCCTTTCTACCACAAGGACAGATACATTCCCTTTGTTCTGCTTCTACCTAGGAGAAGGATCTGCTTCCAATGATTTAATAGAGATTCGATCCAACTAGCACACACCAGTAAGTCTCTAAGATGATTTACAGATTCTCCAAAAGGAGAAGATAAATTATGGAGTGGTCTACATTGAGAACCTTTAAAACCAATTCCAAATGTACTCAATAAGGAATAAGCAGTCCATACAAGCCTCTTTTCTTTGTAAGTACCTCCAGAGGATAAGTATTGCTGCTCTGTCCAGCCAGCAGGAAATTTCTGAAGGAATAATAGAATCATTCACCAATTCATGACCTTACAGGTTAACACAGCGCCTACCCAGAAAGTTATAGGGAAAAGCAGATTATTTATTGAGAGTGTCTGGAACACAGAGAACTGACACCTGGGGAAAAATTATGGAAGACTTAGACAAATCCCTTAACAGAAAAACTAGCAGAGTATTTTTGAAGTCATTGATGTCATTCACATTAGCGATAGAGTCCTTAGCAATAGGGAAACTAGATGAAAATCTGAGTACCTTTAGAAAGATTCATGGACATTTGCTTTGACATTTCAGGCAGTTATTTTGTCCACAGAGCTAACGCAACACGCAGTCTTTACAGCAGCACCATCCTGTAGCTTGGTTATTTTGCACATTCACATAAGCACACAACACACTAAGCTAAACCATAGGACTGAAGTTGAAACAGGTTAAGTGGAAGTTAGTTACCAAGGCATAGGAATACAGAAACTGTTTTCAAGAACCTGCAACAGAATAGCAGGGAGGGTATTTTCAGATGTTTAAGAAAGTTAGTAGAAAATGATTACTGTACCTTTTTCCTGATTTATGAGCATTTCACATAACAAAGACAGAGATAAAGAGAGGAGAAAAGAAAATAGGAGGTTAGGAGAGTTGTCTTCAATAATGCACAGATCAACAGATATAAGATTTTTTGCTTATTTTGTTAACGATTTGCATTATCTTTCAAAACTAATGTCTGGCATTCAATATGTGACTCTGGCTAATCAAAAAATATCTGTTAGGTTCAAGCAGTTAAATTTCAAAATTGTGCACCTAATTTAGTATAACCACTTTCAAAAGAGATGCATTTTAGAACTAATTACAAATTCAAATAGCTCAGGTTGACTTTCAAATAAATAAAACATTGTTATTGTAAGCGTGCTTTGGTTTGGAAAATGTGACTGACTCACTTCTCTTACTTGTTTGTTTTTGCAAGGCATAATGTACATTAGACATTCCTTAATGCTGCACTGTCTGAAATGTGTAACTGCTTAAAAAGCAAGTATCAATTAAACTCAACAGTTCTGCCCCATAAACACTTGGCCAAATGTTAAACCATATTCACCTCTTTGAAAAAGACAAAGGAACAACTCTGCCAGTCATTCTTTACAATCTTTATGCTGAGGATTTAACTGCCCTACCAAGTTGTCTGCTTACTTTTCTTCCCCCTAATATGGTGATTTAATTTTATCAGAGCCTAAGACAGTAGTAGACAAGGCTCCCATCTTCTCCACAGGACAAGCAAGAAGACTTGTAGAGTTGAGCCAGAATCTACCAACTGTACATAAAAAATGAATTTGTTTCTTATAGTTAATTCTGATGGTGGGTTCTTAACCATTATTTCAGATAGTTATAAGATAAATGTATTTTCACATTTACAAAATTACATCCAAAACTGAGATGCGTTTACCTTCCACTACAATGCCTGAACTGCTTTTGCATTCATTCAGAACAGACTTTACTGAAGTAACAAAGGAAAGGAAGCAAGACAATGAGGCACATTTAGTACAGCAGCAATGACTCAGCTTTCACTCATACTATACCTTATTCTGCTGCTGCCTCCTCTTACTGGAACAAGAACAATGGGAGAGCTTGCTGAGTAACTTCTTCCTGAGTAACCTATTTTCAAGTAACTTATTCCTCAGCGTGAGTAAGACAGCTGAATTTGCCTTTCTATGATCAAGACTTTTGCATTTATCAAAGCACATACAATTCAAAATAAAAGTACAGCTGCTTATAGCTGAGTTTTCTGAGGTGTTCCTCATGAAAAGGAAGTCATCCTCCAGTTACAGAACAGACTGTGTACAGGGACCACTGGAAAACTCACTGCAGCTCCCAGTATGAAATCATGCTTACAGTATCCAGGTGTGTTCGCTGATGCTTTGCTCGGTCGCTGGAGTTGCTGAAAGCTTTCTGGCAGCCAGGATGCTGACACAGATATGGCTTCTCCCCAGTATGACTCCGGAGGTGAATCTTCAGGTTCTCAAGCCTAGAAAACGCTTTGTTGCAGCCTTCAAACTGAAAAACATCATTAAAAAATGTTGTAAAGTACTATTAAATAAACCATGTGCAGCCACAATAAGAACAGTCTAGGATCCAAGGTGGACATGCAATAAATCAACCAACATTCAAACATGAGTCGAAATTTACGGATGAAACACAACATTTTGTGCTGTTCCTTCTCTGTCACTAAAGACATGGTGTGTAGCTCAGCAATAACACCAGGGTTATAAATATCTCACACGTTCTGTCTGAAGTACTGAAAGACATGGTGGCAGTACAGAAAATTTAAAGAAAGAACAAGTGTTCTGTTGAGTCCTCTTAGATGTTAATTGGCACAGGAGCCACTGTGGGCAACGACAATTAGCTGCTACAGACAGCGAGCAAGAGAAGCTATTTGTGCCAGGTAAGAACCTGGTTTCAGATGTCTGAAACTCTATCCACTGGAGCAGATGAGCACGGACTTTTACAAGAAGACCTGATCCATTTGAAGATCAACCCAAAGGAGCTCTGCTGTTATCCTGCACCCTTTTCTTTTCTATCCGTATCGTTCAGATCTGCTCTCAGCATTTATACAACCAGTAACCTGAGCAATTCTGACTTCTTAAGCACCCGTTTCATTAGAGAATTCAGTAATCAAACACTGCACAGCATTCATAATAAAAGTCACTGTTTAAAATTAAATCTGAATAAATAAATAATTAACATTTCCAGCTAATAGGCCAAGGGAAGGGTGTTTTGCATTGCTAACTGGTAAGTTTCAGGGTTACCGACAACAGGCGACTGCAGTGCAGATAGTGCCCTAGAATGGGTGTTGGAAACTCACTCAGGTCAGCAAAAATACATGCATATGCACATTCATGCACCAGCAAACCCATAAAAAGCACTCAGACACACATGTGCAGAAATGTTTCTTTGCACACAAACTCGTGTGTGTGTGATGATGTGTGTATACTTGGCCCACTCTGCATTGCAGCTACATGGTACTGCAGATCTTCTATTGTCTCTATACAGACAAAACCCTGGCTCCTCTATGATTTGAGATAGCAAAAAATGTAATTAAGAAATGCATCCCAGTTCTCCTTTATATCAACACTAACAATAATTTTGACAGAAAGTAGGTGTATATCAAAACCACTATTCCTGGAAGCCAGATTTTTTTGTGTGATTCTTGCTCATGAAGAGTGAAATCCTGACCCTCACAAAAATTAATGAGTGCTTTGTCACTTCCTTCCGCTGAGTCAAGACTGTCTTCAGCAGCTTTTCATTTGCTGCCTGTGGTTCCTGCATTGCAGAAATTACACTTTTGCCAATCCTTGTCACATTCTGTTTGTCACACACACCTCTTGTGTACATTGGTGCCTGCAAACATCTGACTCACTTGTTGCATCCAGCATTATGGCAGAGGGATGGGAAGGGAAAGCAGATACAGGCAGACCTTGGAAGATGCAGTAAACTGGGGGCACATGATGTCCTAGTACCTGAACTTAGGCAATTTAAACTACTGATAGAGAAATGTCCATCACATTCTGCTCAGAACAGTGTGTTTTAAGCATCTCAGCACAGTGAACATCTTTATTATCAGGCTAGTACTTCATTTTGCAGGCTGTGTTCTGTTAGTAGATGCAGATTGGCTCTGCATACTACAAATTCAGCACACCAGTGTCCTCCAACACACAGGCACCCACACAGAGGGTTTCCTGACAAACTGCAAAATTCAGCCTTTCCCAGCTACTTATACAGGAAAGGATCACTATGGCTTTTACTGCCCTTTGTATTTCACTGCCCTGGGCAGATATTTAATGCATCTGAACGGCATATTTGGGTCTATGTGTGCAGCCAACTAACTGATATGTATATATTTCCATCTTTCCCCATCACAACTATCACGATAGACTCACAGAGTCACCTGGAGGCATTCAGTCTACGACTTCAGAAGTTGGGGTTTGGCTGTTGCTTCCTTCTGAACACTTGAGCTGGTACAGGGAGGCAGGGGGGGTTAGAGTGACCAAGCCATCTAGGCTTAAAAAGAAACAAACTTTCTTACTCATCACTAAAAATCTGACAAGGACTCAGAAGGAAGCCATCTGAGATGTGCAGATATGTTAAAGTCCATGAAAAATAAAGCAGAGTTTCGCAAATCCATAGTTCTCATAAGATATTTCATAAAAGCCAGCTTCTTGCAAATGGAGTTAATGTTCTGAGGTCTTAAAGATCACTTTTTTCCTCTTTGTTCCCCAGCTCTGCTCTCTTCTCCCTCTCTCTGCCTTTCTCCAGCCTCCTTTGATTAGTGCAGTATCACATCATCCCCTTTGAACTAATATCCCTTTCATTTTCAGTTACATAGACCACTTCTTCTAAGCTTTAATCACCAATAAATAACCACCAGGTAGGGTGAGAGTGAGACGCAAAGTCTACAATAGTATTTTGCAGCTCAGCTCTGCAACTGCATTCTCCCAATCCCAGGTGAGCAGCAAGACCAAGCTTCTCCCTGAGGGTGTTCATGATGCCCCCACTTTGTGTGCCATTCCTTCCCCCTCCCTGAGCAGACCTTCCCCTGAGTGTCATGAGTTCTTTCTGCGTACTCCACATCCCTCTGTAAAGGAGTTTCTGGTTCTCATGTATTGACATAAAAACCTAGCCCAGAAGGACATCACATAGCAACGTTCCTTGTTATTGGGTCCTTGGGACACTTTATACTGTGCTGGCACCAGAATCACTACATTGGCACTCCACAACCTGATCCTTCTTGTCTCCAGCCTGAGAGACCCGTTAGGCCACAGAAGTAACTTCTCAGACATTCAGTCACAAATGGAGGATCTGGAGCCTCAGAACGTTTTTCTAACGGATTACCAGTCTTCAGCTCCGTATCTACAGCCTAATACAAAGTAGGAAAGCATGCAGAATAATCGAAACTAATTAAAGGTCCAGTTCCATTCTTATTGATGCCAGTAGCAAAAGTTCAAATGGCAAATGTCCTAAAATATCTAAACATCAGCTTAATTTAAAACACATGAAAGCACATATGTTTAAGAGTTTGCTGGATGCTGGATTGGGACTTCAGGAAGAGAAGGAACAAGCCCTCCCATAAATGCTTAGAGCTACCACGTAAGCAACACTCAAATAGGGGTTTATAATACTTTTATTGTGGTCAACAGCCTTTTTTTTATACTAATACATAATCCAAAGGCCTAATGCCTTCAGCAGTAAAGTTCCTCCACCAGTACACATGCCTGGACTTTAATGGCTTTTCTTGTTTACATTATTATTTCCTAATTTATATTTTTTCTATTACCCAGATCTACTAAGCTGGGTAAGAAGTAGTAGGACAGTCACAATGCTGTGATAAATTCAGTCTAAACACATAAGGTGGGAAAATAGAGCAGCAAAGAGAATTATATGTCTCCAGCACTAGTATTTTCAAGGAGGCAGAGTTACTAAGGGTAGGCTTGGCTAACCAGGAAGACAATGAATGGAAAAGGAGTGGGAGCAAGTGATGAGAAGAGGGGAAGGTGAATGGTCCGAGAGGGAAGGAGGAAAGTTGCTGTGAAGAGCTGACAAACATAGGGCTGAGAGAATCCAGTCAGAGCTGCAGAAAGGCCTCCACTTTGAAGGACTCTAACAAAATTTCCACTCTGTTATTTCCTGCTGGGTCTGCTGACTGTGTCCCTTGCAGTTTTGCCCTACAAGTCTACATGTGGAGACAGCATTGCTGAGACCCAGCTTCCCCAAAGCGGAAGCGTCTCACCTCTACAGTTGTGCAAGGACAAGATAACTTCAACTCAGTTGCTGAGGAAACTGTATTAGGGTGACTTTGTCAAGTAATACTTGGGCTTCATTTAGTCCTTACAACTACCCTTGCTACTTGGAGTGTATTCGTATTTACATACACAGCAAATAAAACTCCTCTGGAGAAATGGGTTGCTCATTCCCTTTTTCAAATAACCTCCATGAAGAACCACCAGTCCCAGAAGTGCCTCAGGTTCAATACATAGAATAAATGTTCAATTTTCAAAGGGCTTTAGGATGCTATTTGATCACCTGAGAGGGCCACTTGCAGTATCACCCAGACATCTGGTCCCAATCTGTCATTGCTTAATCCTACAATCTTAAACATTCTGTTGACGTTTGATGCCTGGGATAACTGTAACAAACGCTGTATGATTCTTAAGGTCTGTAAGCGTCAACTCAGCTCTTAAACAAGTTCATCAATTAAAATAATAATTATATTGCAGTTGTTACTTTTTCTTTACTATGAGACTGTCAATGTGCACATCAGACACTGCTCTGCTACGCATGTGTGAGCACAGACACACAACAATGCCACGTGACTGCAGTAAATGGCATTATTCAATTATTGGATTTTATAACTACTGCTGCTTTTAGAATAAAGCTTCTACGGGGAAAAAATAGGTTGTAGAAACTTATGGGACTGAATTAGTTCACTACCATATGGAAATACATGTTATCTTTATTTTACACTAAAATCTCACTGGAGGGTAACTGCTGCAATAGCATGCGTTTAGAAGGCATATGTATGAAAACACTAAATTATCTCTCAGTGATCTAAACACATCACAATTTTCCTAAGAAAACCATTCCTAAGAAAACCATTCCATTTCTTAAGAAAATCTAGTAACTGTAATTGCTTAAAATGTTTTTGTTTTGCTTCCACATTATACTCTGAAAGCACCTGAGTGTTGTCATGCAGAAAATCACAGCATATTCCCAAGAGATTTTATATTATCAAATGTTTACCATTTTCTTAAGAGTATTTATCACAGTCATGTCTAGAATATCTGTCAGTGGTACAGATCAGAAGAAATAAACTATAAATGATACAGCTCAGACCACAAGGTGAAGCAATAACTGACATTTTCTTGGGAAATGAGTTATGACTGAAAAAGAGAAACCTTCACAGTTGTAGTGCTAAATAGGTCCAGTGTGCCATTAGAGAAAACTCATTAATATACACCTCTGCTCTCTGCTGCAAGATCAGTTAAACAAGCTGCCTTTTATTTATAGACCTGAAAGGGAAAGAACGGGTCATATTGGCTGCTGACATCTCAGACAGCCTACAGATGGAAAACCCAAAACATTTCATTCCAAAGCATTTAATACTATCAATAGGAAATCTTACGTCTGGTCAAAACATCTACAAGTCTTATGAATATTGTGAAATATTCTTTCTTCCCAACTGATTACAAAATTGGGAAAATTTTATTGAAAAACATGTTATGAGAAAAAGGATCCTGTGAGGATATGTATCCCTCTGGAGGGGAGGAAACAGTCACACCACTCTTTAAATAGTATCAATGTTTTATAGCACACTGGGTCTAATGTTGGGGACATGGCAGGAGACTCCAAACTCTTATGAATGTCAGTAACTTAAGCACGAGTTGTTCCACTCAACAGAAGAATCAAAATATCTGATTTGGCACTTTGTTTTTTCTAGTGAACTCCTGATTGGATTAATTTTTAATTCTCTATTGCAGCCACAGTGCAAAGCCCTGATCCTAGCAACGCACAGGACTGAGCTCTCAACCACCTAAACAATCTCAGTTCACAGAGCCAGTTTACAGATTTAAATTGTTAGAAGGTCCTTTTTTCCCTTGTAATAACAAACAATAGAAGATGCCTGTAGCAGAAAAATGACCTGCCAATTTCTATGGGGTGTTTTGAACTTTGAACAATTTACATTTGCTAAGTGACACTTCCAATCATAGAATCATCAAGGTTGGAAAAGACCTCTAAGATCATCAAGTCCAACCATGAGCCCGACCCCACTGTGCATACTGAACCATGTCCTGAAGTACCACATCTACTTGCTTTTTTAATACCTCCAGGGATGGTGAATGCACCACTTCGCTGGGCAGCCTGTGCCCATGATTCAACACTTTTTCAGTAAAGAAATTTTTCCTAATATTCAGTCTAAATCTCTTCTGGCACAACTTCATGTAATTTCTTCTCATCCTACCACTTGTTATTTGGGAGAAGAGACCAATGACCACCTTGCTATAAGCTTTTTTAAGGCAGTTGCATAGAGCAATAATGTCCCCCCTCAGCCTCCTTTTCTCCAGACTAAACAGCCCCAGTGCCCTTAGCTGCTCCTAGTAACCTCTGTGCTCCAGACCCTTCATCAGCTTTGCTGCCCTTCTCTGGGCATGTTCCAGCACCTCAGCCTTCTTCTTGTGCTGAAGGGCCCAAAACTGAACGCAGTATTCAAGGTGCAGCCTCACCAGTGCTGAGTACAGGGGCACAATCACCTTCCTATTCCTGCCGGCCACGCTGTTTCTGATGCAGGCCAGGATGCTGTTGGCCTTGGCCACCTGGGCACACTGCTGGCTCATGTTCAGCTGCTGTCAACCAGCATCTTCAGGTCCTTTTCCATCAGGCAGCTTTCCAGCCATTCGTCCCCAAGCCTGTAGCATTGTATGGGGTTGTTGTGATTGAAGACGCGTGACTTATACATGATATTTCATTTGAATCCTGGGAAAAGCTACTTGTACTTGGTTTATTATTTATATCACAAAAAAAAGCATTTAGGGCATTAGCCAGACTATTGTACAATTGCTGGTGTGTAGAAGAAAAGGTGAGAAGGTACAGAGAAGGAAAAAGGAAAAAGAAAACAATCTAGGAGAGCAAGCCACAGTATAAATGCAACACATCCTTCATGTTGTTGGATTTTAGAGTAATTACAGCCATTTGAAATCAACTCACTGTACACCGTACATGAACTCACTGTTCTTTATGCTATTAGACAGGTTGAATATTTCCTAATTAACATGAAACCAGGAAATACTAATACACTGAAAATCCTAGAGGAGGTGTCTGATCAGCATACGTCACTGAATTAAAAAAGACTTTGAGCTGTCTCTTTTATTTCAATTTTATGAATTTTATAAGCTTCTAAGACCGCATTCCTTAACCCCCCTCTGGCAGTACCAGGAGTTATGGGTGCAGGAGGAATGCAGACCTGGCCCACGCAAGGCCTAACAACAGGCTCATTTAAGCCATGAGTCTTTCAACAACAACCAGGTCTGATTCTGCATGCGAGGTGATTTCCACATACACACAGACCTCTCTGACTGCAAAATCCAACCACCTGCCTGTGAACATCCCCTGAGATGAGATTCCTCCACTCTCACTGTACTGTCTAAAATATGAACGTCCTCATTGTTGCAGCCCCTCAAGTCCGTGAGGAATGGTGGGTCTGCCCACCACGAGGGCAGCAGCTGAGAGCTCAGTGGGACACATCCTGCTCGGTAGGTGCCTGTCCCTCTCCCTTGACCACAGAGGCAGCTTAGATTTGGCTTCTGGGTTTCATTTTTTAAAGATAGTTTTACCTTCGTTCCTGAGTGCATCTGGCACTAAAGGCGAGTTTTCCCGATCATCTCTCAAGGTGTGATGTGATACCGAGTGCACAAGAGCAGTTCATCAGGACAGGCACTGAGTCTTAGTCTGTCTCTAAGCAGCACTGGCATGTTTTGGCTCTCAAAAGTCTCGCTCACAAAACTGTAAATTATCATCTGTCAGGAAAGGGGTGAATGCTGTTCAAAGTACTGAAACATTCATGGATTTAGTTCTTCCAGTACCAGTAGGTCAGGCACTGCAGTGAGAATTTCAGTGAGCAAACTCAGCTTTCCACACATTTGCCAGCAAAACTCAAAATATCCTATCATTTTCACAAGACCCTATTGCTAGTCTTAAAGTTCGTTTAAGAAATTGCTCTTTAATCAAGTAGAAGATAAACATTTTCCCAAATGGAGGTACTTGCATTCATTTGCTGCAACATATGGCAAAGAACCAGGAAAGGTGGGGATATGTGACTATTGGCAGCAGGAAAGCCACAAATTTGCTAAGTCTGCCATTTGGAAACCAAGCAATTCTCTGAAACCTCATTACAGTTGGACTGAATACAGCACTATGGCTTGCAGGCAAAAACAATATTGCATGGAGCAACATTTTAAAAAAAACGAATGCAAAATTCATATAGTCATGCAAGCGAAGATGATGCCCCTCCTGAAATCTGCATATCAGTCCCTTTATTTCCTCATATGTAATTGGGAGATTACTGTTTAGTTGGGATTTTTTTAATAGCTTGCAAGCTATTTTAAATTAAATTACAACACACAATCCAAGATTTTCTGCTCCAATATCTGAAAACAGATCTGCCTGTTTCAGGGACAAAATTAAGATTGAACACAATCAATTAAAACCCCTCTCCAGCTGTGCCAGCAAAGAACCGCAAATAAAATTAAAATGCTTTCCACCAGTTCTTGTAGATTTTTTTAACAAAAATACAATTTACTACATGTACTTCAAGAACTTTTCCCTTCGGATTGGTAAGTCATAGTCTTACTTCACCTTCCAAGGAAAGATTTCAATTCCAGTTTGCATCCAACAAATCTACTTACACCTATCTCAGCTAAAGGTTCACTGAAATTTTGTCCTACGCATTTGCCTACATCTTTGTATTCTGGTCCATATTTTAGTCACAACTTTAAATAACAGTCTGTGCTATTGGTCTGGGAGGCCAGTTACACTGCAGACGGTTCCGTACAGAGTGCATTTCACTGACACGCGAGATCGAACAGGTGCTGAATGCAGCCCAGTACAAAGGCAGCATCCATTATGGTTTATGTGAACTAACAAGGTGGGGGGGAAAAAGAAAGAATTAAAGAGAGGTCAACAGCGAGAAGGAAAAAAGTCATTATAAAAAGAGAAAAAAACCACCTCAAACTTATGGCTGATTAGCATAGCATAGCATAGCATCTTAAAAGGAAAAAATACCACATATGTGACATGTTACAAAAGAAGATTAAAATATAGGAAAAAATATCTATAGAACCATGAAGTCTCAAAACATCTGGAGTTTTATAGTAACAAGGAGGAAAAAATCAAAAATATAATTGAAAAAGTCCACTGCAATACATTATTGTACAATGAAGCTTAATAGAACTGAAAGGAGAAAAGATGAAAAGGCAAAGGGGGGGGGACAGAGGAAAAATCAAAGAAACAAGAAAAGGCATTTATATTTTAAAGATGTCACTGAGGGTTTTTATTCCAGTTATTAAAAATTACACACTCTGCTTCTGTAAGCTGTTCCTGTAATGTGCTGAGCGCTCTCTTTCATCGTAGGACATTCATGCATGCTGGGGGATTCATCAACCCTTTTGTACCCAGTGCAGGGGCACAATTCACTCCTGATTTTTTGAGAAACATCTGCAAAGAGAACGGCAGAGAAACTGCCTGTCCTGTTACATTCTGAGTCTAGTGAGAGATCTGAAGAGAGGCAGGACAAACATGTAAATTTAAAATGTTTGCTAAAAACAATGCGCACATTTAGGAATTAAGCAAACAATCTTAAGATGTCATGTTGGCATCAGACACTGGAATGGACTGTAAACTAAATACTCTGAACATATTCACTAACAAACATTTATATGGAAAAGTGAAATAAAAACCTCCCTTTTTCATATTTTTCTTATTTTTTCAATGAGGCAGTAAAGGAAGAGAAAGATCAGCACACAATCCAGTGTAAGATGCCAGCAGTGTGTCTATAGACCAGAGTTTCCAGTGCACCAACAGGCATGAATATCCTGGATTAGGTCTGTTCTCTCAGTCCCCAGTTATAGGAAGGTTTGAGACAACCGTGTGCCAAACCCTGTCTGTAACAAACATGGTGTAATCTGGCAACAGTGAGCGCCCATCCAAACTTCACACTCATCCCCTAGACTGCAATTTTTTTATTCCTGGGAAACCCAGCTCATATCTTTGTCAAGGCCAATAAATAAATATGTTTTACAGCCATAGCTTGTCACACGTCATCACAGCTAACATAGTGGCTCCTGTCCTTGGCAGATGAAAAAGAGGAGGATCCTGTGGGTGAAAACTGATCTACAGTTGGAAATTGTTGGCTACAGCTAACTAAAACTAGTCAACTACAACCAAATTCTCCCTTAGAAAAGATGAAACTTAGCAGCAAGGTTAACTCTCCACCTACCTACACCTTTTTTTGTAGCAAACACAACTCTTGTATGTGGTTCAACATAGGTCATTAATTTTCCTCCCAAAATCTGTTTCACAAAGTGCAGAGCTCCATTGCTGTTTTTTTCCCTTGGTTTAGATAAGATGGGGTTTTTTTTGCTAAAACGCACTGGTTTTCTTTTACTCTACCTGTATTCTTTTTCACGTGCCCATAAAGGAGCTTTTTTTTTGAAATTTTTGTTTCTTAAGATCAGTTAAAAATAAAGTTTCCTGCAAATTAACAAGCTGTAAGAAATTTCAACACTGGATTAATCTTTGCCCAAAGTGATAAGAAGGACACACAAATTTCTCCAAAGTTTTTCTTGGCAAGGGAGTAGGCAACTTGCTGGGATTTTCCATGCTCAGAAAGGATCCTGCTCTTTTCTATAACATGCTGGGACAATTTGATTATCCGCAAAAGAAAACTGGGGTTCAACCTGAATCCAAAGAAGGCAATGGATCTGCTAAGATGTACATGTTATGCCCAAAACTTCCTTACATGTGTAAAGCTGAGCTCTGGTGAAGAGCCCTACAGAGCTTCTGGTGAACCACCAGGAAAGGGAGACTGTGCAATGTGGTGGGAGTTTGTTACCATCTCAGAGTTGGTTCCTTTATTCTGCTTTCCCTCATGCCCTGGCTGTGGAGCAGAACATCAAGAGATACGGCTCCCTCCTTCACCCACTGACCTGCTGCAGCCACACTACAACAGAATTCCACGGGGTGACTTTACACTGGGAGAGCCAGAGGGTAAAAAAAGGGAGAAGAACAATGTCCTCCTTCTGAGAGAAGAGGCTCTCTTTTGTACAAATGAAGGACTTCCCATTTTCCCCAATGTAACTAATTTCAGTCTTGCTGTGTTTTCATTTCATCTTGTTTGGCCATGTTCATCACATGAAGGAAAATTCGTGAGGTGTATTCCTAGGAAAATGACTTCAAGCCCTCACCTGTTTTAAAGGAAGCCAGTTTTCTGGTTTTTCAAACCAGTGTCTAGGCTTGGTTCAGCACTGCATTGTTGGAAAAGCCATCTTTGAGAGTATGGAAACACAATTCTTGCCCTTTGTAAATGACTGCCATGCTTCAGCTGAGCTGCAGCAGTGGTCCATTCCTGAGCTCCTTCTCTCTGGTAAATCCAATACAATGTGATGCCTTCTGTTAGAAGTTGAGCTCTCTCCTATTACCTCACACTTCCATGCACCAAGTGCGTGTGTTTCAACAGTTACAGTGCTGATGCACACCAACCTGTGAAATGATTATATTGGATACTGTGCCTAAGCCTCCAAAGGAGATATTAAATCAAGATCTTGCTAACAAACACCCCAAAATCCACTGCTACTTTTCACAGACAGTGACTTACATCCTAGCACGCTGAACTAGTGTGGGTAGTTACGATCTTCACCAAACCCTGCTCCAGTTTTAAGTGGTGGAGTTGCCTTCTAAAATCTATTGTGAAGATGAGCTCTCTGCTGAAGACAGCAGACAGCGTGGCAGCAGTGCCAGGTTCCTTCATTCTCTATAGCACTGTGGGATCCTTTGGATAAAAGGCATTATAGCAATGTTCTTTTCTGAATAGCACTTAATGTTTTCCCACAGTCTTATTGTTTACAGGGAGTTTAGCAAGTCACTTCACTAATTTAAAATAGATCATATCCCACATGGGTGGATAACAATAACACATATTGGTGAATCATATGGCTTTCAAATGATATGTATGAAAAAAGTGCTACACATATTGTCTGAAATTTTATTGTGTGAAACCACAGCACTTAGCTCCCTACCAGCTGGGTCAACAATTCAGTGCAATAAATTAATACAATTGTAGAATAACAGGAAGGTTAGTTCTGAAAAAATGAAAAGCCAAGGTTAAAAAAAAATGCAACAAGAAAACATAAACAAATACAGATGAAAACCATTTCAGGTTGGAGTAACTAGCCTTGCAAATGATGTGACCTCACAAAATTTAGATTCCTTGGTTATAGGTTGCCATCTAAAAGTGTAAGAGGAAAAGGGATTATATGTATGAAATGATTTTTAAAAGGGAAGAAGAGCAGGGTTTGATATCTGAGGAAACCGGTATGTTCCACTTAGACTGTACAACCACCACAGAAGCACCTATCTTACTACGAACTGCATATGCAGGGTTAGCTTTAAAATGAAAGAAGAGTAAGAAACTTTCCTGGACTATGCTTCCTAAGTTAGGATCAGCCTCATGCCCACACCGTTCATATCAGCTGCTTTACACACATGACGTGTCTCCCAAGGATGCTGCCAAAGGACATTCCTGGCATACTCGACCAATAGCGGCCCATGTACAGGAATGGCTGAATGAGCCAGGTTCAAATAACAAAGGTTTCACATTGAGTGGTCTCACATAATTTTTAATATGCTGCTAAATAAATAAATAAATAACCGAATAAAAGGCATTTTCTAAGATAATATTTTGAGAGAAAACTGGAAACGGAACTCAACAGAAATAGGTTTTAAATTGAAATGTTGAATTGTAGCCCAGAAAATCAAATGTCTTTTTTTTTCCTGAACCCCAATAAAAGAGTCTTAAACACTCTCTGTAGACCACAACTTCGAAAAAAATGAAATTATGTTATTGTCATGCATGATTATCCAACATTTAGAAGGTATCTACAAGCTTTTCCTGAGAGTTATACCACTATCCCATAGCGGGAAACCACAATCACTTCTGTACCTTACGTGAAGGACTTTGAAATGAAAGTGCCTCAAAATCAAACATAAGCAGCTTTCAACATGTGCATTTAATCTTCCTAGGTTAAGAAATACCCTGTGGCCACCACACTAAAGAACTGAAAACGTAAATTGAAGAAATTATATCCATATGATTAAGTAAGATTCTTAAAGAGAAACATGTTGTTAAGTCCTTCATTGAGAATAAAATGAAATGCAGTAAAATAGAAGCTATTTGGAATAAATCACTGACGAACATGCTTTCTACGCAAAATGGCAGCGTTCAGCTCTGAGTGGACATCTGGAGCAAATTAGCATTATGTTGAGAATAATATAAAATTAAAACATTTAGTTTCAGCTTCTAAAATTAAATATAAAATCAGAGACCAATGTTGTGTTGGACAGATCGCCTTGTGACTCTGATAGCAAGAGTTTATTTTGTTTTTAAAGTTCCTTATGCCTCCCATCACTGCACTTGGAGCTCTGAAACACCCAGACACTATCTGTACAAAGAGCATCAGGCACAACAGTTGGATCTTGAAATGTGCTGCTGAGTCCTGCACTGGCGGTTCAGAATGAGGAGTCCTAGGCCAAGCATGGGCCAAAGAAGTTTGGGTAAACCAAGAGGAAATGACCCAAAACTATCAGCGGAACTCGGACCACACCCAAAAAAAACCTCCCAGGGCCTGCATATGTTTCATTTTTCACATTTGCATGCTGACTCTGCACCTTCTGGCTCTGGAAAGCATCTAGGGTTGATGTGTTGAAGGTGCTCGATGAATTCAAGACCTTGTGGGGCCCCTCTAAAAACATGCTGAGTTCCTCCTGGCTGCTGCTGAAGCTACTCAATTCACATGAGGTCTGATATGGCCAACTTGAAAGCTCTCCAAGCTTCTCTTGAGGTGAGGGACAGAAGACAAGATTCTGCTGCTGGTAGAACCGGCCCTCTTCATTTCAGGGACTGAGGCTGTGTGAGAGGCTATCGCACACACCCTATTTCCAAACCCAAAGAAAGCTTCTGTCCCTGTTCCTGACTCTTCTATGTGCAAACTCCAGGCACTTAAGAAAATGAATTTGTATCGCTCTTCCTCTCACTTCCTAGAGAGATTAAGAAGGATAATGGAAGCTATAACTTCCCATAATCACTTTGATTTATAACTGGGTCCTCTCTGTCACTTGAGGGGAAAAGCAGCTGCCTTCAGCCTTGGGCTTCCCACAGCTGGATAACTGGCCCATCCACTTTGGTCCTGAAGTTGTAAACAAGAATGCTTCTGCTTCCTTGGGGTACCAGGTTTGGCACTTGCCAAGACCACAAACTTCATGTGAGACCTCACTTTTCTCCTGGACATCTTTTCAGATGTCTCATTTCAGTGCTCTGCTCCACACAGCCTTCCAGAAGTAACTGGCTTCTAAAACCATTGTTCTCCAACTGGACAAATACCTACCAGCCTTTCTGGAGACGAAGCCATTAGCATCCCTATTTTGCTTTTGAACAACTGATGCCTGGTTCAAGGAGCCATGCTTGAACTGGTGCCATGCCTAGGACCCCTACTGCTCCTGTCCGCCTGTGAGCTCTACTTCAAGGGATCACTTCTGATCTGCCAGCAGCCTGACAGCTTGAACCAAGACAGCCAGGTGTCTAAGAAGTTCTGAACTGGAAAGACAGTGCATGCAACGGATATGGCACAGTACTCGGTGGTGGGAGATTTGGTGTTTTACTAAGTTCTGCAGTTGGGTCACCCTAAGCAAATCACTTCATCTCCTGAGTGCACTTCAGTCCTTCACACTTTCTACTTGTAGTGAAATGCCTACTGATCAAGGACAGTGCAACACCAAGCGCCTCATGAGATGCTTTCGGAGCACCCTAAACCCATCAGTCACTTGTATAAAACCACTGAGCCAGAAGCAGTGCTCTGGAGAATCAGGCCTTCCAGCAGAAGATCAATGACCATAACACTGGAGAAATCGCCAGACACTTAACCATCTTCAGGTAGTTTACTAAGGCACCTTTATGCTTTCAAATACTCTTCTAGGTGTTTGGAAAAAAAAAGTCACAAAAGCAATGAAAATAGGAGATAAACCATACTCTAAAAAGCTTTTCTGATACAGTTGACAACATGCCAACCTTGCCACCTGTTCCTGGACTTCCTTTAGGGTAGCCCTGTCTTCAACATGAAACCTAAATTGGACGTGCACAGACTTGCTCCTGCACTTTGCAATGTAAACACCTGCACATATGTTTTAAATAGTCTCACACCTCTATATGTAAAATTTCAGACACCTGTGAATTGGCTTTAAAAAACCCCACTGGGTTTTGTGGATGGAGAACAACTTCCAGGTGCAGATGAATAAGGTTATTTCAAGGGCATAGGGAATGTACAGCCTCCACATTGAGTACACACAATACTACATTTCCAAATTTAAAGCAAGGTTTTAAGCAGTTGTCCGCTTGTTAATCATCTACAAAATGTGGATATAAATTAATTTGTGTCTTTCTGGGTTGCATTGAGCCTTCATTTGTTGGGTTTTAATTCTGTAAAGCACCTTATGATCTTTGCACTGAGCGTGCACTCCACAGGAAAGAATTGTTCCAGTCTTGCTCTTCTTACAGCTGCACAGGAAAGGTTAATTTTCTTCAGTTTGAGGCTGCAGTACTTTGTGATTATTCTGGAGAGAACTTTCTTTCCAAGTCTCTATTTTAACACTGACAAGAGTCTTTTGTTTTATTTCCAGATGACTTCTTACTCCAAAATCTTGCTCCAGTTTGGCCCATCATTTACTCATATAGAATTCCGCTTTTGCAAACAATACTCTATGTGAATAAAAGCTGAGAACTCTGAATTAATCTACAGTATTTCTTTTAAAACCCCTGTTTTTCCTTTTACAATTCTTTTCCAGTCATCTCAGGATTGAGGAGAAAAAAAGATGGTCCGTTTATTTTTCTCTTTAAAAGATGAATTCTGGAGTAAACTTGCTTTGATTTCATGGTGATCTATGTGACCACAATGCATTCTTTGAAAAGGAGAATAAACTTTGACATTTAATGAATGATCAGAACTTTTCCAAAAGCTACCATAATTTTTTAAATGCCTTGTCCTTTTCTCCTTCCCTAGAAAAGTGTCCAGAACAACTTCAACTTTCCCTATGCAAACAAACGTATGTTATAACAGTGAGAAAAGTTCTGCAGGGAGAAGCAGTACCTTTTATTAGACCAACTAATACAGCTGCAAAAGATAGACAGGCTCTCAGCACAAAAAACCTTTCTTCGGATGTAAAATTCTCTCCAGGGTGACCACAAAAACTAGTATCCAGAGACTAAAGAAAGAGATTCGCAGAACATTTCCATGCTGCTCTACGAAGAGAAGTCTAACGGGCGGGGGGGTCTTCATGTCATACCTGCGCTGGCCTGATCAGAGTAGCATGAGTTCACTTCTGTCTTTCAGAACAGTTCATTAATTCAGACTCAGGCCAGAGCAAGGGCAGTGCCAGGCTTCCTGGACGGACGCTACATCGTGGGGAGGCACGCCAAAGACCCAAGGAGATGACTGCTGACACAGCAATCCTCTGGGGTGGAATTGGCATGCTTGGCCTTGGATAGAGGCGGCTGCTTAAAGGCAGCCTCTGCCTTGCACTGCTCCACCTTTTTACCTTTTGCCCTTGGGACCAGGGAGGAGATTTTGGGGATCCCTTCTACTCCAACTCCTCCACTAGTTGCAATCCTGGAAATGCGAGGGCCTGTAGGAATGGAGAGATGTAGACCTTCTTTCTATACAAACAATCCTGGATCGATGTTTGGTGTGAGTTAAAAACACACAATCCTCCTTGTGAGCTTTCTGTGTACTTTGGTCACTGCCAAAAGTGAGTGTGCGAAATAAGAACTCTTTAAATTTCATCTTGGAGGCTGGTGCCTTTTTAATTAGCCCCTAATTACAGAGAACCTGAAGAGCAAACAGGCAAATGTGCAGTTGGAAAACACAGGCAAAGAAAATAAAAGGGGCACAAGAGGTGGGCCTGCTGGTGTTTCCTGTTCTCATGATTTTTATGTACACATGATCTCACCAATGACATGATATGACATCAACAGTACAGGACTCACTGCACTGAATGTCTTCAAAATATTCCTGGCCTAAGAAATTTATCTCTAAAACCACTCACTAGTATAAGCCATTTGCATAGCCTAAAACAGAGACTTCTCCTGCGGTCACGCTATGGAACCGCCTTCTTTCAAATACTGAGGAGCATAACAGGTTACAGAGTCCCTGTACGTGCAACCACACAACAACTATTGATGCATGCACACATTAAACAACTCTCTTGAACTGCTGAGGAGATTATATTGTCCCCTTCAGTAGAAAATCTTTATAGAAGACTGCCTTAAAAGCTGAGCCCTGAGCTGCTGGCCGACAGTCTGTTGTAGCCAGATGACTTGGTTTCAAGATAGCACAAATAATATCTCTTGCTGAGACAGGGGCCCTAGAGGTGTTCAAAACTACCTCCTTAGTGGTATGACCCAGGTTTATCTGCTGTAAATGCACAGCCAGAGTGATGGACTCCTAAAGTTCACCATTAGAATACCTTTTCCTAATCCTTATGGAGCCAGTACCTATACACAGAGAGCTATTCCACTTCATCTGTCTCTAGACATTTTCCGACCAAGTGAGGCAAGTAAAAGACCTATCCAGAACTCACAAAGGCACAATCTAAGGATTTCTGCATATCTGAGATGCAGGCTTAACTTCTGTAAGGCTTCTTCAACCAAATGCAGCAGGGTAGAAGAAAATACTGACTTTCAAAATGCTGGACTATTACTTTTTAAAAGCAGAGAAAAGGCAACTACTTGAAGGGCCTCTAAATTAAAGGTCTAAGAGAAAAGATAATGGGATCTTTTCTTTTGTCTTGCACATGAAGAACAAAAGGGCATGCAATGGAATTAAATAATGAAAATTTAAAACTGAGGAAAGGGGACAGCTATTCCCAGAACATGGGAGATTTCAGAGTCCCTTGCTGTGGGGAACTGGTTGTGGAGAGCAAGTGAAATTTAGAAAACTTCTGGAGTGATGCATGCGTAGCAAGACTATTCAGAGCTGTCAAGAGTTCAAGCAGACAGTCTGAAATGGATACTAAACCTCCTGCTTCCAGGCTTACCACCACTCTCTAATATTTAGGTAAGTATTATGTGATAGGAAGATAATTCCACATCTGTGCATTCCAATTTCCATACCTATTATGAAGCATCTGCTACTCACCACCATCCCCTGTTGTAACAGTAGGTACCTGTTGAACTGTTGTGTTTCTTACCCACTGTTGGTGAGAGACAGCTTTAACGCTGTAAAGATCAGAGACTCCTCAAAGTCACAGTAACCAGTCATTCTGTGAGGATGCTTCTCACATTTAGACATGAAACAGTTAATTGTCTCTGTCACTGACATCCTCCTGATAAACACTGAGGCAAAGAAACCTTCCAGAAGGTAACTGAGCCCCCCCCCCCATGCTCAGGCAGGTGTCCAAGACAGCTGGGATAAGCTGCCACCACCTTCCTCCTTGTTGACGATTAGGATATCCTAGAAAACAACAGAATTAGGAGAGCTCCTGAAGAGGTATGTCTTAAAAGGAAACAGTGGGCCTAACAGACAACTAGGCCAACAAGATGCCACTGTGAACTCTCTCTTTCCAAGCCTTACTTTCTCCACCAAACTGAATACAACTTTTGTCCTGCCACCAGCTGTTCACCTGGAAGGTGCCACAAAGAAGAAAATGATGATGTCTGGGAGGACAAGATCAAAGCCTGATTGGTTTGGAAAGCATGGAAAGACAGAGTGTGGATAAAATCCAACGTCTTCAGCTAAGCAAATAGAACAGTCAGGTCCCGATAGAGTCAACTGCAGTCACTGTCTTGCTTTCAAGGTAAAGTCACAAAGTAAAATAGAGCAGCACTGAAAAGCAAGATGGGGAAGCAGAACAAATGGTGAGCAACCCATGTGGCACGCCATGACCACTGAACAGAAAATATTTTAAAATTAGAGCCCAGGATGGGGATGAAAGAAATTACAAAAAGGGTGCAAGATACTCCTCCTTCTGAATTCTGATTAGAGTGAATAACATGTTACTGATTTTGATGTGTGAACCTAGTTCTGCTTAGGATCAACCAAGTCCATGTACCTAAATACCCCCTGCCAGGCAGCACAACACATACCCTGCTTTTTGTTATTCTGTTTGGTTCTCCATTGACATTTTTTACCATGACTAACACATGATTTTCCCTCAAAACTTACCATGACAAAATCACAGCTCTTAAACATAAGAGTACAGCCCGCAGGCTCTCTGAGCTGAAGTGAGCTCTGGCACAAAGGCATGGAGGACTTAGCCTCAAAGGATTACGCCAGCAGATTACCACAGACACATTTGTGCATTCACCCTTAAAAGCCACATGCACCAAACCTTGGCAAACAATGTCAAAGACAATAGGAAATGACCCTTCATTAGGATACAGAAAAGATCTGGCCCACTGAGGAGAATGTCTGAGAGCACTGGGCAAAATCATATTCTCCCCTAGGCTGGCCTTCCCTGCAAATGAATTGAATCGTCACACTGCAAGGCAAATTGCTCAGATCAATGGGTTCGAGTCTTAAGGAGTTAAGGACCTTGCAACCATTTCTTAGAGCCCTTTACCCCTGCATTAAAATCAGTTTTCTCAGCATATCAAATATTCCTGGCATAGGACAGAAGAAAAAAAAAGGAAAAGTACATTCATATAGTTATGGCTGAAAGGGTACCTTCCCACAGCAGCATCTGCAAGGAATATTTTGTATTATCTTTAGTTGCCTTGAAGACACTGTGCCAACCTGATGGGCTAGTCATGACCTCAGTTGTGACCTCTTAAAGTGAATCACAACAATGCAATGCTATCCATCTAGTGTGCTCTGGCATCACCCTGCCCTCTACTCTCTTCTCAGTATCACTGTGTGAATTTGAATCATCCTTCCAATCTGCATTCCATATTTCTCTCATTCTAAGACATGGTCCCCCATGGTCCTATAGCACATTAAAAACCAACCAGACTTTGGTGGAGAGCTTCACTTCTCCAGAGAATCAAAAAAAAACACTCCAGGAGCAAATGAGAATGGAAACCATTCTCCTCAAGACCATTTCAAAGCTATTCTGCAATTCCACCAGCACAGCTACCTCAGACAGTGCTGCCATGCAGTCTGTGGACTTCTTTTTGGAGAGTCATCAGTAACATATCCTCTCTGAAAAACCACAGGCAGGTAACATCAGCATCTTACTCCAAAGATCCGCTCCCATGTACTACAACCACGCTTCTCTTTCCACCACCTGAACTATTGGTTTCAGACTGGGCTGACAGTCAGCTGCAGAGCGAGCCAGCCCAGCCCACAGATCTCAAAGGCAGACAGGGCTCAAGGGCAGCAGTGATGAAGAAGGAACAGCTGAGGGCGAGTTGCAGTCAAGTTTAACAGAAGGAAGAAATGATTTTGCTTTTACCAAACCCACGTAATTATTGTATTCGTTTGCAGGCTGTTGTGGAAAGTCACTCTTTTTTTAGCAAAACAACTTTCGTGAATCCTTTCTTGTTCAAAGAGTCAAGTTACTCAGCTCTCCCATCTCTGACAGACAAGGACAAACTAGGTGTCAACTCAAAGGACTCCTCTCTTCCCCTCAGCGTGCAAGCCCACAGACAAATAGCCCAGCACAGGAAGAGCACTGTAAAAATTGCGAAGTCCACTTGTCCACACACAATGTCAATGAAGGCAGGTTCTCACCCCTTTGCCTGGGATATCCTGCTTTTCTTCCCTTAAGTTGTGGGGTTGGACTCAGTAAAAAGTTGACACAGCTGTCCCAGATGCAAACCCATTGGCACTTCATCTGGTATCTCAAAGTGACAACAAACAAAACCCAAAAGCTTTTATGCCAAACACAACAGCCCAGCTCCAAATGCATGTTAACATTTAAGGGAGGACAGGAGATCTGGAGTCAGGGACCACAGTCAGTCAACACTTTTTTATTGCTTTTAATGCCAGCTGAGACATTGTGAAGAACTGGTAAATTCCAAACCCCGGGCACAACATAATGTTGGCCAAACTTCATGACCTTCCAATGCTGGGTAGGTGATCTAGGATGTAAATGGCAATATAATAATGGTGGTGATAAACAGGATAAAAACCTGTAATTCTGCACAGTAAAGGAAGGTCATTATGACCCACATTTTGCTGTTGGTCACTGTTCACTAACTGGCAATTTAGCCACAAAGAAGCTTATTGGTATGCATCTGTGATCTGTCAGAAACAGTTCTCAGCTGCAACATACAGTTACTGCTATTCTTTGGTCTGCTGTTGTGTACAGGACTGTATAATGTGTTTGTCCATTCCTAACTGGCAAAGCGTGTGCTCTTACAACACAAGGGCCACACTCTCTGTGTGATGTAGGACACTGTTTCATTTATAAGATTAACTGGTCTTTTATTATACTTTAATCCTTCAAATGACACTATCACCATGCAACACACGATACACATTTCATTTGGTATCAACCCTCCCTCTCAACCCTACATAATCTGAAGATCTCTCTATTAAGGTTTTTAAGGTGAAGCCCTTTAGATTTTAGTCCAAAATTTCGCTGAAGATTTTACAATTATTAAAAATAACGAGATTTTTTAAAAATCTCATTATTAAGGTTTTCATGTGTCCTGTTCTTCTCTACCACAAGTTTATCTGAGAAAGAAACCAATCTGGTTAAACAGAGTTCAAGCAATTCTTCCATCATATCTTCTTCCATATTAAAGTTAAACCACACCACACTTCTTTTTAGCAGCTTTATCTGTGCTTAAGAAAATCTAAGATTTTCTTTTTAAAAAACAATATTTTCTTGTTCATGTTTTCCAGATTATCTTTACGGGCCTAAAAGCTCAAAACATTGCTTTTCTTTGCTTTTAATGAAAATGTAGATTCTGGCAATCACACCTTCACCAGAGGATTTGAAAGCTGGCATAGGAATTTGGCCCACTGCATGGATACCCCTTAAGTGCCTGTCTCTGGTTTACTTATCTCACTTCCCTCTGACCCAGTAATCCCTATTTCAACAAAAGCATTTAATGGATTTATGTGTAAAAGAGAGATGTACCTATTTTTGAATCCAGCCCGGTACGAAGCAGTCATTTTCAATTAGCTGTCCTTAGATGAATACAATAAACAAGTGCTTTTCATTTCCCGTTTGTTTTGTTCTGTGCAAAAGGAATTAAAGAGATAAAGGACATACAAAGACTGGTCCCAGATGCAACTGAAAAGCAAGATGTATCAATTAGTGTGTTAGAAGTATCAGGCTGGCCACCATTTGTAGCACTTCAGATTCCTGCCTTTTACTTCCATCAGGTTTTCTGCTTTTAATTAAGCATTGAACATCAGGCTAGTTACTTGAGATAGGATCAAAACGCAGAGTTGCACCCCAACACTGTTCTATGGTCGCTAGATTTAGTGGCATACAATAATTTACTTTAACCACCACAATTAAAGGAAGAAGATGTACCAAATAAAGGCCACTTTTGATTTCACTTCTAGAGGAAGAAACTTTAGATCATTAGGTACATGATGTTGCATTATATCCAATAACGCTGTTCTTACTTTAGTGCACAGTAAAGCCATCCCATCTTTGCTCTCTCTCTGCAATGTCCCATAACGCTGGAAGTCGCCCTCAGCATTTGTGCTCAATGTGTAGTTTTCTGTTAGGGAAAATGTAATTGGATGAGCGGCACTGAACGAAAGTCACCTGTATTTGTCACATATACAAAGTATGACCAAAATCCACAGTAGGTGTGCTCGTCACACCAACAGGAACCATTTCCCAGGGCCCAGTATCACAAAGCAGGCACTTTGGTACCAACACTGACATAAGGAACTCTTGCCACTGTTTTCTACCCTTTTTTGCTCATTCCAACTTCGTTTTGCATGCCTTCAGTTCAGCCAAGACAAGTGTTTGCAGAGCCATGCTGTGAACAGGACAGCGATTTTATCAGAGCCAAAACCAGAGAACATTGATTTTAACTGGGATCTCTTCAGTTCAAATTGCGGACCCCATAAATGTAAATAATGGAAAGAAGAGATAGCAACATTCAAATCCTGACACATGAATGAACAGCCAGGGGAGAACTTTTTAAACCACGTTTGCTGTTAAAAGCATTGTGAATCTATGTTTGAAGTAGCAATGGACTAGCCTGGCTGAGTTTGCAAGGTGCTGATTGAATGCATAGAGAATCACGCCCCAATCTCTTAAGTAAATAACATTTATACAGTAAAACTGCAGCCTGTTGTAATGCTCTCATCTTCACTTTGCTCTGTGTGATCTCTCTTCCTACCCTAAACTGACAGAAGCCTCCATGCCCTGCAAACAGTGTTCTACAGACAAGCAGCCTGACCTGTGCCTTGATGAAGCAACCTCTGACTTGTTGAAATAAATGACTCTAATCAAATATAACTGATTAGTAATAATGCAACTTCCATTCATTTTCAAGAGCTTACATTTTCACAGGTGCACAGACATTCACAAACAAACTTCAACATGGACTCTAAAAATTTTCTGCTAAGAAATAATGGCAGTAAATCTTGAACTTAATCTGCATGAGGGCCTTTAGGCTAGACATGATGCAATTGAATGCATTCTCCTTCTTAAACCCTCCTTAACTGCATGGAGGGAAGTAAACAGTTACAAAAAAGGCAGTAAGCACTTACGATGCTAAGAACAGCTTGACAGAAACCAGCAATCCATTTGCCTTTAGAGCTGCACGTATTTTAAAACATGTAAGGTAATATAGGCATCACATTCGCTAGTAGGTGCAGTTGAGAAATGTCTGTTAGATTTTAAGAAAGTATTTCCTGATAATGTTTATCGTTCCATACAGTAACACAGAGGGAGAGAGAGCATCTGATTATCCCTGCATAAATCTTTGCAGATAAACAGGATTCTGTATGCCCCTAGTATTTGCTGACAAATCTTTAGTGCTCTCTCCTCAGCATCACCTACAGAACAAAGCCAGATTTCGAAAAGCTGAGAGGCAAAAAAAAATCTAACGAGGGTCATAATTCATACTCTGAGAACCAGAAAAAGCTACTCAGCAAAGCCATCTCATCTCTGCTGTCTCTATGCAATGTTCCATAACACCGGAAGGCACGCTCAGCACCTATGCAAGATCTGTGCTTTTCTGTTTGAGTAAATCATCTGTATGTGTCACATACACGAAGGCTTAGGTTTGCCCACAAAAATGAACTCTCTCACCAGAATTTCTCAAACATTTTACCTACACTCACATGGCTGGTTTTAGCAGCTGATTTATACATGCAGGGATGCCCCACTGCTGACCATCCGTGGTAAGAAGAGAACAGGACATCCCTGCTCACACCGCCCTGCCTACACCTGTAGCTGCCGCCTTTTTTCCACTGCTGTGCTGGGTGGGAGATGATGAGGGACTCGCAAAGGTAACTTCAAACAAACACCCCTTGACTTAGGAATGGACCTTCTCAGTCTGTCAGCTGGTCTTAGGGTGGTGAAGGTAGGCAGACAGAAAATGCCCAGTGGCTTCTGCCAGTTCCTGCGGGACAGCTGAGGCTGCACTGGAGTCTGGGTGAACCACACATTTTCTCATTCTGGCTTTCATTAACTCATTTTTCCTCAGTTTACAGATGCATGTGTTTACCTGAAGTGGAAATTCTAGAAAAGAACAGACAAGGTGTCAGTAGATAACTTTAGCTCCAGGTTAACTGAGCTTCAGGTTGGCAAGTTTCTAGTTTTGTCTCTTTGTTAATAAAACAGGGGACGACACACAGCAGCATTAAACAGTTGGGACCAACGTGTAAATCTGCAGTTAAGCCTCTCCCGTGGGCAGAGAGAGATCAATACTGCTATGTAACTTCTGCACATCCCTGTCCTCTCCAGTGTTATCTTAGAAAATGGAACTTTGGAAAATTGGCACCAGAATTTCCCATATCTTAAATCTCCAAGATGTAGTTTAGTCCCTGGGCAATCTCAGCTGTGTGTCAACAGAATTGTGTGCCGTCTAATTTCTTTGATTTTAAAACAATAATTTCTCACCACTTGCATTCACTATCCCTCTGTACTCCCCAAACCCCTTAGCACTGACAGCCCAAACCACACAATTTCCATTTTATCTTACTTCTCTGCTTTTCTCTGCCTCTCCAGTGCTGCCTGACCCCTCCT
This sequence comes from Dromococcyx pavoninus, assembly GCA_033558185.1. Lineage (NCBI taxonomy): Eukaryota > Metazoa > Chordata > Aves > Cuculiformes > Neomorphidae > Dromococcyx > Dromococcyx pavoninus. The sequence continues at coordinate 660,668 of JAUMJL010000594.1, forward strand.
CCTTGAGCAGCTTCCTCCCAAAGAGGAGGCTTGAGGAGCTGGGGGATGGCACAGTGTATAGAGTGGTGCTGCCAGCCAGAACGATTTTGATTTTTCATGAGAGCAGCCAGAGAAGCAGACACTCCTCAGCAGGACAGGCAAAGCCAAGTTTACTGGGCTGGTTCACCTCTGTGCCATCCATGTCTCCCTCATTCCAGTAGCCATGCTGCCCCAAAACACCTTTGTGCAGTAGCAGTGGCCCAGCAGGCATTCATTCAGGAGACAAGATTACTTTTTTGTAACCAATTTCATCTTCTCTCCAGCACATCAGTGATAAGGGTTCAGTCCATATAATCTTCCTGCAGTAGCTGTCCCAGAGTGGAAGAAAGAGGAATGTGCTGATCATTCCCTAATGTATCTATAGGGACCTCATCATCTGTAATTTATTACCTTTCAAGAAGTACCTCTTCAATGTTAGCTATGCAAATTAGCCTGGTGAATCCCTACACACAATCTGCAGAATGAAGTCTGATCACAGTTACAACAGGATGTCAGAAGACTCAGTGTTCTGCCAAGGGAAACAGTATGGCAGAGTAATCTGTCCACTTGATTTGCTCAAGTACTGTGACCACACACAGTCTAAAAACTCCTTTGCTTGGTCTTTTTTGTATGCACCTATACAGCCACACTCTTTCATTAAAACTTGTATCCACAAGGGTGCAATAGGAATCTTGAATTAGCCCAGACAAATCTCGAAAGGGTGAGATCAGTCAGGGCAGGAGGTAGAAGTGAGATTTTCATGAGAGTACAAATACCCTGTAATACTAAAATCTCTTTTGAGATTGTAAAATTCATTTTTCTGGGTGCAAGAAGGAAAGCTCCATATGACACCTTGCTGCAGCGCTTCAATTCTGTGACATTCCACACAAAGAATGTGAGTGTGAAATAGGACTTATCTAGCAAGCCTGAACCCAGTATCTCTGTTACAATATGACAGGTAAAGATACAGCCAGCCTTTTATCAGGTCCAGTGAAATGCCGAGGAGGTCCCAGCAATTGAATTCACAAAATGCCTATCTTCCTTCCTCTTTCCAATTAACACAGTATGGATACAAGATATTAGAAAAGCATTCCAAAGATGTTTTCAGAAGTGTATTTTCTCGAGAAAGATACTGCTTCACATTGGCTTAGATACTGCAAAACTAACCAACCCAAAACACTTTCTCCTGCTCTTCAAAAGGTGTGCTCAGACATGGCAGGAAAGTATTCTTCTCTATGTCCAACAGCAAGCTGCTCAGGCCCATGTTCTCAAACATCAGCAAGGATCACCTGCAAACCTGGACACATATGTAGCATATTTTTACTTAATAGCATAATGCTAAGCTGGTTAAAAAATGTGAACTGGTTTGCACAAAATAAATATAGGCATTTTCTGTGATACTTGCACCATAAAACTAGAATCCAAAAGTTCAGGGCACGCAATTCCAACCTGCAAAACTACACATTCATAGGAGCATGGGACAGAACTTGCACCGATATCTTTTTTTATTTCCAAGTGCTTTGCTTTGCGATTTCAGCATCACTTCCAAGGTACCTGAAAAGCTGGGCTGAGAATTGTGCAAAGGACGTCAGCTTGTGAGCAGAAGGGTGACAGGGAAGGGAAGGAAGTGTGCAGGCAGGAGCTAGGGAGCAGCTTGGGTAATTGAGCAGTTGCCTCCCAGTGTTCAGATAAACACCATGATGACGATCTGTAAAGCCTGAATTCCTTGCCTGTAGCATTAGTTCTGAGGAGTCAACAAACCATGTATCCATGACTGAGTTTTCAAACCCAGAGATTTAATACAGCAATGGCTTAATGTCAACTGTGAAATTGCTTTCATTCCTACCTGTATTCTCCAGAAAAGAAAGGCAGTACTTTAAAATCTGATCCACTATGTTTGCAAAAGATGAATCAAATTGAATGGTTGGGACCAAATCACAATCAGTTCTGCTATGTAGGTCTCCATCAGCTGCTTCACTTTACCTTGCTTGATAACCCTCTTTCAGTTGTGTTTCTGTATCTAGAAAGCTTGAAAGCTGCACTGGGATTATTCAGGTTGAAAGACACCATATGCTGTAAATACAACTACTCAATATGCACAGTAGCCACCATTTAAACATTCATTTCTTAACTAGTTTTAATTCTTTCCAATACTCAAAGGCACCAGAAGATGTTTAAAGCTGTTTTGGGGCTTGAGTGTACTAAAAAAGGGAAAAAAGTTTCTTACACAATTAGATTTCTATTTCACTCGTCACTTTCTTGCAATCTGAAAACAGGCCCATCAATAAACCAAATGTAGTTTAAATAAGAAAAGCAGTGTGCTTTCAGGCTGGAACCCTGTGTGCCAAATTACAGCTTGCAGTAAATTTTTATGAGCAAGTTATAAACCCCTGAAAAATGGAGCTTACAACAGAACCACTGGATGAGCCGTCACTGCATCAGCCTTAACATATGTTGCTTGTTCTTGCCTGGTGCAATCTAGCTTCATATCTTCCTCCTCTCTAACATGGATACGGCTTCCCAGCCTGACTGTGGAATCAGCAGTCATCTCTGACACGGCTGTATCTCCCGTCTCCGTTGCTGAACACTGCTCTTGGCACTGAAACACAAAGTGTTACCCATCATGTCACGTTCCCTGCTCTACACTAATTTCTGTGGCTTATCCCCAGGGAACATCTCCCTCTCAGATTTGTGGTTTGCCCTGTGAAGCTAGAGCCTACGCTGGCCTCTGACTTTCTACCTTGGCAGAGGAAATGTACTTCTATTTCACACATCAGTGACTGCCCATGGGGCTAATTTTGCACTGGCATTTTTAAAGCAAGGGGCTATGAACAAACTGGAGATTCAGAAGAGAAAGAGAATTCCAGAAAGAAGAAAAGCATAACAGAGAATAACCAAACAACAGATGAGTGTCCATTATGTCGTTAAATTGGCTGTTTCATGAACTTGTTGATATAAAAGCTATAATGCGAATACACTAAATTTGCCCAGTAGATTTTCACCTGAGTTGAATAGAAAACCTTGTCTTCACAATTTTTCCTGAAAATTGGGAAAGGGAAGCTTGGGTTCCCTGCCACACACAGAAAGTAATGCAATTGACTTCATCAGGATAACCTCTACTTACACAGCATGTCTGAAAACACCTCTGAACTGATCAAAATCAAATATGGACACAAGGGCAATAGCACAGACTGAAGAGGAGAATATCTGCAGGCTTAAAGCAGCTGGAATTGCTGATCTGATTGAGAAGTACCATGTGGCTTATTAGTTGAGGTATTGATACAGAAATGAGACACCTTCAAAGTCTGGACAAAAACTATCTAAGGGAAAAAAAGGAGCAGTGGTCACATAAATAATGTGCCACAGTGGTACACTGCATTCGTAGAGGGAACTGAGATGTTTAGGACCTGAAATGGTCTGATTTTTCTTTTACCATCTCTGATTTAAAATGACATTTTCCCAAATTCAAAAATGTTCATAACTGTTACATTTTTCTAAATGTTTCTAAAAGGATTCCCACAAACTTTAAAGTATTCTGTGCTCTTTTCCCTTCCTATTTTCCTCTTCCATATTTTCCTTCTTTCTGTGTGCTCCTTGTCTTTTTCCTTTTTTTCATTACTGAAATGGGACTGAGGGGAGACAAAATGTAAAAAGCTGTGTTTTGTATTGGGCAGCTGGGACGTTTTTTGGTCAGGAATGCTGAAGTTTTTCATGTAGCATAACTTGATTCTATTGCCAGCTCCATTGTGCGACCTCCTTTTTCACAGAATGGAGAGTTTCTACAACATCACTCTATTCTCCTCAGGTTCAACGGCAAGTTGGGAGCATCTTTCATAGCCATTTTTTACTTTTCCTGTAATTCCAGCACAACGAGCTGGTTTTATTCCCTCATACAGAATTTAAATTTAGCTTAAATGAAAACCAAACACAATTAATGGATTAATAACAACTGTCATGACTGTACTTTGAAACCTGTTTCACAAAAGCATAGTCACTGTCATGAAATCAAGTCTTCTGTGGTCTCTCTGTTAACAAACACAATGACAGTTGTACGCAGCAGAGTCTACAACAGCACTCCCCATTTTCTCATTGTTCCCAGTACATCCTCCATGATTTAATTACAGATTTTGGCTCTGCTTTGGTTTCATTTTATACTAATGATATTTGATTGACAGTAACTTAAGAAAAATCACAAACTTATGTTAAATTACCAGATTATTTATGTATTTTCTGCTGTACTGGTAACAATGACTTCAGTGAAACATATGGAACAAATAATAAGATATTCAGAAATCAGAAGTTTATAACAAACTGGAAACAACTTGCTATAAACCATTTAAAAACTATATTGTGCTTCATTAAAAAAGATATATATTTACCTAGTCTGTCTGGTATTACAGGAAACAAATAAGAGAGAAGTACTTGCAACTGTAATTGAAGTGACAACATATTTCATGGTAGCTGGAGATTTCAGCTATCTCTGAAGACTGGATTCACTTTAAAACTACACAGCCTGCTCACATCACTGTCCAATTTCAAAACACACCTTATGTTAGGAAGAGTTGGCAATATGTTCCTCAAGCCAGAAAACTACTTTACAGTATGAAGGCACAGTTGATTTTGATTATTCTGTTGTTAAATGTCACCCTTTCAGCACAGCTGCACAGCCCCAGGCCATCATTCCTTCAGTGAGCGAGGCAATGCCCAGCTTCCACTGGCACGGCTTTGCTGATCTAGTTTAGTATTGCAGTGCTGCTGAGTCAGTTCTGGTGCAGAGCAGAATATGACACGTTTCTACTTTTTCTGACCCTGTCTGGTGACCTTCACAATTGCTGTACCAGCACAAAGCTTCCCAAAAATGCTGAGGCTGTCCACACGACACATCATGTCAACCTAATCAACAACATCCTGTGCCCTGGGCCCCAAACCCAAAAAGATCACCAAGCACACGCTAATAGCAAGCACGGTAGAAAGCAAATGGCAATTAAAGAGAGCACTGAAGTGGTGTGGCAGGGGACTGATTAACACACCACCAGACACCAACTAAGGTGAAGCAATGATATGCTAGGAAGTTACATAATTAATAAATAGCTTGGGAAAAATACAAAGTACTAAAAAGCAGTTTATGTCCACTGTCATTTTTAATCACCACATTTATGAACAATTATGAATAACTATGCCTCAACACACTATGAAATAACAATATTGCTGTGGTACAGGCAAAGCAAAAGCAGCCCATCATTACTCCCAGCTGTTAGAGACATCTACAAATTGGATTGACGTAAAGTGGTATCTGCTACTCCCTGCAATCCAGTGTCAAAATACACCAAACAGGTATTGAGGATGTTTCCCATAACCCGTAAGGGTTTAAGGGCCTTATGCATGGCCACTTCAAACCTCACAAGCCAGGCTGGTCTAGAAGTAGTCACTCCAGTACTCTGTGCCCTTTGCTAGCCCTTAGATAAATCCCCTTCACTTCCCATAGAGAATCATTTGTTCTTAACAAGACTAACTTTTATTTCTAGCAGTTCTTCTAGGAAGGCTGGGAGGAACAGTACTGGTGGAAAGGCTTCTTATTGTGTACTCCTGTGAAAAGATAAATCTTGCTCCTGGGTAGCTGGTAGGAAATATTTTATATCACTCCATGAATTATTTGATAAGATGAAAAGAAAAAATTAATTAAATAGCCTTAGAGAGGGGTCAAGGATTCGCACTGCACAGCTCAGGTACCAAACTCCCGAGGCAGATTCCCACCACCACCTGTACCGCAGTGCTGTGTGCTGGCCCTGGGCACAGCCATGGGAAGGCCCTTAAGACTCTGTGTCCTACCCTGTCAAGTTTGAAGAGAAGTAAACTCAGTGTTTATGACATGGGCCTAGTTCCTGGCTCCATGAATACAAGGTACATTCCACTCTAATTATTCCTAATTGCCATGACTTAATGTGTAAATACTTGCAACACAAGAATATAAAACTGCTTTCATACCATTAGCTACAGACACGTTACCAGCTGCAAGCATGTTTCCTAAGCCTTTGCAGTTTCTCCAGATACAGGCCACGCAGCGCGGCCCCTCAGCTGACGTAAGTCCTTTGAAGTGAGGGGCTGTGTTGTTTTGTTGAGGTTTTCAACAGATAGTTGAATGGGAACCAGTGCAGCTCTGCTGCCCCAGTTTGAACACATCGTCTTCCCATAAAATCTTTCTTTTATCCATTTGTTATTGTCTTCCACAGCTGTTGGATGTCTAGCATTGTGCAGCCCTAAATCTGCCTTTTCCCTGTCCTGACTGCTCCCCTGGTACTTAATATTCTGCCTCTCCTCCATCCTGCTTACTCTGTTCTGATTCTAGTCTATTGGAGATCTTAAATTGGCAAGATGATGTCAGCTGACAGCAGAGCAGACATGACCCAAGCATGTTCTCAATTTAGTTCCTTTTCTTGGGCAGCCAAACCTGGGGAGAGAGTACGAGATGAATTCCAGGGTGGTCAGGAATGGAGTTGAGCAGTAGGTGGCACTGGGAACAACTGGCACTTTGGCTGCCAATTCCAGAAAGTTCACAGAAGGTTCTGGAGGCAGCCACCCCCAGGGGCCAGGCAAGCCTTAGGAACAAGGCCAAAAAACCAGACCATTCTTAAGGTTACCCTGAAATGCTGTAATCAAGTTTTCCATGTCCTTCAGCCCTGCACCTGAAGTGGGTGTGCCAGAGCAGTCTGGCAGCACGAACCCCTGTTTGCAGAGGTTATATTTATTGACTGAATGCACTGATTGCCATCAGCCATCAAGCTCTCCTGAAGCTCTAATGATTCTCAGTCTCCTTCCACTTGGACCAGTAAGTTGGAGCAGCTGAGATGTTCTATGCAGACACAGTGCTTTAACTCGCTACCAGACCCCCTGAGGCATCTTGGGCCATAATTTATGCAGCTCTGAGTACTTTTATATTATATAGAATTGAGAGCTTGAAGGGAAACCAAACCAAATGAAACAAAGCAAACACAGACAATGAATAGTATGAAAAATTAAAATAGCCTCAAAACTTGAAGAACTCAAACTGTCCCCCTAAATGACTCACACTAAAGAAGATGCCTCATTTATTAGGTTAGAAGAATTGTAAAAATAAGAACAGTCTTAAAGACGGAACAAACTCTCAGTAGATGCATAAGTTTCTTAGTTTTTCTTTTAATTCTAACCTCTTATTGCATATTACACTGTAAAGCCATGGAGTTGTCCCAAGGCAGGGAGCAGTCACTGTGGTGGTGACAGGGTAGCCTGTTCTTCCTCCTGTCTTTGGCAGTGGGGAAGGTACCATAAAGGGCCAGGCATTGTCACCACCTAACAATCTGTTTTTTCTTCTCCGTCTCCCAGTGCTAAATGCCCCTTTCCCAAGGTCTGACACACAGCATGTCCCACAACAGGCTCTAAGAGGCTGGGGAAGAGGAAGGTGAAACAGGACATGTCACAGGATGACTGAGGATGACAGCAGCCTGAGTCATCCCCACTGAATCCTCCCCTCGTCCACTCTCACCTCAAAGAGCTCACAAAATCTTGGAAAAGTTGAAATAATTTTTTAATGGAACAGTAATAGCAAACCCAACTTAGTCTAATTATGCAAAATAATACACATACGGTTCATAATTCTCACAGATAATACAATGCCCACACTCTCCAGTTGGTCCCTTTATCTGTGTCGTTTTCCCCAGCACTTTTCTGCAAGCTGCATTGTAGTTTCCTTCTGGGACTAACAGTCCTCAGCAAACTGTGAGTAATAAATAATGACAATAAATAAATAGCAAAAGCCCTAGAGCAGTCTGTTTAATCATTGTACAAAGCGTTACCAACACTTTCAGAGTGTTGAATAGGTCTTAGTCACTCCCCCATTCCTGTAAAAGACACGGTTTTCTCATCAATAACCCTGGCAAAAGTGCCAGAATGTCACGCTGTAATGGAATTGCTATGAGCAGAGTAAGACGCTCCCCTCTGACCTCTCCCACTGACTGGACAGCAATTAAAGGTTGTTCTGCACTTCCGAAGCTTAGTGTTGATTTTAACTATGTGACAACATTTAATCATTTCTGATTATCAGTCTGCTCCCACACCAGTGAAAACGGCTGGAGCTCTGTCTTTGGCTAGAAGAAAAGCAAGAGGAAGATGCTGGATATGAGCTGGTGAGGCACTGCAACTCATTTTTATACACATTTTCTTTTAAAAATGAGCAAAAGCTTTTCTCATTTTTTTGCAAAATAAAGGGGACATCATAATGACAAGGTAAAAGAGAAATCAAATAGTAACCCTCAAGGGTTTAAATATCCAGCTGCTTTGGAGAGAAGTTTCTAAATGGTTTCTAGAATTTTAGAGATTGAGTCACACAATAATGTTGTATCTGACCAGGAGTGTTAATCAGAAAGAACAGTAACAGCCTATCACAATGGTAGTAAGTACATAAACATTATTTCACATACTGTTTCAATAATTCTGTACGTGCTTTTTAACAAGCCTCCATAACACAGAGAACATATGAGTTCTGCTGGTATATACTGTACGGCAAGGTAGTTAAGAATATATTGCATTTATAAACTATGCACAACTTTATGAGTCTCTAGCTATAACTTCATCATAGCAGAGTAATTGGAAAGTCTGCATAATTTTGGAAGGATATGTGTTTTATTTAAAAGAACACTATTATTGCTAATTGGATACCAAGCCTACATTGTAAATCAGAGCAAAGTATGGACTCCTAATTACAAATTTTTTTGAAACAAGCACTATATGTCTTTACATTATTTTTGGCTAACTAGGGACTTAAATAATCTTGGTGTTACAAAGTCCATAAATCTTTTCTTTAGCTGTAGCTGATGAAATGTTACAGGATAAGAATCTGTGTTCCGAAGGTAAATATCTGGCTTGGCAGCCTCATCTCTTGAAGTGAATTAAGGTAAACGGGTACGTAAGTGACTGGCACTGGCAGAGCCCCAAGCAGAGAAGGTAAAAACTAGAAAGCTGGTGTTAACTTACGTAGCATGTTGCAGCTTAACACATTTTAAACAGGCTGGGCTCACTCTTTGGCATGGGGACCTAAAAACTTACAGCTGTGTTCTTATGTGGAACGAACTTGTGTATCAGAGTTTTACAACACGAGCAACAAGCTTTTATGAAGTTGTTAAGGTCCTGAATCCAGAGCTGTTATTGCAAGGCAATTTTTAAAATTATTTTTGCCAAGCGGCTTTTCCTCCCACATGCCTTGATCCACTCTTACCTCACCTGCAGCAGCAGAGACGGCGCTCACCACTGAGCAGGGAGCTGGGCGACAAACACCAACAGAAATCAATATGCTTATTGGATACGATCCTTCATGAACTCTGCTGGGCTGATGCAAAGTGCCAAAAGCCTCAACTTCCTATCAGAGTTTATGGGCGCAGAGAACATTCAACAGAAGCTACGATCCACAAGGGATCTGCCTGCTGAGGACACGGGGGCCAGGCCATCTACCCCAGTCCTGCATCCAAGGTGTAGGGAAGGTGGTTCATTCTTCAGTGTTCAGTTGTTCACCATGGCCTCAAAGATACACTGCTTATCTCACTGAGGGACAGAGTGAAAAGCCTTGTGCATTAAAAGGCATAGAACGGAGGCAACTTAAAAAAACAGGCTTCCTGGAACACATAATGTGGCCCAGGAATATCAACAATGCCAAGCCTGAAGTCTCTCTTTCATTCTCTCCCAACTGGAATGAAATTCATGCCTATTTTTAAAGTCTGTTGTGAAGACAATAATGTACTAGAAATCTCTGAAAATCCTTTCGATTTTTTTCCTTTTTGATAATCTATGTATTATATATGTTTATTAAAAAATGTAATGTAGACTCAGCCACGTTGATGTTGTTCAAATGTCAGCCTGCACAGCATCAAGACAGAGGCCATGTGTTCCAGATTTAAAAGCTGTATTCACTTTTGTATACACCATTCAGCAAGGACTCACTGTCAGACAAGCCTTCTAATCTGTTCCGCGTGTTTCCACCTCTTCTTCTTCACAGAATGGTTGTGGTACATTTCACCAGGTTACCAAGTAATTTTGGTATCTTAACAGCGAGTGGGAGCAGAAGTGGTCTTTAACAGTCTCAGATAGCCTATGCTCCCATCTAGGCTGGAGAAGGCCCCAAGGTCTTGGAGTTCAGCAGCTCTGCAAGGCATATGTATTTAACCTTTCATCCTAGCCAGGTTATTAAAGTGATTTCACTGAACTTGATTCCAAAAGAGAAAACAGAAGCAGCACGCTTGCACTGTTGCAGATGAGTAAGTACAGTTAAATCCTGTTTTATGACCACCTCAATTCCTTACCCATAAATCCACTAACCTCAAATTGCAACTGTGAATGTCTCTGACAAACAAGACTTGTCTGCAAGGGAGCAGAACACTGCAAGCTCCACTTGGCTTGTACCCATTTGTTAATGCAGACCCTGAAAATTATTTCTGTCACAAGTTCAACCACAACCTCCTCCATCCACCCGTGTTAACCTTGGCTCAGTCTGGAAGTGTAGATGACTCAAAATGTATTATTAAAACCATAGAGAGCCAGGCACAGTGGCCCTGGAAGCTGGCTTGTAGCCTTCTTGCCCCCACGGAAAAGCAGCATAGATTTATCCAAAACCTGTGCATCTAGGATGGTCAGAGATCAATAACAGACAAAAACTAAACTGCACTGCCAGGCAGAGAGACTAAAGATTAATTTCTCTTTGTGGATTTGACTGCCTTGTTCAGGCTCAAGCCCTTACTACTCAAACCCAGCCTTTTAGGATCCTCCTGATAACTGAAGATAACGTGACAATGCCATGTCTCTCCCAGAATGACTGGCTGAAGTACCACAGTGTGGGAAAAGCTCCCTCACGGAGCTTTTCTACACTTTTCAGGTGGGCAGGTGTTTCCCATTGTCCAGAAGAATTAGGAAATGTTCTGGAACAGGAAACAAGTCCTTTGAGACCTGGACTAAAATGCCAACTGGAAACTTTTAACAGGGTAAGTAAGTATGGCAGAAACCTGAGAACAAACCATTGGAGTGTGATGGCAAAAGAAGAGAAAAAGGGGACGAAGTCAGATGGACACACAGATAAGACAGGAGATCACTCATTCTCTTCTGGATAACTTCAGTTCTTAATCAGGCTCCAATAGAGAATTCATCAACTTTAAGCAAGAACGCATTCTTATGAAGCTGAGCACAACATGTGCTCTTCATAACCCCTAGAAACCCAGGACAGACTGGTCACACAAAAATGGGAAGCAATCACACATAGTTCAAACCTCACCAGACGGTAAATTGCAGCCGAAATGCTCTCTGAGAAGCCCTCATCTCAGCAGAAGAAGAGATATTTACTGTAGCTGGCAAATAACCTTTTTACACAGAGCAGAATTTGTTGTATTAAAATACAAGCCTAGACAGCCACAGACTGCACCATCCAAACACCAGCTGCAATGCATTTTTTGAAACGTTCAGGTAACTGCATTTTATGTTTTTATTTTTGAAAAATAAATTCTGAAAATCCTGATGTTTCTGTTTAACATTGCTTGCAGTGAACATTAATTTCAACTGAAACTAAGCCAAATTCTTCACCTAAATCCTTATTTAAACACCTTTAGAAGTAGTCTGTTTTTAAAGGTGATGAACACTTTGCTCATCTGAAAAAAATCAAAGTGCTCTTCCTTAGACACCATTTCTCTCTTGGCTCAAGTTGACTGCATTTCAGACAACTTGAATTACTTCGTTTTCAAGTAAAAATCTGTCCTCTCTCTCCTAAGAGCTCTTTCACACTCGCTTCACTGGTTGTTTCTTAACGGTTTGGGGGGGCACAGAAATTATAATGTCTTCCCTGTCAGGATAAACACGTTCCTTTTCTTACCGACCACCTGAGCACAGCAGTGAAGCTGGGTTCCAATTAAATTATTAAAAGAATTTGCTTCAAGACCAGGTCAGGTGAAATCATCCAACAAACTTGTGTGCAAAAGAGTGGAGGCACTTACAAGAGTCCCTCTTTTGCACAGAATATTCTGAGTGCACTGACCACTAACTCTGCTTTCGAAACAAAGTGAAACAGGCTGCTAAGAGAGCTTTAAAGCCAGCTATAAGATTTCCCATACATATGGTGTATGCACATGTTTTAGAATATCCTCAAGTAACATATGACATTCCCATTAGCTTTTGTTAACTTGTACATCAGAGCAAGCCAGAATCTTAAGAAGATTAACCTCTGTTTCTTCTAACTGTTCCCTAATTTTTATTAGAACAATTTTTTAGGGTAGATTTGCAAGCTTTTTTCCTCCTTTGGATAGATAACAGAAATTTCTCTGATGAAAGCTTCAGACTGCTTTAATTAAAACCAAACCAAAACAAAAAAAGCCAAAAAACCCCAACCCTGCAAAATTATTGTCCTTAAAGAAACTGTCAAAACCCTAGGAATCAAATTACAAAACAGAAGCAGACATCACAATTCTAGCTTTACCTACTCAGGGAACCTGAATGCTTCTTTGAGGTGATGAGTTGATGGGAAACAGCACAGTTCTGCACTAAGGAAGGAACTTCTATTTGTACTTAATGATCTCAGTGAAAGTGAAGCTTATGAGCATATGTAAGGGATTTCTGTATTCTTAAAAGCTGGAAGATAACTCTTATGCCTACTGCCGAGCAACTCCTAAGCACAAACCTAGAGCCATCTAAGAAAGAAAAAGACTGAGGGGTTCCACCTGTAGTCTGCAAAGTGTTAAGGTTAACTATCTGCAATTAAAACATAATTATAAAAAGCTGATTACTAGTGGACATCTATTTGCTATCCAAGAGTTTGCAATTCCACTTAACCATTTTTTTTACAAATCTGCAAACTGAAAAGTACTTCAGGGGCAGAAGGCCTGATTTTGGCCTTCTCCTTCACTCGTGATACTGTTTCTACTGTTTAAATTGACAGACATTCTTCATTCATAAGCCCCTTTGTTTTAATGGTCATTGACTCCAGGAAAATAAGTCTCTGGTACATTCAATAACTGCTAACCCCATTTATCCAACCAATAAATAATCCCTCACCCTCTCCTCCCTCCTCCTCAACTCCTAGGTTATTACATGGCAACAGCTTGGCTCTACGCCTGTTCAGTCTCAGTAATAATGATCAAAACCAGAGTGCACAGATCTCAGTACCCTGATTAGAGTCACCATCCAACTACACATAATGCCCATACTTCATTAGAAAAAGAAAGTTCTGCCAGAGGTTGCCATATTCAATTGGAACTTTTACATTTCTCAGGATTTAACATTATCAGCAACAGTTTAGATCCCACTTGATTTTAGATGGTAAATAGTAAGTTTATTAGGTTTTTCCAAGGTTAGAGGCAAACAAGGAAGTGGGGTTTTTTTCCTGTCTGCATGAACTTTTGTCAAGAATGATAACTAAAAAGTCATTGGAGAGCAGAAAATAGATGGTGATTATAGTGTAATGCCTTACAAATGACAAGGCTCTGTTCCTGCTCCAACAAATAAGAAATGTTGGTGAGGCTTCACAGTCACACGTACTTAGAACAGGAGAGTCCCAATTTAATGTTGGGGCAATGTCTCTTTGAAGCTTTTTGTAATAAACATTAAAGAATCCACTTACAGAGGACATGACTCAATTCCTATCTGTGACAGTGGCCAAATACCTACTGACCAAAACAGCACAGACTGAAGGTTTCATTTGTCAGTCTCATGCTATAAATAACCAGTCTGCAGGTGTACAGTCTAGTTTACCTTGGCAAGGAGAAGATGGCATACTGATTTATACAATCCAACAATTATACAATCCAGCAAGTCTTGCACTCTGATGTGCAACAACAGCTACCACTTAAACGATAATCCCCAAAGTTTAGTCCTAGAATAGTGGATAAACAAAGGATTCACTGTAGTTATGTTGACTACATTTTAAAGTAAATTCTATCTTCCAATATATGTGGGAAAGCCAGGAATTCATTTGGTTTCACCGCACAGTTACTGGCTGATTCCTCTGCAGATGGTGATCTTTTTAGCTAGCAGAGCCTTGTCTTCCACTTACAGTATCACAGTATCACAGTACCACAAGGTTGGAAAAAACCTCTGAGATCATCCAGTCTAACCTATGGCCCAACACTAGCACCCACTCATCATTTAAACCATGGCACCAAGCGCCTCATCCAATCTGTTTTTAAACATCTCCAGGGACGATGACTCCACCACCTCCCTGGGCAGTGCATTCCACTGGCGAATCACCCTTTCAGTGAAAAATTTTTTCCTAATATCAAGCCTAAACCTTCCCTGACGAACCTTGAGACCACGTCCTCTTGTTCTCTCACTGGTTGCCTGAGAGAAGAGACCAACCCCTGCTTGCCTATAACCTCCTTTTAGGTAGTAATAGAGAGCAATAAGGTCCCCCTGAGCCTCCTCTTCTCCAGGCTAAACAAACCCAGCTCCCTTAGTCGCTCTTCACAGGGCTTGTGCTCCAGCCCCTACACCACCTTCGTTGCTCTGCTCTGGACACACTCCAGCATCTCTACATCTCTCTTAAACTGAGGGGCCCAGAACTGGACACAGTACTCAAGGTGCGGCCTGACCAGTGCCGAGTATAAGGGGATGATAACTTCTCTAGTCCTGCTGACCACACCATTCCTGATCCACCATTACACGCTGCTACATAAAAAAAGTTAAGGCCTGAGAGGTTAAATGTAATTGTTTAAAGGGAAAACTGCAAATATACAATTTTAAATTATGCTTTGCCATGGTTCTGGCTTAAGTTCATTAAAACTTGTAAGTTGTCCATAAACATTTAGGTGTGCAAGAAAGACTCTTCTATAGAGAGAGAAAATTCCAGGCAAATTTGACAAGAGGATTGCTGGTTTCAAAAATATTAAGTTCTAACTAGTTTATCTCCTCTAATGAATACTAAAGAATCTCTTACTGTAAAAATGCCTATGGTATGGGATGATACTGTACAAAGTGTTTCTGTCTATCATCTACTGCCTCTGCCATAAAAGATATTAAGTCTCTTTGTCAAGCATGGACAACGGGGGTGGGGACTTGGCAAGAATTGAGAGAAGAGGGATTTGCCTGTGCACATGGGTTAAAAGACATTTAATGAATCACAGAAAATAATAGCTGTACACAGTAAAATCATTCCCTCTCTCTGCTTCTCTCCCCCTGCTTTTCCACATAAATTATGTGAACATATCATCAAAACATGATGATTTTTATTTTCATAAATGGGGCCATATGTCATTTAAAACAGAAAATGTGTGCTGAACTGTGATGTGGGTTACATGATACACTTTAATTGGATGTCACTTTAACATAAACAGCTTTACATAAAACTCAGCCTGAAATAAAACTTTTAAAAATGTTCAAATATTAGTTGCTAAAACAACTTGATGCTGCATGTGTCTTCTGCATTGTCCAGTCAATGACAGGGTATCAGTCATGAAGAAGTGAGATTCTGATCTCGCTTGCACAAAAGCAGTCACAGAGACTTTGCTAGAGGTCCTCAGAACAGAGAGCCAGGGACAAAAGACTTTGTGTATAAACATTTTTGTCTAAATTTTCCAAGGTTTTTTTTATTGCAAATGTCATTTGTTCATCTAAACATATAACAAGTGAAATTCACTTGTAACCAAGTCTGTATGCCAACATCCTTTTTTGCAGCAGCAGCAATCTTAATGTGAAAAACCCCAAACCCAAGTACTATACATATGCTCATACACAAACATACCAAGTATTACACATACACAAAACAACTGACTTCCCCCATACAAAAATAACCTCCACAAACAACATTATCATAATAATGAATGGATTAAAATAATGGGCTTTAAAAACCCTCCTAAAAAGCAGCTCTAGTAATGCTGATACAAGATCAACCACTTATTGGGAAACAGTAACAAGTCAGTATTTGCTAGCAGATACCACAGAGCCACCACAGTCATTTTCTATGTATAAACACAGGACAAAGCAGTCACATCGCACCTGCTGCTTTGTGGTAGCTGCTGGCAAAGACTTGTTCTTTAATGCCACTGTGCTCCACTGTCACAGCAATACTCATAATAATATCTTTTGAATGATACTGTCAAGTTCAACTTCAAGTGACAACTAATTCTTATGACCTTGCAATAACGAACTCGTATTTTAATATCAGATAGGCAGCCAGATAGCACTCGCTACCTTTCAAAAGCACTTACACATGCCCAACAAAACTGCTGGCATCAACACATATTCACAGTAAACCACTAGCAGGTTTATCAGGTATCTTTGGTTTCTTTGAGCAATTCATCAGACTTGCAGGCACATACTGCCATGTATACACACCTTCATTTTAAATCCCATAGCATGATTAAGAGCATCCCTATAAGTCATCCCATCAGAATCCAAGGTCCACTTTGCAGGAAAAGTAACAGCTATCACTTCTTAAACTGCAGTTCTCTACAGTAAGCCCGCTGCACCTCAGAGCCATGGCAGAAGCCTTCTTGATGCCATCTTAGGCCTAGACCTCTTAAAACAAAAAAAGCTGCATGCTTCTTCCCAAGAACCATCTAACACATTTTGGAATTGCATCTAGACCACCAACAAAGCTGTTGGAGGAAAAAAGGGAGTGGCATATATTACAAAGCTTTTTCTGACAGTTCCTGTTACTGGTTATTGGACATCATTATGGCTTTTATAATGATGGCAGCATAAATCAGCAGGCGAAGGCTGAGAAGAATGTTCTATCCTTGTCTCTTGATGAAAATTCTTGTCCAAAGAAGGGATAAAATAATAAATTTTTTTTAAAGAATCACTTCTTTCCTTGGGTTTATTTTGGTTTATTTCAGCAGAATGCATAAATCCATAAAGTCGAGAAAACCACAAAATCTCCTTAAAAAATGAGATTTATAGTCAAGCCTGAAATGGCATAAACAGGCATTGCAAACACCATCTCTGTTCCAATCAGAGTCATAAAAATTGTCTTTCAAATTATAAGGTCATAACAATTGAAGACAACTGTTTCTGCAATCCACTTGGCTTGCACTAAATTCAGCATTTGGTGTTCAAACGTAAACAGCACTACTGACTCTTCACGTGTTGCCTGTCACTTAGGCCTGTCACAGACAGATCACCACGACTGTAAGGGGGAAGCACGTCTGTGTGGCTGCTCCCTCAAACTGCAAAGCACTTAAGCTGACCCCATACACAATGCCAGGGGACAGAAACAATCGGAATGGTATTTTCAAAGCAATGTGCCTTTTGCACTGGCTGGTACTTAAGAGAAACTTACCCACTCACAAGAAAAATTTAGGGGAAGTTTTTTGCTTTTAAGCATCATTTTGCACATCAACATCTCCTGAAATGGAAAATGTCTTTAACCAACATATTATGGGATGAAAGAATGTTTCAGAATCTTTGTTTTTCTGGCTGTACCAAAGTGGCATCCGCTATCTCAGCCCTTAATCTACAAAAACAGAGGCAAAACTTTCATAATAAAGCTGCTGTAGCTGCAATAACACAAATAGAAAAATCCAAGCCAGAACAGCTTTTATGCCAGGGTCTGCTACACCTGAGCAGGGCAATGACAGCCCTGCACCCTAGCACATGCCATACGGTGTCCACGTATATTCACGCAGTATCGCCCAGCTGCTGGCACAGCAGCGTCTGCTCCTTCTTGCACCTCTCATCCCGCCATTAGCCTGATGGATTATTTTTAAAAAAGCCTATTTACATCAGCAGAATATAAATCCCATGCATAAAATGCTCACTGGGGGTGGCCACTGCCCTGAGCAAAGGCTCACCAGGGATGGCTGATGGACACAATATTTATCCCAGACAGCCAGAGCCTGCAGCGCTCATCTCCACCTGGGGTCTGTCCGCACAGTGGTGCCATAGCTCTTAAGTAGGAGGCACTTTGTCTTTCACCCTCTAGCACAACCCTAGCAGGCCCTAGCCCTGCTATCCTAATACATATCTTTCCAGTTAGACAGTAGGATCCAGTGCCCCATTGCCAGCAACCGCTAGGGATATAAATCCCTCTCAAAATGAGGGTTAAGGTACAGTTCTGCAGCAGTTCACATGAAGAGTTATTTCAGATGCTGCAGAATCGCTCCTTACAGTTATCAAAAAGGTACATGAGAAAATGATACATTATTCCAACTATTCACTCCCTGCCTCCTACATGCATCTGTGGTACATAGAAGAGAATGAGCACATTAAGATGTTAAATGTGCCTGGCAGCAGGTGAATGGTTTAACTGTGACTTGGCAATGTGTTTTACACACGTGGTGGGATTTTGCATGCAAAGCCTGATCCTGGTTCAGGGAATATATACATATATCCTTCCTTTCTCCAAGAACTCGAGCGGGGAAGCAGGGTAGAGAGAAGTATGCACACATACATACAAGTATATACCTACATATACCTATATACACACATGCATGCACATATATATGTGCTTTAAAATATGCCCAAAATAAAATACATATCTAATGAAACTACTAAATTTTGTCTCCATTATAGCAGGGCTGCCAACTTACCACCAGGCATTCCATCCTTCATATAGAATTTGGTAAACATTTCAATCCAAATGTAAGCCCCACAGCCAAGGTATCAATAACAGTGACATATTATGAAACTTCTATTCCCTCTCCCCTTCCCCTCCATTCCCCAGTAATAACTGTCAGGCGATCCTGGCAATTTCACAAGCAGAGCAATGATTCAGCTGGCAGATTTCAGTGGATTATTGTGGCCAATTTGGAAAAACACTCTAATAAGCATTACTTTCCAGAAACCAATATAAATCTGGAAGAAGGGATTATTAAACCCAGGGAAACTATAACAAAAGACATTAACTGCATTTTTGGAAGGACCTTTTGAATTAAATTATTACCTGCTAGTTTATAAGGCAAATATCTAGATAAAAACCACTACCGTGACAAGTATTTATTTATATTGGGCAGATATATTATAGGAAATCTATACATAAATAAAACTTACACACAAACACTATGCTCATTTATGGCATTATATAAACAATATGTTTTGTTATATGTCCGTATGTCCATCTTCAGACAATTAGGATTAAGTTATTTACTCTCACATACACACATATGCACACAAGTGATGTTAAGTAAAACAAAAGATCAAAGGCAGGAAGTGATCACAATTAATTATAAACCATGTGTTTGTGTATTTGTGAGTATATTCTAAAGATTCTAGATAGTCTTACAACAGACCCAGTTTCTTAACCTGGATCTATAGGACTTGGAAAGGTTTTCCTAACTTGCTGGTACATAATAGTTAAAATTCATTGGCCCACTCCAAAATCTGCAGAAGTATACAAGGAGCTTTCTCTTGACATGAGTAAATGCTGGACTAGGCCATTAATATAAAAATATCAATCATTGCCTCTGACTTTGGTGTCTTTGGGGATTGTGTGAGAAGAACGATGGAACAACCACAAACCATTTTGGAAATTCGTACACCAGATGACTCAAGGATTCATCCCACTGCAGAATAACAGTTTTGAAAGCAAAATAATGTACTCCTACAATAATATGATGTAACCTGTGATCTTCTTATTTCCCTGTTGCGTGACTGTTCACTTGTATACATGTTCTTCACATTTTGTCTGCGTTCTCTTTATATTCATCTTTCCAACACATCATGAGTAGGCTTTGGAAATAAGTGAGAAAGCTCCTTCGCTATACAGTGAACCTAATTCCTCATTGGAGCCAGTGCTCTAGAATAAGGCAGCAGGAAAGAAGTGCAAAGAGCAAATGCTTAAATAACAGAGACCATATAGCCATCACATGACTAGAACTGGTCACAAAGACTGCATTTATTTTGATAACTCAAAAAAAAGCTAGGATTTTACACTCCATTACTATTAAGGAATAGACTCAGAACAAACACAGGAAGCTGAGCTCCAAAACAGCTACTGCATAGGACACTGCTTCTAAAACCCAAAGTGCCAACTGAAGTAGTGATGAGATCAGAAATATCCAGGCAAAACACATGCAGGGACTATGGCTGAGCCACAGAACTCCCACACAGCTACCTTTTGCCTTCCTGAAGGACAAACAGAGCTTGTGTTTTGAACCTGAATGCATTTAGCACCTCTCCTGTGCCAAACACCAGCGCTGTCTGCCCTGTATCTGGTACTTCTAGGTCTGTATCTCACTACCACAGATCCCAAGAAGCCTTCAAGCTTCTATAAATACAAGTGCTCTGCACAGGTCCTTTCTTGCTCTCAGCCAGCTCCCTCCAGAAAGTGACCACTACAAAAGAGGTGAAAAAGGGTATTTGAACCTTCTGCTGACCTTGGCAGTTGACACATCAGCACAGGGGCAAGAGCATGCCTCACAGGTGCTCACTTGCTCATGGTGCTGTGACCACCTTGCAGAACTAACTTTGATACCACCAGAAGCTCACTGCTATGGATACAACTCACATACTGGCCTGAGCACCACTATCAGCTGTCAATTTTATTAATTCCTGAGTTAACTGACACACTGTACTAATAAACAACAAATGATCCTTTTCCCACCAATTCCTATCTTAATTTTTTGTTTCTTGGATTCCGTAAGACTAAAAAATAAAAAAAAACATGTGATAAAGTTAAAAATCTGCACCCATGATGAAACAGAGCCAGATTTACGAAGGAAGAAAGAATAAAGGAGTTGTCTCCCTTTCTTGTACTTTTAGTACTGCACACTGATGCACTCAAATAAGACATGCTCCCTGCCTGCCTCCTCCCCCCGCAACCCCCGGACGACAGCCAGGCACGAGTTGTCTGCTTAATTTGACAAATACTTGGCTTTCAGTGGGATATGACTAGCTGTAACAAAAGGCTCCAATGTCTTATACTGTTATGCCCTAAACATTGCTGTAATGTGCAATTACGATAGAATTCACTGAGAAAACAAAGTTCCTGGATGATTCATATTGCATATTTTCCCTAAACCTGCACAAAAAAACTTCAAAGCCTCCCAAACTGAATCACCAAACTGAATCACTCTGTTCTCAAATCCATGGAGGTACTTACAGAGAGCAGCATATGGAGGTACTGTACAATGGAGCTGTGTGCAGTATAGCAAAGCCCAGGGAAAGTCACCCACACCCAACACCTTGTTGAATATTAAGCTTGTATCATTCCAACGTTGGCTGTGCTACCACTTGTTTGCAACAATGGGAATTTTGCCCCTGTTTTCAGCACAGCTGAAATTTGCCTTTAGGAATTGGCAGACGATTAAAGTTTGCAGCTGAGAAGGCTCCATGCAGGTGCACAAAGAATGGAGACCCTGTCCTGCCTTGCCTTGCCTTGCTTGGAGAGACCACAACTCGTGGGCATGATGAGGAAGCAGAGGTGTCTCTGTCTCACAGCTCTGCATGGCCACTGGCTGCTCAGGAGCCCACAGGCCAAAGCAAAGTGCAGATGGGAGGGTGCGAGAGCAGCACCTTCTGCCCACGCTGCATTAGCTACAATCCTACCTGGGAGCTGCAAGGACCCCTTAACAGCAGGTCCAGCACACCCAACAGCAGAGAGCTGCCTTGTCATCAGCAAACATTTGAAGTATTTAGCAGAATGATCAGCCTCTTTGCTCTCAGCACTTCCCACCAACCTCACTTAAGCCAAATGTAGGAACATTAAGAAACACCAAACTCTATCAGGACCAGACTCGGGTCATGAATAAAGCCACTTTACACCAATAAATGTTGTAAAGAACTGGGAATCAAGATTTAAAGACTCTCTGTTCTTCATCTTTCATAATCTAAATTAAAATTGGCTGCAATCCGTCCTAGAAATTAGACAGTTCAGCTACAGCTGTTTACCAGTAACTAGATTTGAGCTACATTTGCTAGTATTCTATTATTACCACTTTCTTAAGTACACACTGGTGTCTCTGACTGCATGGAGGGACAGAGAGCTGAAACAATGACAACATTTTCAGTGCAACACTGGCATCAAAAGCACTTGATTTAATATACATGCTTGATTGTTTTGTCTAAGGTGGATATTTTGCACATTGTTTTTTTTGCTTGAAATGATTCCTGGGCAAAACGCCATTGATTTAGAATGATACTGCCATTTTTTTAAGGAAAATATGGTTTTGTTTAGGCTTTAATTAGATGCTTTCACAATTTTTCTCTGGCAAACTGAGCCTGAAAACTCCAGAGTCAATTTGTTCTGTGTGAACTGAAGCAACATCTATCTTCGTAAAGAAACTGTTACAACAAAAGAGTCTTCATCACAGTAAGACATAAGAGTTTTCCTTCTAAAGACGTAGGGCTGCCATGCAATTTTTAACCCACACCAATTCACAAGGATATGAGCCATGTATTGTTTCAAAGCCAGGGGGGTAAATCAAATTAGCATGAATGACACTAATGGTCTCATACTTGCTTGAACATAATGCACATTATATAGTCCTGCTTTAGGGATTTTTGTTGTATATATAATTGGTACAAATGGCTCCCTCCCTCTCTTTTGTTGATTTTACAAAGAAATATGCTCAGGTACAGAGTCTGCCTTTCCCAGGACGATGATGTAAGCCAAATCAGCCATGTCTATTGTGAGAAGTCCCCAGGTAATGACTTTGAACGACCCAAGTGCAATAAGAGTAGCACACCATAGAATGCATGTGACTACCCTCTACTGGATGGAGCCAGAGCAGCTGAGCTGTGTCAATGGATCCTCAAAGCCACGCCTTAACAGAAGTCCTTTCACACTGACAGGGATAGGTTCACATTTTCACAGATGTGGATCTAAATGTAGCTGTCAAAGGAAATTCCTGGGCATTCAGGGTACTCTGCACTTGGACAAAGCATGGATTTCTGCTAAGCACAGATCAATTATAAACATAACATACAAAAAAATGAAGGCTATAAAACAACAGAAGACAACCATCACAGACTTTCAAAAATCCAAATGGTTTCTTTGCCTTGCACTTTCCTTTCCCAGCAAAATCAGGCCAGATCCCAGCTGGTAAAAACTGGCAAATTTCCATTAGCCTGTGGGTCATTAACTCTGAAAAAAAGGGCAGTTTCAAAACCAGTTTTGTGTACACTGTTAGCTTCTCTCAGCGTTGCTATAAACAATCAAAATTGAAAGTATTTGGAATGACTACAATACCCATTTCTTTCTTTTGCCATTCAGAGATGTGTTCCAACACAGATTTTCCTAAAACAATTTACACATATCAGAGCCTCTATCTGACAAGCTGTAATATTCAAACCAAGAATAATCTACTTTCTACGTTTGCGTGGCTGGTGTTACACAAAGGTGATGCTCTGTTGTCCACCTCTAACAATTAGACCAGTTCTTATAGGAGGTGCTTTCACCTGCTAAAGGTGAAATGGCTGGTGCAAACACTAAGAGCAAACTGAGAGCTGGTGCGCTTTGTATTTCCTGATCAGCAAACACCTTTGCAAGGAATCTCAATCCCTGCCAAACATTAAACAGGAAGGCAGTATTACCATGCTTTTAATTATCTTGCTTTTCTGCCATATGCATCATGCTCAGAGAGGCCAAGACATTGACAAATATAGGCCCAGGTACAGATTTAGCAGAGGAGATGTCTTCTAGAAACGAGCTGGTTTCTTTCCCTTTCTCCAGGTTTTGCATAGCATCATCTGATTGTGACCCCCACATCTCTGCAGCTTCCCCACCCCTTGTGGAGCTGTGCCCTGCACCCTTTCCCAGCCAAACACAGTCTGCGAGGCTTTGGGACCCTGATCAATGCACATCAAACAAGCTCGATTCAAAACTTGAATTTCACTGCCTCAGTTGTGAGAACATCAGACCAGGAATTTGCAGGTGAAGCTGCTGTGTTCAACAGTCTTTTATCTGCCCAATTTCACAGCAGAAATAAAATACCCAATATGTCATGGCCCAGTAATTTCTGGCACAAACGTCTATGTGGTACATTAACATTCACTGGAATCAATAGCGAAGCTTACATTCACAGTGAGGAGAAACTTTTTGTTCTACAAAGGTCAAATCTGGTAAGGGCAAAGCAAAACAAAAGGTATCTTTCTTGGCAAACTGACTGCTCTAGCCAGTCATCCCTGATTTCATACTTGCCAGTGAGCAAAGCAAGCATCCACTTGCGAAATGGTCCGAGACTCTTGCCCACATCCCAGCGGATGCTGAGCACCATCTTTCTGCATTAGGAGGACTAATGTTACTATGATCTATCTTGAGCATACAGAGACCTGAAGGCTTAAACTGTACTCCTGTGCCTACAAATGCAGTTCCTTCTCTTATGCATAACAATGAAATTAATTTTCACAGAATGACAGAAATCAGAACTAAGTCGGTTTACATTTAAAATTATTCTGTACAATGTATTTTCCACTTTTCAAACAGTTTAGTTTATCTTATTCATAAAGTTGAGTATTCTCTATTTTCAATACTAAATTATTCCCCTCTAAAATACACCTCATTTTTAGGAAACTTACTGGAAGATTATCTTCAAATTTTCCCTTGCTTGATTTTGCCAGATCACCCCTACTAATTCTCTATTTTCTTCTGAACAATCCCTCCTTTTTCTTGTTCTCCCCATCCCAGTCCTCATTTCATTCCTTTAATCTTTCCTTAAAAGACTGTCTCTCTGTCCCCTTAATCATTTTTTAATTTCCCATCCTTTAGCTGAGTGCCAAAGATGCCAAAATGAGAAATGGATGGTTGCCATAAAGGAACAGAACTCCTGTAACTCTAAAACAGTTGAAATCATGAGAACTTGCAGGCCATTACCCCATTATATGAACAGTATTTTTACAGTGCTAAAATGAAGTAAAGCAGCTACAAATATTAATATTTTAAATGTGCTGTCATTTCAGTGGCCCAGCTACATCTGCCTGAGAGGTACTGATGGAAGGTTAGGGGTATCACAATACACAGTTAAGAATATCCGTGCTTCACAAAGGTTTCTCCCAGTCTGAACCCTTCAACTTTGCTTAGTGTTGAAAAGTGTTTCCTTTAAGAAGTTCTGAGTTTTTTGCTTTTCAGCATCCATCTATGAGGAGAGATGATAAAGAATGCCTTTGCTGTGCTGTTCACTGTGTACCTCCAACACCTCTCCAACATCTCTCTAAATTCAGTCTCTTTACACCTAGAAGTATTTCTGATTCTCTCCTTTCAAAATCTGAACAAAAATTGTCAATGATGAGCTGAGATAACTTTGGCACATTATTTCAGCCCAGCAGTAAGATACATACAAGAGGAGGTTTGCCAATCCAAAGTCTAAAGCATGCTATTTAACATCTGACTAAAAGGCTTCCACTGACTCAACTAGTGCGCTCTGTGCATCCAGTGCGTGTCTGGTTTCTTCATATTTGTTATCACCTTTTCACTCCTTGGCCTTGAAGACAAAGCACAAGCTAAAAATGTTTAGTTGGACCAAAGCATTGTAAACAGTGAACTCTGAGATCACTATGGCCAGGCAATTAAAAATGCCATGTTTGAAGATAAGCAGGAGAATAAAAGTCTGTGAATAACTGTAATACTTTTAAATATTTTCACTTAATCTGCTCTTTTCTGCTCTCCCCATGTGTTGTCTGAGGAGACAATTTATTGGATGGAGGCAAGCAGGCAACATGTCAAGCATTAGATGTGGTTTTGTTGAGAAGCACCCCACACTGAGTCAGGTCTACTGCTGTTTTTCTGTGAGTGCAAGCAAGGTAGATCTCTTGCCAGATCCCTTCTCTCTGCAGTACTAGAATGTGTTTTCAGGCACCACGGCTTGTGCCATTCCAGGAGTAGACCCTTGGACCTCATTCTACATGGAGGCAATGTGCTCAAGATCTACAGGGAACTAGGTTGAGACTGTATCTCTCTATAGGGAAAACAAAGCAACTCCTAGATCTGGCCAGTTCCTGCACAAAGGCAGGCAAACGTAGCTGTTCCCATTTTGAAATCGGGAAAAAAAGGGCAATATTTGTTTCACATGACTTTGAAAGATGCTCATTTACAAGTCACAGTGTTGATACTACACCTTTCTCGAAGGAATAAACATAAAGGTGTTCTGTGCTTCTGGGTGTACTGAAGGGATTACTGTGACACGATACCTGGAATCACAGAGGCTGGGCTCGGTGACCCAGACAGCCCAACCAGTTTTGCCTCATGTTTTCCTTTTACTAATACTCCATCTTCCACACTCTCTCACTGAAACAGAGTGAAATCATATCAACATGGACACAGCAGGTTAGTTTTACAAGTTTCCCAGCAGCCTCACATTCATCAGCTTTCTAACCTACCAGTAACACAATACCCTCTACAAATACATGTCAAAGCAGCGTGCTCTCAGTCTGAGCCCAAGGGCTGCAGGTTAAATTGATACCCAGGCTCTGCATTCTACCAGTCGCTGATTGACAAACATTATCTCTGTCATTCCCAGGGCCTGGCAACCCTCCGTGCAAGGGTTAAATGAAAGTTGTAAGCAATGGTTCTAAAACACTTGGAAGAATCTCCTCGAATCAAAACCATCTCATAAAAGGCTCTCTGCCAGGCAATAAAATATTTTTGATGGACTCTTATTTTATCATTACCCATGTAAGAAAAATGTATTGCAAGAATCCCAACACAATTCAGGGAAGTAATCATTTGCAGATTTAGTAGGCAATCTCAATTGGCAAAAATGAAAGATTTATTGTAGGGATGATGAAACAAAGAGCAGTTGTGCAAACTTTACTGAGCTGGATTATGAGAACATGCTTTTTCCATTTCCCACTTTTAAATGCCTTGGATGTAGTTTCAAAAGAAAGATCAAGATCAGTTATTTAACACTGCAGCCCCACTGTACCTGGGCATAGCATCTCTTCACACACGTTATCTGTATATAACAATAAAAGCAGATCGAGGGAAGACACTGACTTAGACAACAAAAGAAGACTTCAGAATAAAACTCATATTGTTCCTTGATTCCACAATCAGCTGAGGGATGTAAATAGAAAAGTCAGGCAATGACAAATATCTGTGATGTAATGGCACAGCTATTTGAAATTAAGCCCCTTTTGACTTACCCAAACACAGGAAATATAGGTGTCCTTGAGAAATAATACAGGCTGCCGAATGCCCTATTATGGCAACATTTTCTTTGAAGGTTGATGCAAAGCTGAATAAAATTGCTGTCTTGCATACCCTTATTCATGTGAACAACACTTCGAAGTAGAAAGAACCTTCTGGTGAGCAAGGGTGCACAGTCTTGCAGTGACTTTAAAGATAGGTGGAAGACAAAACAATTCGGGAAGGAGCTCCTTTTCTGCCAGGCACTAGTGAGTGACTTTTGGCACCTTGTGGCTGAGCCATTCTGGCCTCATGTGCCCTGGTGTAAATTCAGGGTTTATTTACAATTACATCAGTGTAAACAGGGACAGAATGTAGTGGAGTAAATTGCCTTAATTCAGCTGTATTTGGAACTCAGGCACAAGAGGTTTCACTGCACAGGAAATGAGGCAGGCAGAAGCTGGAAAGAGCTTTGAGATTCTCAGCAGAAGGAACCACTAGAGATGTACAACAGAATTGTAGATGTGTAACGTTACTGGTCTCACTACCTCACTGTGATTATTCACCCTCTCTGCGCTCCAAAGATATTTATTTCATTGGACTTGTGAGATCTCTGGTCAATATTTCCAGAAGCGTTCATGAAATTTCAGTAACTCAGTTACACAGAGTCTGGTTTGAGAGAAACAGGACCTCAGCTTCAGAGCTGCCCCATTTAAGCAGGGCACCTCCAAAATAACCTGCTTTTGAAAATCTTGCTCTGTGTGAGTTGTCAGATGCCAGAAGGTCAAGTTTTGATATATTTAGTTTAAATAACACATTATTTTTTAACTAAGCCCACTGGACCACTTGCTAAACAAGTGAGTGAAGGTTTCAGAATCTAGCCCATTGTGAAGCCCAAGCCGACATAAACACCCTGAACTTTCTTTTCCAATTGTTAAAGGCCAACTGTTGCTGGTTTGCCCTGAAGTAACAAACTATGCATCATATTTAGAACTGAGATTCAAGTGCCTAAATGACTGCATAAAGTTTTTCATGTGCACTAAATTCCTCTTTCTCCCCTGAGACTGCCCTACACTGCCTCTAAGCTGCCTGCAAATGCAGATTAACATTTTTATTAAATGACATACATCTCACTAAAACAGAGTATTAAAATGTATTGGCCTAATAAGAAACATTAATGAGTATATCATTGGCACAGTTTTTAAACAATATTTAATTTTACTGCTTTTTAATTTGACCAAGCCTTCTGCCAGGTGATTCGAGCTATTTTTCTTTCTCGAGGTTAATCACTGTTCAGAAGGGCTAAATCACTGAGAGTTTAGAACAATTCCATACCATTTTTAATAATCCCCTCAGATCACATACACAGAAATAAAATAAAGCCGAGCACTTAACCTCAAGAACGCAATTATAAAGACTGTGTATGAAATCTTGAAACTTGCAAGCTCTCCACCTTCTAAACGATAAGAATAATAACACTCAGATGCACATTTTTTTATAAAAAGAAAATTATGGGGGGAAAGTCTTCTCTCACTGCTTCTAGATGTTAAATAACTGCAAACTGCCTGCAAGTCACTGAATGCAACCCTCCTTTCCATATCTTCTGGAGACAACTCACCCTGCCAAAACAATGCTGAGCCCTGCAGAATTGTAGTTTTAGGACCCAACTGCTGGACACATCTTTGAGGTACTCTTGAGTTGTATTAAGACATTCCTACAGGACACAGATATTCACAATTATATTTATCGCTCTGTAAAACTTATGACTAGAGTGGAGAATGCATCTGATGACGCGTTGAGGGTGTATTACTTGATCTTTACTACTGTACAGATTCATACAGTGAAACTGATGGACAATTCAGTTCCAGACAGGGTGCACAGTGAGAAATAAATCTTGGCACGCTTTTGCTACGTCGAAAATGGTGAGCTGAAGAAATCCTTAAGAGTTATTGCAAACCCAGAGCTTAAAGGCTGGAAAGTCTTTCCCTTCTTGCATCTTCAGATGT
Source organism: Dromococcyx pavoninus (assembly GCA_033558185.1). Taxonomy (NCBI): domain Eukaryota; kingdom Metazoa; phylum Chordata; class Aves; order Cuculiformes; family Neomorphidae; genus Dromococcyx; species Dromococcyx pavoninus. Next base: position 689,684 of record JAUMJL010000594.1, read on the forward strand.
GATTACTTGATAGAACTCATTGATCTTCATGGAAAAGAACGTGATCTTGTGGTGCAGCTGGAATGAACTGGGAGTTAAGAGGCTGCTTGCAAGAGATCTTCAAAAGGTGATGCCTCATGAGAGGTTTATAGATCTGTGCTGAGACTGGAGTTTGAATAAATCTACACATGGAGTATCATCCAGAGCCAGGCCACAGCAGAGCTGGAAATAATTCTGAGTGTCTTAAAATGAGAAAGAATCACTACTTACTGAGTTTTATAAGACAAGAGGATAAAGATAAAAACATGGTATCGAGATGTCATTTTTGTGTGCAAACTGGGCAAAGGGAAGCGAAAGGGAACCTAGCAGAAATTTTCCAAAAAGACCTGGGAGACATGCCCAGAGGTTTGTCTGGCAGCCAGACATCATAGGTCACAACTAATAGATTTCACTTCTCTAACCTGGGCATACTTTTGCCTATATTATTTGACAAAGAACACAAATTACTTTGCTTGGCGTGGAGCAGTTCTGATACAACTACCTCTTCCATGTGCCCAACGGTGCCAAGCAGCATAGTCGCTGTGGAGAACCATTTCTAACACAAAAATGTTTCTTTCCTTTAAGATGTTCACTGTCAACGAGCCCACTGCCAGCTACTTTTCAAAAGCTCAGACTGTTTAGGATCCTGACAAATATCTGCTGCTTTGTAGGAAAGTGGATCATTTTCCTTCTACTCAAATCATGCCACAGTTGGAATCGTGGTAAAAAATATGCATTTCAGTAGCCAAATCAAAACACTGAAGAATGAAATGAAGATAAATCAGTCCAGGATGAGCTGAAATATAATTGTTTCGGGGACTGCGCTAACACAATAAAAACACTGAATAAATCAAATAGGGAGAGCTTTTATACAACCAAAAAAAGCATCTTTGTTTAACACTTTTTCATTCTCAAATGGAAAGTCAAAAAAGTAAAAAAGTTGGGGTAAAATACAGAAACTTTTCATTATTTCCAAAATAGTACTCTGTTTAGAAAATGTCAATATAGCAAAAACCTCCAGCCCTGTTCCCTGTACCCTCATCATTTTGTTTTCCAAACTGAATGTGACCCAGATTCACTAATGGTTTTCTTCTCAAAGCTCGGTTTTACAATGACACTGCCACTGGTTTGAAAAAACTTGCATGGAATATCTAATAAAATTTCTAATGTGGAACATGGAAAAGTATATCCATCCTTGTGTCACAAGGCTCTTAGCTCCCTACATCACTATATGCTTAGTCCTATCACCTTATCTTCAGTAGATACTAAATACTACTGGAAGAAATTATCCAACACTGTGAGAGCCATAATAGTGGTAATTAATTACATTATATCCTACAGCAGTGAGTTTCATAGGGTGAGTACCTGCTGTGTTGTGGTGATATTACTGTCAATATCCCTTTTTTTTTTCTTACTTAAAAGACTGAATGAACAGCAATATCTACAAACAGTGAGCCACTTTAAACAAACATGCCAGGGAAACTCCAGGATAATTACATTTAAATCAGGTGCGAAATTACTTAATAATTTACGAAGTCTAATGAAATAAAACCTTGTAGAATTAAATGTTCTCATAGGATAAAAAATCATGTACTTGAAAGCCTCTATGCTATACCTCTAACTACCTTATTCCATTTATCACCTCTCTTCAATGTCCCTTATAACATTTTTCAAGGCATGCAACTGAACTTGAAAACCATTCTGGGTGCTGACAGTAACAGTTGGAATTTACTTAATTTGTATTTATTTAGATTTATGTAAACAAAAAAATCCTAAGCGCAGGCCAGCCAGGCCCAACTCATATCAAACTGCTGGAAAAGGACAGAAAAAGCAGCCAGCCCTGCTTGAAGAGCAGATGTCCATCTGGCCCAGCATCTTACACCTTTTTCTGTCAACCTGATAGAGCAGATATATCTCACAGTATCTACTGTACTGCACTGTACTCCATCTGCACAAAGAACAGCAGATTCGCATTTCTGTCCTACAGCAGCGCAACACGGCACGATCCCACTGACAGCAGAATCTGGGCCCAACACCTTTTACAGCTTTTGCTCTGCAAGCCCTGCTGGTCTAGACCTCTCCTGTGGACTGGCAAGAGTTCAAATTCACCAACTGCCATGGGCATGAGCTGACACAGTGCCAAGCTTAAAGCCATTTGCCAGCCCGCCCTCTCATGCTGGTGAATCCTTAAACCCATTTGTACTGTCGTGTAATCTGTAGTGGTTTCTGTAAACAAACAAACATTATCTTTTCATAAAACCACTGAATTGCTCTCTGTTCCTCTGATCAGAGTGTTTTTAATGCTGCAGTTCCTTGATAGTATCGGGAAATGCCTTCAGAGACCTAATAAAAAGATAGATCTCTAGTTAGGCAGCTTTGATAGAAAGGATGTTTCCTACTATTGACTTCAAAGAAAAGAAAATCAGGCTAATATTATTGTTGTTCTTTCAAAACACTCTTTTGGCATCAGTGCATGACACCCTCCTCTCCAAAAGCTGAAAATATGTCCCAGACATCCACAACATTCCCTCAAGTGAGGCATGGAAATTCTCTGTTCAGGTAAAGTGACTCAAAAGCGTATAAGCTGGTGCCTGCTCACCTGTCTTCCCTGTAGATGCAGGATGGTCCCTTACACCCATACGCAGATGCAGGCTGCAGAGATCTCACTTCTCACTATGCACTGTGAGACACACGCTCCCCACCACCCACAGACAGCCTAACACTGAGAACAGCGATTCCGCACTGGTTTCCTTGGCAGCAGAAGCAGTAATACTAATCCACTCAAAAGGTCCCTTTCTGCTATAATTGTAATAACCATGTTGTTGCCCATGAAGTGTTACAAATGCAGCTGAGCCTTCTGACAGAAGTTTTCACAGGTTTATGACACGTCAAACCACCAGCATCAGAGATGTACAGTAAAAATAACAGGAAGTTAGGCAGGATCTCTATCTTGTATGTAATCTGTACAGGAATCTGTTTCATGGGTAAACTGCAAATGGTTACTTTGTGTGACACAGTGATTCGAACACATGACCTGTTCTGGAATGCTGGAATTGCCTCAAGATGCCTTTGGGCAAGTTACTTCTTCATGTCTCAATTTCCCTATGTTTAATGCAGTACCTATAGCATCTGGGGTACAAAAGAACTGACTACAAACAGCACAGGTGCTGAATTTCACTGTGCATAATACAGTACCCAAATCACCACATCATCGCTATTCCCAAACTGAGTATGTTGCATATATACAAGAAAAAAAGATTCAGCTTCAAAATCTTAACTATCTAGGCAAGAACACAATCTGACAGACAGATCTAGAACGTATTCAGAAGACATCTGTTTCTCTGAAGTACATGAACTAGAGACATCAACAATGACCATTATCACATCACATATGCCATGATACCCAACTTTTCTACAAACATTAATCACATGTGTAGAATAAATATATTCACCTTGATCACATCTGTCGAGGCCTGCAACATAGGTTCCCTGAGCACAACTGCATGCAGTGATGGGAACTTAATTTTCAGCTCTTTATGAAGCCACGGGAGTGCAAGAGGATAAACTGATAAGCCAAGTATGGATTTGTCTATTGTAGACAACTAAATGAGCAGGTCTGTATTTACATTTGCAAGTAGAGGCTTAAACTGAGGATGCAATATCTGGAGATCAGCAGGGTTCTACCCACCAAAGCACTGGAAGAACTGAAAGATGACAAAAGATGCAGCTATGAGAAATGATTTTTTTTTTTTAAATAAAAACCATTTAAGCTCGCTAATTTTTGCTGTCTCAGACAATCAAAATTCCAATTGTCTGGAACATCAAATCTAAAAAAGCATGAAATTAATCTTCAGAAGTTAAAGTCTTAAAGGCATTGCATCATTATTTTTGTTGGATATATTTTTGATTATAATGCAGATGAACCCCAAATTTAATAAAACTAAAATAACATGAGTTAAGTATGAAACATAACAGGATATTGCAAAGAGATTAGGTAGTTTCCTTTAGACTACTTGCAGAGCCCAAGGAAAAACCAAACTGAGGGACACAATGACGAGAAGGCACCGCTTAATTAGAATATTTAACAGAATATGAAAACAGAATACTCATAGTACTGATTTTGGCAATGAAACAGAGCGAGCAGAATATGGACCGGAAACATCAGTAGTTCTCTGCACCAGATACCGTTTTGCCTATTGACTCTCTGTAGTAAAGAAAGAAGCAGGCTGGCTAAATTTAAACCAGCTGTAACGATGAGAGTGTTACAGTTGGACTGAAGGAAGCTTACCTCATGAAAGTATTGTGGAAACTGCTGTTGGAAAGATAATAAAAGGATTAACTGCAGTTTTAGTGAACCATTTACTTTTCAATCAAAATGTCTCATGTATTTCCTGTTCTCAAGTAGCTTGAATTCCAAAATTCCTTTGTCTATTACAGTACATAGTAGCAAAGCCTGTCATAAGAAATTAATAATTTTACATGGAAAAGTACTTTTACGAATGACGGCGGGGTGCTGCTCGCTCTCGGCTTCTCCTGAGCAGTTCAATACCTAGTCAACCAGTGATTTTACAGACAGGAAAAAAATCAAGGGCTTAAAAAGAAAGTACAATGGATAATTGTGAACAGCGAAAGAAAATCTCTACTACAAATACCAAGAGATGTAAAGTTACTTTAACAGGGCTACAGCAAAAACGAAACAAAATCTCTGACCTCTGTAGACAGAGAATGAATTGCCTTCTTAATTTGCAGGAATAACAGCACAATTACTACCACATCAAAAGAAAAGCCATCACTTAAAATGACATGACATCACCACACAATGAAACACTGCACAGCAACCCTTGTTTAAAGTGGAATGGAATTCACTGGACAAATAATCCCCACTTGATATTAATAACTTTAAGGAGCCGTGTTGCAGCTTTGGATCTTGTCCCTGCTGGATCAAGATCTTTCCAGCACAGAAAACTAGATTTGCAAAAAAGATATATTTTTCATGTGCTCACTTCGATCCAGCTTTTCTCCACACAGGATTCCAGGTTGTTACATTTAATACACAGATACCTCTGCTGATAGCGGAAGGGTCTTAATCTGGGAATAGAAGAGTTAACTGCAAATTGTGCAATGTAGTGCTCCTAATTCTGATTGGGCCACTTCATGTATGGGAACAACGACAATATCTGCTCAAATAAAATAGATCATGAAGGCTGTCTGCAAAATCAGATGCAAAGTTTTTTCCAACCTACTCACAATATTACACCTTGAGATGTTATTAACAGCCAGTTCTTTAATGCAGATGAATGTAATTAAATGTAGGCAACTTCTAGCATTTATTAAGATATGACATGATTTAATGTCTACGCTTTATCCGGTTTCCTATAGGAATGGGAACGTAACATTAGAAATCTGCCACACAATACCCATCAGATGCACATTTTGCAGAAAACGACAAAAGTTCCCTCGCCCAAGGAGTCTACTGAATCTTTCAGCATCACAGTAAAGCTAATCAGGGCTTCACGTTTTAAGTATTTCCTTTTAAAACTGTGAGATAGAAGTGGGAAGAAAACTGATCTCATTCCAGATGATAAAAACACTAAAACCTAAAAGTAGGCTAAAATAAAAACTGTAAGTATGCTTTCACAGCTTGCTTATGCATACTTTTGTTTGGAAAGAAGCAACTAACTTGCACTATCCTCTGGTGATTTATGACCATATAAAATATATGCATAGGAAGTTAAATTTTTCCATACTTCTACAAATTGTGATCTACCTCTGGAAATGAGCAAATCAGCTCTTTCTCTCAAAGGAGAAAGAAACAGGCAAGTCTTAGAATGTTTCTGTGTTATGTTGCACAACTTAATGGCGTTGTTTCCAGTATTATTATAGGGAATAACCACTGAACAGTGCGAACATTAAGATAATGTTTTTCATTTATCTAATGGAAGTACAAAGATAATCGGGATGACCGCTTACAGAGAAAATTTTTCTCTATAAAACACTTTGACTACTGTTGTTTTCTTTGTTCTCCCTTCCATAACCATTGCCAACCAGCAGGCTTTTTTCTTGAAAAGAACTAAAAAAACCCTAAGCTTTTTTTATAAACGTTCTTTCCTATTCCTCCATAGAAAGCTACAGCTTGCGCTGGAAAAGTTTGACTTGATCTAAAATCCTTACAAGCATTTTCCATTATATCATTCTCTGAAAACAATAAAATAGACGTATAGTCAAAAGTTCTGCCTTGATAGTTCTATCCCGACCTGCTGCCATAGCCATTCCCTTTGTTTGTACTTACTTGTGTGCGCGCACGTGTGTATGTGCGTGTACGCACACGTGTGCACATGTGGGTGCTACAAATAAGACTTTACAAATTTCATGGTCCAATTTGGAAGCTTATGTCAAACTTGGTTTGCTTCATCTGTTTCAGTCAGAGTCTTATATCATTGTTGTTTCAAACATGTGGAAAGCTTAATGGAAGTCATTAACTTTTATTTTAGTTTGGCCATATTGTCATCATGGTGGGCAGATGCAGAGATGGTGTTGTTCCCAAGATCCTCTTTTTGGAACACTGATGTTGTTTACATCTTCTTGATCATAAGACAACAATGGTTTTTACTTATTTCTAAAGCTCTGTTTTGCAAATTAAAAAAACCTCTAACAACCTTTGAAAATGTAATAAAAGATATTCCTTTTATTCTTTCAACTCTTTAAAATGCTTAACAAGTTTCTTTTTCTCTTCTTAACTACCATTTGAAACTTTCGCACTCACAACTCTATGGGTTATTGTTTAGCTGAAGGAATGAAAAGAATTTCATTAGATGTGTTTTATGTTTCTTGATTAAAAATGTCACCCGAGGCTCAGTGACTTTGTTTTACGTTAAATGACTGCTGCGTGCTTTGATCATCACTTTATTAATGCTTTAATGAATATTAAAAAAAATAAAGCACTGTATTAAAAGTTAAGCTCTCATATAAGGAAATTGAATCTCTTTTCCAAGAACTACAGTATTTCTTACTCAAACATTTCCTTCTAGGTTAAGTTTTTCTCCAATTCCCCTTCAGCCTGCTGCAGATGAAGTTTCAGGAAAGCACAACAATTTTACTGTAATAAAACTGAAGAAAGAGCAAGAAAGAGAGCAGAGTAGCATGTTTCTATTCAAACAAATATATTCCAGACTTACCATGCACTTATTTGGTTTTTCTCCAGAATGAACCCTCATATGAATCAGCAGTTTATAACGAGCATTGAAGGGTTTATATCGGCGGACACAGCCTGCCCAAAAGCAAGTGAAGTCCTCTCCTTTCCGCTGGTCAATGTGAGTCTTTTCTATGTGTCTGACCAGTTCGTCTTGTTGGTCGTAAGTGGCACTGCAGTCAATCCACCGACAGACCTGCCTGCCATTGCTGAGGTCCTGCTCATCTCCGTCGCTGGGCTGAAGGGACTTCGGAGACATGGAGGTGTGTAAGTGAGGCAGCGTCCCTTGAGCCTGGCTTAGCTGCTGGTGTAGGTGGTAAGGGGGAGGCAGCCCCTGGTGATGTCGAAAAAGATCAGCAGTGGAGGAATAATCGTCGGCTGGCTCTTGTTTTAGGAAACTCACCTTCTGGGTGCTGTGCGAGGTGTTTTGATGAGGAATGCTAGTACCATTCATCATAAGGCTGAGGCTTCCATTCTCCTCGACTTGCTGCATTTGTATCTGCTCACAGTCACCTCTGTCACATTCAGCAGAAATAGGTATAAGACATGCTGGAGGAGAGGGAATACTGCAAGGGTTTCCAGGCTGAGAGCAAGACTGGGGCCGAGAGGATTTTTGAGCACTGTGATGACTGATCTCCACAGGATGAGAGGAAATGCCAGCTGAATTAGCTCGCAGTCCATTCACACAGGTGACCAGTGACGTCTGTGATGTGCGGATGATAGCTGTAATATCAATTCCTTCAGCTGAAGACGGCACAACAGAGATGCATCTCTTCTTCAGGTTGCTTGTTTGTAGCCTGGCCGAGTGCTGAGGGGTGCCAAGTGACAAAGGACCCAGGGAGGAGCTATGTTCATTATTAAACAAGTAGGATGAAAGTGAATTTGTAAAGCTATTATTCATTAGGTCTATTTCAGGATGCAGACTACCGGAGGCTCTCAGCTCCATCCCCTCCGTAATCCTCCTATGTGTGGAAGCCTCAGACAGAACCTTATAATCACTCGAGCATTCTTGTTTAATGTGCTGAGTCGGGTGAGTTCCATTCAGGCATGGAGCAGCAGAATCTACTGAGTCTTGAAACCTGGGTGACCTGTAACACAGTTTTCATTAAGCATCACTAACTACTGCAGGATTTATGCTTTTTGTACAAGACACAACATTTGTTAAGCCCTGGAGAATGGAAGCACTTACTCTCTGCTGAATGTTGCCTGTCTAACGCAGCAGTTACACCAAAAAATTCCGCAGTGTTTCCTCTACAACCCTTGTAAAGGCAGCATCGTTTTACACAGGATTAATTTTACACAGTGAGTTACGCACAGAATAGACAATCTCCCCTCTGCTGCTACGGGCAGTTCATCAATCACAATCTAGGTTTTCAATGCATAATAGATTGGGCAAAACAATAGCTGAGAATTAAGTTTGAGAGCTTTAGGCATTTTTGAATTATTTGAATATCAGCGTTTTCCTCAGAGCACACTGGGAAAATGCCTTGGCATTCTTGTTCACACAAATCAAAAAAGGCTAGCTGAGCTTTGCTTACATGTCAGAGAGGTGCTTGCCTTCGCTAAATTAAAAAAGGAGCAAGATCAGTGGGGGAAAAGGGAGCACAAAGAAAGAACAGTTCACTTTCGATCAGTGGAGTGGAGATCAGCTGGGTATTTACTTCTAAGAGGTCTACAAAAGATGACTAAGAAAAGTTCAGAACTGGCAGATTTAAACCAGCAGTCGATGCACTCCTACTTTCATTTTCCATATTAAAGTCTACATGGGTCTGCAAATCAAAAGAAGATAATCTGCAGAAATGTTTTTTTTCATCTTATTTTACGTGTTCTTAAACCAATCACTCAGGAAAGACAACCTAGAGGAACTCCACACAGACATTTCAAAAAACACTGCATTTAGGAAACATTTCCTCCTAACATTTTCTTCCAAGCAGTTAGCAATTGGTTTATGCCTCAAAATAAAACACTTAATCTTAGCTATAAACATTTACTGTGGATGAACCAACTGTGTGCTTTTACTTCGGACAAGCGGGTATTCCTTACATATCCCTAAAGCATGGTAGGGTTTAACCTATGGCTTCATCATGAAATGATGTGCCAGACCTAGAGGAGGAAACACTATATCTGTGAGCAGGAAAGCTGTACCTGAGCTAATAAACCCTCCAGAGAGCTGCTCCGTGGGTCTTAGGCTGACATGTTTCACTTAAAAGAATTTTATGCTTTTCTTGCTGCTGGTACCATAAAGCCGAAGAAAATCTAGCCATTTCGCAACCTGTGTGTGACACCACAGCTAAGACAAATCTGACACATTTTAAAGCATGAAACAGATATGCATGAGATATTTTGGACATATATATGTTAAACTGCAAAGCCACTAAATAAACTGCATGTATTTCATGACTCAGATGATTTTAGCACTATTATTTCCATTAATCCACCACTAACATTAAGACAGCAAGCTGGGATGATTTCCTTCATAACAGCTCTCATAGAATTACCTTAAAACGACACCCGCCTGAGGCACACAAGTGCCAACACTGCATTCACTAGTGACAAGTTTCTAAGCTCCAACAGTTTGCAGCCAGTAGGGCTTGATATAAAAAACTCTTTAAGGTCATGAAAGAAGTGAAATTCCCCACCATTCATTGCTACAGAACAATCAGATCTTGCATTTGCCACCAGAAGTTTAAAAAGGTTACATTTGAAAACTTTAGAGGTTTCCATAATCCATTAGTTATAATTTCTCCCTTTAGGGTTGCATAGTTGGTCTCAGGGCAAACTTAAAGCACCTGGTTTCACAGATGGTAAATTTAAAAAAAAGAAAAACAAACCCAACAGTATTCATACATTATTTTTAACATTTACAGAACCGCATGTCTGTAAAATATGTGGCATAAGCATACGTAAAAATTTTTATTGCACATGTTTGGGAAACCCTGCCCCACTTGCTGTAGCTTCACTGCTCAGTAGAAAGAGCGCTGTTTTAAACCCATTCTGAAAAAGGTTTTGCAGTGTATCATGCCAGGCACAGTCTTTCCTATTACTTAGCTCCTTCTGTATGAAAACACTTCTACATGATTCAGTTTCTATCTTAGTTTAGCAGTCCCAAAGCCTCAGGCTAAAGTAAACACAACATATTTCTTACATCATAGGAAGCTAACCCAAGCCTTACGTTGCAGCCTGTGACAACTGCTGTCATTATTATTAAGTTTTATGTAAATTTTTCATCTTGCCAGAAATCCAAGGAGTTCAAGCTGGAGTCAGTGCAAAGGATCTGCAGGAGGTATAAAAACATCCCTTTCTTGAGAAATACTAAGTTCCCAAAACTCCCAACAACATTGAGCTGCAGTTCCAGCACAAGATCTAACTCGGAGTCAGGACTATGTTACTGTGATGCTGCAATGCAGAACATAAACACACAAAAGAAGGGAGTTTGGAACAAAAAGCAAGCTGGAATTCCATATTACAAAAGCAAATTATACATGGGCACTGAATTCATGCTTCCCGTTGCCATAGCCATGTCTTATCCATTTTCTGCCTACATAAAGGTAAGCACAGGTTGCCTGTGCTGATGAGAAGCAAGTCCTTCCTGGGAGCTGCAGCTTTCTCTGTAGCACTGTATATTTAAAATACATTACATACCCCGTGGGAGTTAACTCTGCTGGGAGAAGCTGGCATACTTACAGTTTCCTCATGTTTCAGAGTTGGGGTACTGAAAGTCACAGTTAGTTGCATTAATGTAAACTTTCCGTATTCCTGGTGGAACTCTGCCATCAGTGTTCTAGGGAAAGCCCTACTTGTTACTCCCAGTCCTGGGGGTTGGGGGAGAAGGGGCATAGAAACAAAACTGATGTAAGAGAGAGACAAGGCATCCGGCATCCAGCTTGCTGGGTGGCTCCTCTGACTATTTGCGCCTGTAATGGCATTTGCTGTTAGAGCCAGGGATCAGATTCCAGGCCTGGTACAAACAGGCAGTGCTGGCCATAGGGATTTCATAATCTCCACACAGCAGAGAAATATAAATGCATATGAAAGGGTGGTCAAACACTGGAACAGCTGCCCAGGAAGGTGGTTGAGTTCACCATCCCTGGAGGTGTTTAAAGGATGGGTAGATGAGTTTCTCAGGGATATGATTTAGTAGTGGACTTGATGAACTCAAAGGTATTTTCCAACCAGATGATTCTAAGATTCTATGAAACAAACAGCCAAAAGGAGAATGAGAAGGACAAATAATAGCAGGGCAGTGTGAAGTGCACTGTCTGGACATGTGGATCAGCATGAGCAGCTCTGGGGTCTTCCAGATGAGCAACCCGGGAAGGGAGTGGAGTCAGCAGAAGAATATACCCCACAAACCTCCCTTCACAGGAAGCATCCATGTACCAAGGACTGACAGTCTGAGACAACAGAATTGCTGCTTAAGCACATGAAAACTGAGAGTAAGGCTTTCAAAGAGTAACAGCAGCCTCTCAGAGGATACTAAGGCAGTGTTTTCAAAGAGACTCCCTTACGTGGTAATTGAAGCCAGAGCATGAGGCCAGTAGCACCATGCCAGAAGTGCTGCAGTTCCCAACTGCCCTCAGAGGAAAAGACAACTGTATCTGAAATCTCCAGATTATTTACATAACATACAAACCTTCAATTGCTGCTGTAAATGTGCAATCAGTGATAACTTACAGTTTCAAGAAGCTGGAGGGGATTGTTGTGCTGCACATCCAGGGACCCTTTGCAACACTATCTGACTGCTCTGATGTCTTCCCCAGGTTTTATATGCTGAGCACAGTGTGGACAGGATTGCCGTGTCTGATAATGGATTATCTGACAGAAGGCCAAGATTAGCTGTGCGCTGCCTCCAATTGTGGTAAAGAAGGTATTAGGACTCCTCCAGTCCCACACACATTGTATTCACTGATAGGGTGTAGCTGCAATTACGCTGCACAACTGAAATGCTATTAACTGAACAGAGAAAATGGGCCAAGAAGAAGAGGGCTCATGATTCTTGGATTAGGGTAGTCATCCCTAGAACACAGCTTCCAAGAGAAAGTGATTCAGGGAGACGCTGAAGGGGACAACAAGTCTCCGTGCACTAAGAGAAAAAGGACAAAGCCAATCATAACCCCAAATCCAGAGGGAGATTTTGGATTGCTAGGGGAGGTGCCCTCTGGTTTGTTTGGGTTTTCCTTGGATGTTGTTTATCCTAGAAACACAGAATGGTCCCAAGCTCAAAGCAGAGAGACAGTTTGAATTTGTATCTCCCTTTATTTCTGTGTCCAGGTCACTAGACCTGGACAGAACAACCAAACAGGGTTTGCCCAGAATTCTGTGTGCTCCGGTATCTGTCCATTCCAGTCCTATTTCTCTCATCTATTTTCTAACAAAAGCTGAAATCCGGGGAGGCACAGAACACCCTTTGCTCCTGTTGACTTCACTGGAACCTGATGGGCATTCACCCTCACCTCAGTTATGTTCTCCTGTTTCCAGATCTTCAGGGAAAGACTATGTTTTCTATTTCTTACGTCAAGAACACTTAGCATCCCATACACCATGAAAGAAATTGTCCTGACTGTTGTCCACCCTCTCTCACAGGCCCAGGAGTTGGCTCTGTATCATGTGTCTCGTGAGTAGCACGGTGACAAAATCAGACACTGTGTCTATGAGGTCCGTGGAGCAGAGCTGGGCATTGGTTCTACCTTGAAAATCCAATGCAGACAAAAGTAGTAGTAGCCAGGTGGTCATATAAGCAGAGCATGACCAGTGGGACACACAAATAATCTGTAAAGGAATGGAAGGGTCCTTCAAGATCTTCTCCAAACAGTTCCAAACTGTTGCTTAGAAGCAACAGAGCCTCAAGGCTTTAGACCACGCTACTAAGCAAAGGGGAGGGAATCAGGTCTATCACCTGCTACTCTCTCCTGCTATGCAGTAGACAATCCTTTATGTTCTTCTGGGAATCCTCTTCCAAACGGGAGCTGGAAGGGGTTCATATTTCTGAGGGTGGGTACTGTGATCCCCGGTATGCAGGTATCTGTCATTTCCTCATTATAGATTTTACAAAAACATTCAAAAAGATCTAAGCAGAGTATTCTCTTCCTCCTTTTGTTTGCTCTTGCCCTAATTATCTTTGTTTCCTAATTGTCCTCACTGACAGAATAAAAAAAAGGCCGATAACTGCCAGTCCCATATTGAGCTATCAAGAAGCTAGGAGGGAGTAGACTTACATTGAGCTGCAACAGCATCTACAAATCTTTGTAGTGATAGCAGAATATTTTACGTGGCATGGATATTGTTTGTCCTTTCAAACAAACAAACAAACAAACAAAAAACTCTTTCCACTTGCTTGCCATATTGCTGTGCCTCCTCCTCCTGAAAACAGATGTTCTTACCCCACCAGTAAATGGAAAAGGGGAAACAAGACATAAGTAAATATAACAAAATCAGAAGCAAACAGATTTCCAAGGCCAAGCTATAGGCCATGTTTTATCTTGCTGTGACTGTGGAAACTTGGGATTGATAGTCCCACGCACAGAGTGCCAATTATTCCAAGTATCTAAGATAAAGACTGCAACTTTATTGAAATTTTTCTTTTCTGCAGCTCTTCAAAAAGGTCAAGATTATTCAGTATTACATCCCCTGCCAAAAAGCAGTGTAATTAAAATAGATGGACAGATTTTAATTTGTAGCAGGCTTCTATTCACAATGGATGTCTGTTTAGGGTACTTGTTTAAAATCTGGTAATGTTAAATTTGTAACAACAACAAAAAAATAATGGAGTTCTGTGTTTTCATATAATTAATTTATAGCAAATGTTTAAATAGAGATTCTGTTCATAGAATACCCAACTACAGTGTATATATCAAAACCAGAGACCAAATTTTCACATTACAGCCTCAAAAGCAAATACTAAGGATGTGGCTGTATGAGAACACTGAAAATACTTCATTAAAGTAAATGCTGTTAAAAGAATAAGTGGCACTGGCTTCCTGTAGGTTTGATGGTGGTGGCATGGCAAACTGCCATATGGCAGACATTGGTAGGGGAGTAAGTATCATCCCTGCCTTCCAGGCTGCAAGTTGGAAACAATATGGCATTGGGGTTGGGGAGGCAAACCTGATCCTGCTTAAGTCCCTGGCAAAACTCTCATTTGAGTGCTGAGTGTGCTGAAGAGCTCCCCCAGCAGCTGTATTTAACCATCAGTGCAGGGGGGCTGAGGTTGCACATGCTGTGACTGGCCCTGGCACTGCACTGGGCAGTTGTGTTCATGCCACATCCCGTCACTGCAAACCTCCACATGAGCAGCCCAGTTAAATGAGCATCAAAAGGACTTCCAAAATGAAGAAAAGCCAAGAATACTCTTCCAAATGTAGCACCAACGGGTGCTACTAGGAAATAGTTCCAACAAAGAAGCACTCCAGAAGAGCAAAGAATATCAAGCGATAAAACTTGCCGCGATACCTCATATCTGAGTGGGTCAGGTTCAGCTGACCAACGTGAAGCAGTTTCTCACAGGACAGCGGGTGGTCTCGCATAAGCGGGTTTCCTGTGTGGATGAATAGACCTTGTCTGCAGACAGGTACTGAGCTACTTGTCATCTCCATGTCCATCATGTTCTTCTTCTCAGAGATCAAGTTACAATGATTGTAGCCACCGTTCACTGTCAAAAAAAAAGAAAAAAAATCATAAGCCTTTGACTAAGAACCTTTATGCTCATTACTTCATATGCTCATTTGCATATTTTGTATGCTTATTTTGGATCTCCTTGTAAAATTGTGGCAGTGGAAATGAAAGGTTTCACAAGGAAACAAAAATTAATTCGAATGGAATCTGGATTGGTGAATTACAGTTGTTTATTTCTCTTTTTAAGTTTGTCACTATTTAACACTACATAACCCAACTCAAAAAAAGTGAAGTCTGATCGCTGGCCTTCCTTCAGTGTATTTTTTTGTGTTAGATTTTTGAGAGGGATGTTTCAAAGTCCTTTTATTCTCAGAGAGAGGAGATCTCTGAAAACAGTGACGTAAGTCAAGTTTTTCTTTGCAGACAATTATCTCTGTGATTATGACTTTAGATGGGCATGTTTCTGCTTTACTGTCTAGTCAACAGTGTGAAAAAAGGAAACTGATTCTGTTTCAATGTATAAGTTTAACTGTATTTTCCCAGTAAGCTATTATTATAAATACTAATGCTAATAATAATATATTCTGCTCTGGTGAATATTACATTTTATCAGACTTGGAAAAACAGACTGAAGCTATAGCAATATTCTTCAGAAATACATATATAACCAAAAATGATAACCTAGCTAAAAAGAGAGGACAAATGGGGAACTGAAAATTTAGATTGCATTGGTCAAACGCTAGCAATTCCATTTAATTTAAAGCATGTTAGTTAGAGTTTTCATCTCCAGTGAACTAATCAAATACTTACAGATAAACACGTATAAAAGTATTTGTAAGATATTTAGCCTTCAGAGGCTTGCTAAAAAAGTCACAACAGCCACTTACTATCCTTCTCACTATTGTACATGAATCATGCTCTTAAAATACTAGATCACCCTCTAATCTTTTTTTTCATGGAGACCAAATGTAATGGTGTCAGGTGTGAACAGCAAGCGTGTTTCTGTAGCTTTCATATAGAGCCCAGAAAAATAAATCCTTCATCCTTGTACCCAGTGCTCATGGTGATGAGCACTACAGAGTCAGACCACATAGTTGCCAATCTGTTCTCTACGGCAGCACTGAGTTTTGTACAGTGAAGTAGAAGACTAATTCTGCAGTCAAAGTGACAGAACAGCCTGTGCTCAGTTTCATGCAAATCATTGATTCTCACAAGCATCAAGGGTTGTCCTTTTCTAAGGTGTTAGAAGACACAGTTTATCTACCACGGTTCTGCTATCTATGAGTTTTACCCAGACAATGTCCACGTAGTTCAGCCATCTCAAAATGAGTGTCTAAGATGTCACCAACTTCAGGACATTTTCCTCTCCCCCTTGACTACAGAAGGCATTTAAACAAGGAACATAAATCAAACACCTGACTTTCAGCTGCAGTAAATGAAATGAATCCCTCTAAGCAGCCACAGGACTTAAAAAATATCCTCATCACAAATAATCTACTTTACACTGCTCTCAGGTCTACTCCTTCTTCTGCTGATACCCACATTGGATTTGTCATCGACAGCACAACTTCTATCATTGCAACATTACCATTTCTGGTATTATCCAGAGCAGGTATATACTGATATAGAATCACAGAATGCTTTGGAACTGGTCTTTCTCCACTTTTCTTGTAGCCTTCTCTTCTCCAGGCTGAACAACTCCAACACTCTCAGCCTTTTTTCATAAGAGAGGTGTTCCAGCCTTCTGACTATTTTCATGACCGTCCTCTAGACCCATCCTAACAGGTCCAAGTCCTTCCTGTACTGGGAGCCCCAGAGCTGGATGCCTGACTCCAGGTGCGATCTCAGGATTGTGGAATAGAGGAGTCACCTCCCTTGACCTGCTGGCCACATTTCTTTTGACGCAGCCAAGGATACAACTGGCTTTCTGGGCTAAAAATGCACATTGCCAGTCTATATCCCATTTTTCATCCACCTGTATCTCCAGGCGATACTCTGCAGGGTCGCTTTCAGCCACTCATCACTCAGTCTGTTCTGAGTTTTACACCTATACTATGTAGGTATTACATCTATATTATAAAGGTACGACATTGCATAATTAAGCAGATAGTATCTAGTAAATAGTAATATTTTCATTATATCAGGGTATGTAAAATTGTCCTTACAAAGTTTCACAATCACTGCAGCTTCATTATTTCGTTTATGAAGTTCCAACCAGAGACTGTCCTCATTTTAGTCAGCACAGCTCCTCAGAGCAAAGTCACCCTTAACACACACGTTTTCCCTTATGGACAGCTGCTACTCCTATAGCTGTGAAAGGCAAGAGGGGGAGTCTGAGCTGCTGTGATCCTCTGTAATTACAGTCAATGAATGCTTTGAAAGCAATGAGAATCACATACAGGTTTTTGGTGAGTATAAATGAGAAGAAACAGGTGACTGGGGAAGGCAGAAAAAGTCTCTGGTAACTGGAGAAATTGTGAAAAGGATGATAGCACAAAAGTCCATTCTCCTCCCCTGGCTGGGCTCCACAGCCTCCCCATCATGCCCCGCGGTACCATTGTAATAAGGAAGACCATGGCAGATGAAGATGTAGTCCAGGCAAGCATCCAGATCCATAGAAAGGAGTGGGTACATGTGACACCCAAATTACAAGTCTCATGAGGCATTATTGTGACATTTCCAGAATAGAATTCCCTGTTTTCAGTGAAAAGTTTTCAGTGTTTGGCTGATACATCACATTTCTTGACTGTTTATTTATTTTTTATTTTTTTTAGAAGTCAGAAGCTTTAAAATTGGAAAAACAATACTGCTTTTTTCCCACCGAGCTCCATCACAATACCAAGGCACATGATAAATCTTAGGAAGGGTAGGCCGGCATTATTTGAAATAAACAAGAAACCCACGTAACATTTTTAGAAATTATATATGAGCTTTTAAGGAGAAACCAATATGTATTTGAAGCATTAGCCATCTTCATGGTAATTAATCCATAAGTTCTAGTTATTTCAGATTTATATTCAGAGAACCGAACCCACTTATGCTCTGTGAGTTCTGAATGACTCTGAAGACACTATAAGAAGCTGTACAGACATGCAGCATCTTTTGGCCTGTCCAGGGTTGTCAGTGGTATTTGGTGGCCCAAGTATCTGAGAAGATCACTTCAGATGCCTTTCAGCTTCGAATGGGTGTTCGTTACCATTAGCTCTGCCCTGCTTGTAAACATCGCATCAATTATCATTATACCCTCTGGAGTCCACAGCTCCATTAGGCTTTAATCCATTCCTACTCCACCCTAGTATCTAAATACACTGCTAAACACTGATGAAATCAGTTCTATGCACTTTAAAAAGTCATACCATCAAGAAAAGTTGGAAAACCAGTCATACCAACAATATCCAGTTCACAGTTCCTCATTTTTTCCATCAGCAATGTTACCTGGAATATATTAAAGATGTATCTTCCCTCCAAAACACTGCAGATTCTTTTAAAATGTTCTGGATTTATACTAGACCCATAATAAAACCACTTTCTTTCATTCCCAAGATGATATGAGTCTGAAATTCATTAGGGCTTTCTAAATATGCATTTCATCAATTTTACCGTATTATTAAAACACAGAAACTTGAAGCTTCCACTCCAAGTTCAGCAACACCAACTGTAGCACATGCTGATACCTATTTGTGTGAAGATGGATATTTCTTAGAAAAACATGAACATTATCCCTGCGCTGTCAGAAACTATTACCTTCTCTTGTAGCTGTCAAATCAGAAAATACATTTTCTCCCTGCAAAGGAGCGGAACACTTGGGCTAAGTCCGTGAAATTATGTGTGTTTCAGCCAATCCACCACACATTTGCCCTCACAAAGCACCTCACAGAGCTATTAACAAGAGCGAAACATTTCTTGCACAACAGTGCCTTGTATGAAGTCGCACTTGCATCAAAGCCCTCTGAAATGTGCCCACCACACAGGAGTTGGAACACTGTCGGACAAGGAACACCACCAGCAGCTCACTTTTTTTCCCCCTACAGCAACTAAAACAAGAACAAGAGATTATCTCTGAAGACAGACAACCAGAGTCCACATTCAACTGTTGAAGCACATGTGAAAGCAAACCCATTGCCTTTGAAAAAAGGAAAAATGTCTGCTTTACACCAGTAAGGGAGAACAGAATCTGGCCCTCTGACATTGGGCTGTTTTACACAATATTAATATCACTGGCTGGCACACACAAGATTTAAGCATTTTCCATGTCTGGAACCAGATCTCTTCTTTCACTGGTATCGAGGGGCCTTTAGCCCCATACTGTAACTTATGATTAGCAGATGAAAAGAGCACATGCTCCCTGCTTTACAGCAGAGGGTTCACCCTGCTTTCAGTAGAACTGTAGTTATTTCATAAATCCATATCAAAAAAAAATGAATCCTAATTTACAGAGAGTAAATCTAATAAAACCAGAATGGTTTCCATAAGGATCTCATGAAAGTGGAATCCGTCAAGGTAACTTTTGTCTTTCTCTGTCCTACAGGTTTTATTTATATCTTTACATTGAAATGTTCATGAAGGGACTGGACGAGGTTTATACAGCAGTGTGCAAAGGCTGCAATCAAGCAATTCCTTCCATACGAGTAATCAAGTTAGTTCAGTTTTGGATATCTTGCTTCTTTCATTCTGGGGTAACTGACTTTGGGGGAGCTTCTTCTTGATTTATGCCAGACTCAGTCATGCAAGAATTGGTCCCTTTGACTGTGATAAGGCTACACACCTCAGAAGGACTGCTCACAACTGGTCAGGATCTGCAGAGTCAGCTCGGTATTTCTTGCCAGGGGTAAATTTTTCTAGAGGAAAACAGAGCACCTCCTCACACCAAGGGAAACTTGTCCTTGTAACAATGAGATCAATATTTAAAACACCACCTCTAAAGACCCATAGCTCTTTTCCCCTGGGGAACATCATGTTTACCATCCAAGGATGGCTTCGCTCTTACTGCTAAAACTAGCTATTAAAGGCTGTGAAGATAAGAGCAAGAACTTACCAAAAGGGTAATTTTTTGAAAATAAACACATATTGCAGTGCTTTGGAGTTTACCTCATTAAGGCCAATGAACAAATAACTGAAATGATGTATAATTGAAATGAGTTAGATTCAAAACAGAGATAGATTTCAAGTATTTGCCTAACATACTTAGATATCCCCAGAGCATTGTGGGTTTTGCGTGAAGACCAAACTAGGTCATTTGCTTTTTTTTCTTACTGCTTCATTCTCTTTAATTACCCTTATAAAAAAAAAAATTACCATTCTTGGTTTTGTTTGGATGCGACGTCCAAAATTTACCACGACAATACTAAGAAATGAAACACTGTTACTGGCAGCTGGATGAGTCACGTGAGACGAGTGAAAGACCAAACAGTACCAGATTTTCTCAGACAAGTGAAAATCATCCTTGCTGGAAGAGGCCATCAAAGCCCTCCACTGAGAGAAAAATAATAACTCAAAAGGTGCCAACACAGCAAAGCCATCTGTTGTAGGGAAGGTGCTGTACACACACTCAGCATCCCACTCCATACAACTAGCACTGAATAATCTCCATTACTGTACGGCTGGAGTAGTGGCCACACTCCTATGCAGACAGGAATTTAAGAGCATCAAGAGAGATGTACAGCACTGTGCTGTCTGCCTGAAGGCTCTAATAAATGAAAGGAATGCTTCAAAACACAGAATCTTCAAAAATTATTCATGAACATACAGCATTTTCAACAGTTTTACCAACAAAAAACCCAACAATTTCGCAAAGTTTTCTCTCTACTGCGAATGGGAGGGCTTCTCTTAATCCTACACCACCAAGCCTGGGAGAGAAAAGCAGCATAAAGACCAGCAAACAGATCCTACGGTTGTTCTTACACCTCCTTATAACAAGTCCCACCATGTGGTCTTGGAGACAGTTTCCTACGCCTTGTGCAAAATATGGTTTCTCCTTTAGTTTCAATGAACTGCTGTTAGAAAGGATATGAGTTTCGGTCTGAATTTTTCTATTACGGACACAGCTTAAGAGAAGAAAAAAACACTTCAGAAGCTGGTGTCATTAGTCCTGTATGACATCACAGCCTTAAGCAGACCTTACCCAAATGTAGTATTGTTTTCACTTACATCTTCAAGCTCTTAACAAGATATCCTAAACACGGACTTCTGGATCTTGGTCTGGAGACCCAAAAGAGGGTCTTTTATTGACAACTTTACAGTCATTTTCATCAAACCTCCAGGCACTGGGGCTTCTCACCACTTGAAAGAGGAAAATTCCACACTTTTGGAGACCTTTGCAATAATTTCCAACTCAGTACAAGACTTCCAGTAACTATGAAAGATGTGGTCCCAGACTGTCTGACCATGACTCTTTACATAACTAAATATGTACTCTGACAAAGCTTTGCAAACTCTGTCTTGTTATAACAAGCTAAGCTTTACTCTGTCTATTTTTTAAAGTGCTCTCTGTGTTTTGATTTCACCTTTGTGTGGTATCAATACTATGCACCACTAACTATCTTTCCTGAGGGAGAAGGAGGCTAGAAACCCCTTAGAGCTGAAAATCCCCAGAGCAGTGCATTAAGGTGCAGAATTCCTTCCTTGTTGTATGAATAATGTGAGTCTCCTGCGATGCACAGGTAGCAAGTGCAGGATCTGAACATGATACTGAGGAAACAACTACATAGATAGTGACTATCAAACAAGATCAATTTTACACAGAACAGTTACTAAAATGTTTAAATATAATGGTGCAGTTCTTTAACCCTATGGGGCAGCCCATGGGGCAAGCACACTGACTTTCAATACAACCATTTATCACACATAGCTCCTTTGGTTCATTTAGCCTGGCAAAGGAAGGCCACAATTGTTTCTCCAAGGCATCAAGACAAGAGACCTCTGAATCTGTTTTCTTGTTATTTGTCCTCACCTGAGGGCTGAAGTGGTTAACAATAACAGCACTGAATTTTCGCTGCTGCATTCAAGAGTTCTTCTTCTCAAAGATTAACAAAGCAGCTCACACCACACTCCAGGTTCACCCTAGATCTTTGTATCAGTTACAATCAGTTCACATTTTAAGGTCTATTTCATAAAGCTGTTAGAGACTTGGCTTCACTTCTTGTACATTACCTTAATAAAAACACAGTAAGAGCCAAAAGATCCTCAGCGACAGAGCAGACCGTACTGCACAGTAAAGTCAGGTGAAGACTCAAATTGTGCTACATTTGTGTATCAGAACAGAGGTGACATATCTTCTGCCTATTTGAGAACAGATATGTGATATGAATCTATAAAAGATTAGGGTTAAAACCAGCAGCATTCAATAAAATTTTTTAAAAAAATGAAGGATCTCTTTTCTTCAACTTTTTTTGAATCATCCTATAAAATCCTGTAACAGAAAAACTTATTTCTTTGCTTTCACATTGATGTATGAGTGAAGACAGAAGGGCTAAGAAAACTTCCGTAAACTAAAACAACCCAGTTAGTGAAATAAATTGTGGAGTATCAATCTTAAAAACTTGTGAAAGATAAATACAACCCATGTGTGTCTTTCTAGTAGATTCTGGACCCTAAGTGTTGGCTACATCTATATTTGTTATTTCATGTTCAATTTATTTTTAAAACATGTTATTTGGATTGCATTTTATTTCTGTTCCATGGAATTTCTTTTTGCAGACTACACACAGTATTTCAAAAGAGTGAATAAGTAGGCTTGGCATTACCAAATAAAGCAGCATAGTTAATCTAATATCAGTCTAACTTAAAACAATTTGAAAACATTCTAGTAGTTTAGAGATCTGTAACCTTTTCACCTTCGAGCATGTGGACAGATATGGCTCCCACATCTGACTTTTTCACAATATTTTAAAGACAATCTCAGAGTCAAACAGATAGGAGAACACAGTAACAACGCATCTTTCATTGCTAAAATGCCTTGTGATGTTATGTAGTTTAGATTTCCAGCAAAGATCTTTACAACACCTTTTGAACTCAGCGAGCATGGCCAAGATTCAGGAAAACATGCCATATGCTCAGGTTCCAGTGACTTCACAGCCTTAGTTGATGTTCTGAGTTAGAATATAACCATTTTAGGCAACAGTGAATTGATTGTCAGAGAAATAAAATAACTGTCTACAATCACAAGAAGTCTTTCACTGCACTTAAGTTTGGAACATGACATTCTTGGCTTCATATTTGGATCTCAGATCTCTAAATTATGCCTCCAAACAGAGCTGAGAGCAGACTGAAAATGACCATTGCCCTCTTCTGTGGCAATCAGGATGAAACCTTTTGCAGCCTGATGAAACACAGGTCTTGTCATTACATTTATCATTACAGAGTCTTCTGAGCTTGGAATCACCTTTTGCCTGTTGCCAGGCAATCTGAAAAATATTGTTCTCCACACATCTGGTCTTTTTTGTGGTCAGTTATCCTTTCTCACAGCTTGGATTTTAGTAACGGGGAAAAAGACATTAAAATAAATGTTTTAGGAAAATATTAGGCTCAACAAACATTATTTTAATTAAAAGGAAATCCTAAAACCCTCCTAATGGGCACTTGGAGAATATAAGCTCAATGTAATGAAATTTGATGTATTTCTTTTTCTTTTTTTAAGAACATGTTTGGAATAGGTTTAATTCTCAGTATTTTTGATAGGTAGGATATATCATCATGACTCGCCTTGTCCTGCCAAACATAGGAGAGCAGGGGTGCCTCTGCCACTTTACAACTAAACATGTTCAAAGGAGACGCAAATACAGCCGTTGGCCCCATTCTCCTCTCCTGCTTCTCCACCCATCCCCATTTCCCTTTAATTTCTAAACTCAGTTTGAAACCCTCTCTTTCACTGACATCTTTAACCCTCTCCAACCTGTGCCTCACCTATACATTCCAAGAGGCCATAAATGCAAGACTGCTGTCGCACCATACAAAGCTGGCCCTACCAAATCCATTGTGCTCTTTAGATGCACCATTTTTAATCCTGGATGGAGCCAGTCAACTGGGTACCAGACAAATGAATTTTTCAATGCAAACAGCACACACAACACACAGAAGCTGCTGTCAGTCTACTCGGCTTAAACTCCCAGCTCTCACATAAGACACTGATGAACAACCTGTGCTCCCAGAGACCAGATGAACCACGACAAATCGATTCACACCCCCTGAACAAATGTCACTGTGCACACTGGTGTAAGTTATAGGACAACTCTACACCACTTACGGTTATGTACACACTTTTGGTTTATCTTTTTGCTGCTCTAAACAGACACCACCAGGATTTTCACAGCGGCCTGTAGTCAGACAGGGCCTGTCGGTTAAAAGAACTCCAGAGTGACTCTTTCTAGACAG
Organism: Dromococcyx pavoninus; assembly: GCA_033558185.1. NCBI lineage: Eukaryota > Metazoa > Chordata > Aves > Cuculiformes > Neomorphidae > Dromococcyx > Dromococcyx pavoninus. The sequence goes on from JAUMJL010000594.1 coordinate 713,871, forward strand.
CAGTTCACATATTCTGTGATGAGGGTGCTTGAATTGTTCCTATTGTAAACACGCTTTCATCATTGATTATGCGACTCCATTGAGAAGACAGGATATTTCCATGCATGCACAGTTTGAGAAAATCTACTCTTTTTGTTTTTTTCCTCTAAGTCATTTAATTCACTAACAGCCAGAACACACCTACTATGAAGTGCATGTGTGCTGTTGCTTTCCCATTTACTTATTAAACCTTGAATTTTTAAACTCCCAGATCTCCACTGCCCTAATTTTGCTTAGTCCATTTAGCCTTTCTTTTCCATGGACGTTCTAGCCAGCAGATCATAAAGACTTCACAGGAGTATATGCTCTGCCAAACATTGAAACACAAGGATGTGCAGGGACTGGTATTGCCATATGGCACCTTGCATGTGTCTTGGGTAAACATACCTGGCTCTGTGTCACAAGAAAGAATTTCATGTCAGCATGACTCAGCAGTACACTATACATATTAAAAAAGAAAAGCCCCACTACTCACACTGACAAGAGAACAACAAAAAATATTTCCATCAAGATGTCCGGCTCAAAGATTTAGAAGCCTGGAAGTGTCACCTGGTCAGTAAGAGCAACAGAAGCTCACTGCTACAAAGATAGATTCACTGTAGATCACACAGGGCTATGCAGAAACAATAAACCTTAAACAAAGGAATAAGCTGGTAACCAGAAAGCATTTTGTTCTTTTCAATGCAAGCTAGACAGAGGAAAAGGTCTAGTGGGATGCAGATGCACGACACCTGGTCTTAAGGACCTAATTCTGAGGCATACATTTGGAAACCAGTCTACTCATAGTCAAAGGAGATAGAAAATTACTCATAATAAGAACCAAAATGCACTGGGAGTCTAGAAAGAGCTTTCCATGTTGTTACGTGATGGGAATATTATGACATGTAACGGGAAGACAACAGTGGGGAGTTAGTAAACCTGCACTGTACATTAGCTTCCAGATAGGGGTTCTGTTCCATTTGCTGACCCTACAAAAAAGTGTGAATTAAGTTCCTTACATATGAGAGCCTTCAGGAATCTCTCCTCTCTACTGGTATCTTCGCTATATCAAAGTCATGAAAAACTACAATGAAAGGGTATTTGATTGCTGAAGACTCCACTTTTTCCTAATGCAACTTGTATTTGTTTGTCCATTCTGTTATTAAAAAGGAGAAATCTTCACATATACAGCCTCCACCTAGACTCATTGCAGATCTCTCACACTTACCAAGTAACCTATATTCACAGTCATCTCTTTGTGCTCTTGTGTAAAATAAGGTTTGTACAATGGAAACTCAAATTTCTACCAAAGACAGGCAACCATTTCACATACACAGTCTCCTTGATCATTTAACACTTGATAGCTAATACAGCAATGGCTTCTTTGCAACTTAGAATTAACACAGCCAGAAAGAAAATTCATGAGAATTTCCCCAATATATACTGAAAAGAGCAACGGTCTACCCCTGCTACTTTTTTTTTTTCCGTTTACTGTTTTCATTGTTTCACACATCATTCTGCCAGGATTTTGGCATTATTTCAAGGACTGATTTGGAATATATTTAACACCAAATGATTTGCAATGCCATTTTCTATTTTACCAAAACTACGCTTCAGTTCTATTTAGTACATAATTCTATTTAGTACATAATTCTATTTAAGCAGAATTTACCCTACTGCACTCATTGCCAGTGAACCAGCCTCTTGCAGGCCCTCCACAACAGAGTGTACTTCTCTGTAACTTTACACAAGTCTGAGAATAGCAGTTATCTACATCCACGGCCTTAGGATTGTAGATACATGCAGTGCCTGTTAAACATGCACCTTAACGTTATTAGCAGTAAGAAAAGCCTACTGAAGGACCATGTCAAACATGAGTTATTGGTGCAATAAACACCTACAATCCACGCAACGTAGTAAGATTACATACTCTCCTCAATGACTTAAAAATAACTAGTTCAAGTGCCAGTCCAAAACAGGGTAGCTTCAGGTAACAACTGGGAGGACTGAACATCTTGACTGTATCAGTATCTTCAGGAAGTCTGATCCTGGTGACAATCATGCCACCCTCACAATTACCTGATCAGCAGGCTGTGGGGCAGGGCAAGATTAAGGCTCTTGTGGAACCTGCTGCGAAGAGGTAAAGGCTCGGGGAAGAAGAAAAATGGAGACAGGATGATACAGAAAGACTAAAGGGTACAAGGGCTGCTACAAAAAGGAAAAATCTCACTGAATGGTGCTGGCTTACATGAACACCAAATAAACAAGAATTAGAAGTTTAGTTTCTGCTAAAAGCCCTCTGTGAATCTCCCAGTAATGACAGCAGGCAGTTGCTATGGATTAGGAGGTATATGGAGTACTCTCTACTCTTCTTTAGCATCACTGCCTTTTACATCCTTCTGCAAACTGTGTCTGCACTTCCACACAAGCCGTGGGAACAAAGTATCTCAGTGACCAGGTGAAGCTGGATAGCCAGTGAAGAAACTGATACATAAGTGTCATGGTAATCATGAGAAGCCCTTTACCCTGATACATAGATTATGCAAACACAGAAAACAAGCCTGAAAGAGACTTTGGAAGGTGATTTACTCTATCGTGCCTTCCTACAGCATATTTCAACCTCACAAACTTAAGGGAACGTTTGGCCAATCTGTCCTTCACAGCCTTCGGCAATTCCCCAGCATTCCCAGCTATCTATTCACGTTTCACTTAGAAATTTCTTTCCAATGCCCAACTTAAAGTCTGTTTTACACAACTCGGTCCATTTTATGTTGTCCTGTCCTGGAGAAGAGTCCATTCTCTTGCCCACCACAGCAAACTTCTATTCTTTGAAGGTTGTCTCCACTCACTCCTCTCTTGCCAAACAACACTCATTATTTCAGTTTTTACTCTTAAATCACATTTTCTAGAGCTCTGATCTCTTCCCTCTGTCTCTCTTCTGCACTCTCTCCAGCAGACCTTTTTCTGTTCTTTATGCTTCCTTTTTTCTTCCTTCACATTTTACACTATCAGATTCTGTTCCTGGCAGATGGCAGCAGGTACATGCTTCCTTCACTGTGAGCCAGCAAGGAAGCAGCACAATGGCCATCAGACCCAGCAGTTAAATCTCATCAGGATTATTTTATCATTTTTCTTGGGTAAAACACAAAATATTGAGCTTAATGAACCTTGGGAATGATCCAGCTTTCCTCTTGGTTCTTAGTGTTGATTAAACTGCATTCTGAAAAATGCCTAGAAATCTCAGTATGGAACTTACCAAACACATCGGTGTAGAGGTAAAAATTGCCTCCCTCAAGGTCCTATCACTCCATATTTCAACATAGTAGCATAAAACACTAAACAAAAACTCTGAGGAAAGTGCACGTACTTGCACGCTGTCCAGATTCCAGGGTTATGACATTCTAAAAACTCTATCTAATTGGGGCTGACCCCTGAGATTTACAGCACTTTTTCTGCTGGTCGTCCCCACCATCAAGAATATATGAAGGGCATGAAATCATTCCAACATGCTGATCTAATTGATACAGCAAAACTGAGAGTGATTCATCAGTCATATTGTCTCTGGGTCCAGTTCTGTTCTTACCTGGTTGTCAATCAGGAATCACTACCATAGCTAGTGAAATAACAGAACTACAAAACTAGAAAGTGAAAGCTCAGACTGACGAAGTCTTCTGAAACTGAGTATCTAAAGATGCACACTGAAGAGATGAATCTAACACATCCATTTTAATAAAAGCTTTCAGTGCTCAATTAGACACACAAATACTGCAGCCAGGTCCTCTGCAAATATTGTTGACTAAACAAGCTGAGCAGAGAGCCACAACAGAATGATCTACTCAGATGAGATTTGAGGGCCTCAGACTAAGAAAGTCTTGTTTGTTACAACTCTGGACAGACATCCCATTCCTTCCCTCTTTCCCATCACCTTAGTACACTGCTGTCCTTGATAATGAGGGATGAGGATTTATATGTGGAATGTGCATTTTTAGGTGCATTTGGTGCTGGAACATAAATTCCAGGTTAAGAGCTATGGAGATGGAAATGTTCCCATAGCAGGTAAACTGTAGTCAAAAGGTATGCAAGGTTCCCTAAACGGCAGGGCCAAAGACCCAGGAACTTTCTCTGTAACAACTACAAAATGAGTTTGTGAATAGCAGGCATAGCACAGGAATAGACAGCAACTTCCAAAGACCACACAATTTATAGGATGAACCCAGAAAGAATGCCAGTGTTCTTCGTGCATTGTATTTTCTGTGGGATATCCGCATCAAGTTTAACCACACGCTGCTGGATCTAGAGTGTATCTTTTAGAAAGACATCAAATCTCAAAGATGAATCTTCATGTTCTGTGGCAGTTTGTTTCATGGTTCTCAGCATGAATTTTATATAGCTTGAACTTGTTTGACTTCAGCTCCCAGGCATTGGGTCTCACTGTGTCTTTGTCTGCTAGATGAAAACACAAGATGTACATGGTATCTCCCTCAGTAGCTAATTTTAGACTGCTCCTACCTTTTCTCACAGTATATCATGTGCTCCAGATCTTGAATCATTTGTGTGAATCTCTTAAAAACAACCAGTTTTTCCAAGGAACCTTGTTAAATTGTCAACACTAGAACAGTACAGTACTAGAATCATTAATAACATGACAGCAGTGTTGTTTTGCTACTTCTGCCTTACATGTGCCTAAACACAGCTCTCCAAAATATTTTAATCATTATTATTATTATTCTGCTGTAGCATCAGAACAGAAACTCTTGTTCACCCAGCAAGTTCTTAATGTTTTACCTGAGGCCGCACGGCTGGGTCCATTAACACTCAGAGATTCAGGGAAGGATGGTTATTCTGGTTTTGTGTGTGCATGACTTTAATACAAGTCTCTGCTAAGAAATAGAATAAAGTTACCAAATTATACTACTGTGCCTCCAAACTTAATGATCTAGAATGCGTTCTGCTGTCGATGGGCCTAACTCAATAGACACCACTGAAAACAATGGAGTCTCCCAGTGTGTGACCAAAAAAGAAATAACAACTTTTTAAGGAATGTAGCAACTGCAGAAGCTCAGTAACCACTTATGAAACTGAGAGGGGGAAAATAAGCCATTTGGATTTTTTTGTTTACAGGCAAAAAGGGCTCCAGCAATACAGTCAGTGAGTGTGAGATTTCTGTTGTTTTAATTAAGCCTTTCTGAGGTTTGCCTTGTTTGGTTTAGCACAAGTTCTACAGAATACATCTAAACCCTATGGTTGGTTTGAAAAAGACAGCAGAGAGGCAGTAACTTAAGCCATTTAAAAAATAAAAGAGCTGGAAGCTGAACGCGTGTGTCATCCGAGCCCCAGGCTAAGCCATGGCCTTTTAGAGCTAAAATGATTGCCAACAGAGCAGAGTACAGCTCACAAAAATCTGTATTTACCTGGCAGAAATCCATGTGATCCTGAGCACGCTGACTAAGAAATTAGCTGAGATTAAGGGGGAAGAATGCAACCTCTGGAAGTTCCCAGAAGGACAAAAACAAGGAATTTTCCCTTCATGTTATAACTCTTCATTTGCATGGATTCTGGTAGTCAGAAAGAGGGAAAAGATGAGAGCAGCACAGCTCCAAAACCACTACTGGCAATATGACAGAAGCAAGTATCATGCATTATTTGCACTGTAAATCATTAGCAGCAGTTTTGCAAAAAGAAAAGCAAGGAAAGAAGGGACTAGCAACAGCATAGCTGGGCCACCTCAGAGCATGCTGCAGTGACTTCTAAACTGGCATGACTTGAGCTAACAAGTCTTCACACTGCAGGGGGTCCCACTTGCCAGTAAAAGGCCTGTCTCCAGAGATCGTATTAGCCTACGTCCAGGGCCAGGCTGGCAAAACTCCTCAGACCTTTGTTCAATGGCAGGCCCAGATGTCATGTGCTCTGCTGTCGGCCACGGGCACTTACTCAGCGAATGAGCTTAGAAAACACTAAACTCTACAGAAACATCAGTACATGTGCGGCACTGACTAGTCCTGCACAAGTGTGAGTGGCTTCCCAAAGCTCAGGTTTACACCCCCTGTAGATCAGTGCATTTTCCTCCTCTCAATCAGCATGGAAAAGCAAAGTATCTTGTTTCGGTGTAACTGAATCCCAGCCATGTGTATACAGCTAATGACTGGTTACACCTCATGTAATGAAGAGTCATGTTTTGCTAACTGCATAGAAAAGAAACAAGCTAAAAAAAGAAAAGAGGTACTGGCTTGGGTAGGAATCTCTCTTGACTTCTTCTGGACTCAGACCCTTGATGCTCAGACCATTATGCATCTTGGTCACAGTCAGGCACATGTACTGTCTGCTCCGGTTTTGCTTTCCCCTTAATGCCCATTGATATCTCTTAACTGTCTGTGCTGCAGAACATCCATTCGGCAGAGGCCAGAGCATCAGAATTACTGTGGTCTGCTGGGGATCATCCATGGCATCTTTCCTCACACCCACGTGACTGAGGTGTGGCAATAGCAAAGGAGCTATCTCCAGCTTTTACTTCTGAGACACAGGCAGTGATGGTCTAAAACAGAGACATGGCAGAGCTGTGAGGGAACCTCATGCCCTCCTTCCCCTGGATGTTGGAGAGGGGACCATTCTTTGTACATGCAGTTGAGAACTGTGAAGTTCTACGCCCTGTTATTTATTTATGAATATTGCCAAAGCACAAAGGATCGCAATGCCATTGCAGTTCATTCTAGACAGGAATGACCAAAAATATGACTCCTTCCTCAGAAAGTTCACAGCCTGAGAGACTGACAGATACAAGCAGCAGAGCACAAAGGAATGACGAGCCAGTGCCACTCAGCACAGCAGCAGTGGCCTTGGCACTACTGTAGCTTAAGATTTCTGCATCTTTTGTCTGCATCATAGGCCAAACACAGCACGTCAAACCTCTTGACGTGCAATAGAGACAACTGCAGTGCTGGGTTTAGGGTGTGGTAGTAAAGACTAGCAGTTAATGGTTAGCAGGAGAGGCAGTGGGGAAGGGTGAGACCATGAGAAGAGGCAGGGAGAGTGCTGCCAAACACACACACACGCAATGTTCTGCCCTGCAACCCATGATCAGAGCAAAGGGAACCCTTCTCACTTTCACATCAGTGCTTTTAGTAAAGAAGAAAGCAAGCTCCTCCTAAACATTCTGTCACCTGGTGACCTGTGTCTCTCTGCCTCTCCTACGGTCTAAGGCGCATCCCGTGTGAAAGCAAAATCTCCAGAGCTGACATGGTGGCCAGCACACCCCTGTGTGTAGGTATTGTGGGTCCTCTCTTCCAGGGAAGAGTTATTTTGGTCACAGTTCGACAGGGACATTTTATATGGAGAAATCAAGATAGAAGGGAAAAAAAGAAGAAGAGAAAAAAAAATAAAAAGAGTAACTTGCACTGACAAGTGGCTGGTGGGGATAATGACCTCAGTCAGAGTCCTTGTGTTCTTATAAAAAAACTCTTGACAAACCCCAGCATCTGGTAGTTCAGCTGTGAGTTTCTGCTGTTTATTTTTCTATTCCAGTGCTCTCATCCCTATGTACTGCCTATGCCTGGCTCTGTTAGGCATTCCAAGTGCTACAGAGCATAATTGAAAGAATAAAAACCTGAGGCTCAGCATCAGGCATGTACAGAAAAAAAAAAAACCAACCCTGCTTAAATCCTTCCTTACATTGATGAGAACACAGGCAATAATCCCCCAGCAACACGCCAGGCAGGTTTGTGCTGAATGCAAGCTGGGAGTGTCCATCACAGCAGAATTCTCTAAACTGGGAGCACACGCACGAACCCCAGGTGATTTTGTTCTAACTGGTAGGAATCAGGACCAATCCCCATGACACACAGGGACAGTTCCTTCAATGAACTGTCCAGGGGATGGACACTATTCTTGTCCACTTGATTTTGAAGAGTCTTTTCTCTGTTTCTCTCCTTCCTCTTCATCTCCTCACTGATAATCTCAATTACAAAACCAAACACCACCATGCTGCCTCTGCTGACCATTGTCTGCCTACTACCACTTAAAAATTCAGTCTCTGACATCACTTCATGGATGGTAACTCATCAAAGGTAACTCCGTGCAGCTGAAAAACAGACCACTGCACCTTCAGTCTGCTTCTCACTATTTCTTTTTACAGTCCTTCCCACAAGATCCCCGTAACAGACTTCATCTCCAACTTGGATCTTCCAGCCCTCGCTTCATTTCCAGGCCTTTCTGCAGAATATTCCTAAGGCAATGCCTCTCTGATCTACCTGCACTGCCAGCCGCCCATCCAGCCCCCCATTATCCTGTGTTTCTATTGCTAATATATCCTCTTACATGATCTTTACTCATGTGATATTCCCCTGCTGATAATCACCCAACAATGCAGGACAGAACTAATATACGGTGACAAGATGGGGAAAGGCTGTTCTCCTGACAAAAAAAAAAAAAAGCCCGTGCAGCTATGATTAAAAAACATCGGGATTACAGGAGGACCCTGAGCTATATGCGTACTTGGAGAAGATTTCTCTCTTACAGCTCTGGCAGAACTAAACCACTGGTTATTGTGGGCCGCACTGCCCGGTTCCTCACCCCTTCTTCCTGTACCACCTCTCCACCTGTGATGCATGATTTTCCCAGTCTACCAACTCCATGGCTTGGAGTCAGGAAAGGAGTCGTGGTCAGTGCCTGAAAGGCAGAGCCTGGTGAGAAACCCCAAGTGGAGGCACTGCACCCTATTGCAGAGGGGGAGAGGGAAGAGTTGTATCAGTCCCAGAGATGCAGCTCTTCTCCCAGAGGTGGCATCCTGCACTGTGAGGTGTCTGTGCAACAACCAAGGGGGACGTTACTGCCACATGGAGCAGGACTCCAGCCTCTCTCTGAAAGGAATTCTGAAAAAATCATTTGAGAATTGGCTTGTCTTTCTGTTTGGAGAAACCACATTCAGCAGGCCCCCAGAGCTGTTAACTGTAATTGGTGATAATCACAGGAGAACTGTGTTCAGCGACAATTCATTTTCTGTAATTATTACTTTGTTCTCATAAAAGTTACCTAAGCACTGTGCTCACAGCTAAAAGAAGAACATTCCCAATGCCAACTCGCAAAACTGTTTTCACTTTTAGAGATACATAATATTAAAAGCAGATATACCAAATGTAACCTTTTTTTTTTTTTTGCACTGTAAACATTCACTGAATTCAAGGTAAAAAGTGCTGCCAAAACCAGAAGACAAATGAAGTTTAAAATCAGTTTTGACAGATTAAATGGAGACACTTTGAAGCCATAAATCAGATGGCCGGGCTCTAGGAAGACAATAATGAATGTATCTTCTCTCCCTATTTTTATCCCAAAGATATAAAGAACAACCAGCCAATATCAAAAGCAAATTTGTACCTCAGTGTCTAAAATACTTCACCCAAGTGGCAGTGAAAGTATGAGCAAGTTCACCTCCCAATATTTGCCTGCTCAGAAGACAGATGAAAGGCTAATATTTGTATGTTAGATTCACAACTTCCCAGTGTTCGGAACTGTTGTCTAAAGTAAATATTTGAGCCTAGTGTATTTTCAATAACATGTGACTCCGCATTCACAGACAAGTGGATATCTGGATTATTTTTTTTCTAACATTTGTTATGGGTAAATCAGTGTCTGTTTCAAATCATGGGGTTTTTTGGTAAAATTACATTCCAAAAGAGAAAGGACATGAGGAAATAAATTCTGCTTCTAAAGCCTCATTCTACCTTCTGTGCAATCTGTTTGGTTATATTGGGTTAATTTCTTCACATGTAAAATGATGCATGCAAATACAATCAAATCAAAACAAAGAAGGCAGAGCAAAATGTTTTCCAAGCTCTGCAACAGAGTGCTTACAGTGTTTATACAAATAGTAAAGTCTGGCTAAAACAAGCGTCTGACAGCTCTGTGCTGCTTTCAGACGCATGGCTCCTATCTGCCATTTACTCCATGTAGGCAGAACTAGATGCCCAGGCAGAGCCGCAGTGAAATCCCTGGGGCGATGCATGAATGCAAAGTTTTGCTTGCCCACATGCCATTGCCAGATTAGATCTTGTGTGTTGTGCTCTGTTCCATGCTCACTCAACACACTCCCACTGAAGCTGGACAAATCTAGATATAAACTGTCCTGGAGGAATTAGTTACTACAGAATACATAATAAACAAAGGCCTAAGAAATCTGTGCACTCAAACACAACTTTCACCTCCTGGCTTATTTTGTATTACAAATTATATTCCACAGTCTGCTGGCACACATTCTGCTCGGACATCAGTGAACTCCCTATGGAGAGCAAGGTCTAGCCGAAATGCAGCACCTGACAGTATACTCAGCAAGGATTAAATGAGGAAACAGCAAGAGAAATAACCATCACAGCGGCCTCATAAATTTAAAATCAGGAGAGAGAAGACTGTGTCTGTAAACACGTAAGTGCCAATACAAACATCAGCATGTGGGAATATTGCATGGATTCAAGATACTCTGTAGTGATTAACACCATTACAATAATCTAGACACACGGGGAAGTAAAATTTTCCAGTAAGTTTGATACTTGATGAAACGGTTCTGTCATTTCCCTCAAACCACTGTTCTGAATTTTAGTCCACCAGTGAAACAATGTAAGGAAAAATTACCAAATCTCATGAGACTGTCTTTGAAATAACAGCTCTGAATTAAAGCAGGTAACATTTTCTTTCAGCTGCTTGCTGATCGCAGCATGCCTCTTAAGTGATCTCATACATCAAGCTATTCTTAAGTGACTTTTATAAACATGATCACATACCGATTTTATAGAAGCGTCTGGATGCAGGAGCCCAACTTCACCATTGCACAGCTGAAAGAATGGTCAGAACACAACAGGATGGGCAGTTCTCACAGATCTGCAGGGTGACACCCTGCCAGCATCCTACACTGCTCTCCGCCACTCCACAGACAACAGTGAAGAGCCTTTCACCGACATCTGGGTCTAAGAAACACCCATTCTATGTAAATATACCTTGTATCCCATGCAAAGTCACTCACACTCAATTTCTATTAAATATAACTCTGTGCTTGGACCATGATGCAAGATGGTGTTGGTTCCGCTCCCAGTACAGGGCACTCAATACCATCAATTACCTAATATCAGTATGCACCATCACTGGCTCTGGTAATTACTGCCAAGTTCCTAATACAGAGATATTAGCATTTAAATGACATTTTTAGTCCTATCACACACATCTCTATATAAGTAAAGTTCCTTTGGAATTCAACAAAATGCTGTGAGGCTTGTGAAAGTCACTACATAAATCATCTGGAAGAAGGGGAAAATGCACAACAGAGAGACAAGCAGAACTCATTTTCATCGTAAAACAGCATTTGCCATAGTCAGTGGTACCACATTCTTCGGTTCTTTAGAATACTATACTTGACTTAAAACTAGGATTTCAGTCACTGCAAGGTTTTCCTTTGCGAATACTTATCTTACAAGAAAATTTATGTTATTACATGGATCACTGAACTCCTGTTCACAAAAACAACCCTAGACAACATGCTCTGGAAAAGAGAGAGCTCAAAGCAAGCTGCTCATTGCCAGACCCTGTACCGTGCCCGTGAGCAGTGCAAGCACACTGGAGCACAAGGAAGGCAGCAGGGCCCCATTTAATCAGCATCAAAACTAACTGCTCTGCAACACTGAAACCTCCTCAATACTGTTGGTTTAAGCTACTTTATAGATATGGAAGTCAAAGACAAAACTGGGAACAAGAAGTATTGCTTCTATAAACACTGTTGCTTAGAAACCGTGTATTTTTAATAACCTAGCACTCCAAATTCAGCATGGCCTGTCAGTACGGGATTTCAGCACAAGACCCAAAGGTATTTCGAGGCCGGTTTCCCAATTTACACTGTACCATATACAGAGTTGTTCTTCATAGCAATACAGTGACATGATCAACTGGGATAAGGCGACAGGAAGCCGAGTACTTGTTCATTAATCATATTGCCACAGTGCTGAACATCTCCAGTCCTTAAGTAAATTTCCTTTTACTAGTGATGTGCAAATACAAAACAAGAGAGACAAGCCTTGCCCTAGACAATTTAAATGTACAGAACAGGAGACTAAAAAGTGTACAAAGGGACAATGCATCTGAAAAATAACATTTTCTACACCAAAAAAAAGTTTAAAAAGAAAAAAATAAAATAAAACCAAAATACAGTGCAGTTATTTCGTTTTGCTGGAAAAAAATATGGTATACTTGCTTGAAATAAATCCTTTGTTCTTAGAAAAATCAGAACGACAAAGATGCAGCTACTCTCTCTGCTAAGCAGTACCTTACAGGGCACTGTTGAAGCAGTCACACCTGTTCTTGATATTTTCATTGTGTTTCATTAGCTTCGTCTTGCTGTGCTTCTTCCTCGCCTGGTAAAGTTTTAAAAAGTTTTCTCTTATTTAGAAGACCCTAGAAGAGTTGCTTCAGTTCAAGTAGTTAGGTTTGTACTAGTTTAAAGGTAATTTTTATCAAATCGAACATGATTTCTCAGAGACATCTGTATTTTTTCAGACATATGCAAACACCTGGGGATGAGATTTATATAGGTAATGAATTTTTTAAAATGAGGAATGCTGGACCAAGTTCCCTCTGAAAGACAAGAATGTGAGGCAGAATCAAGGTCTAAATTCTGAGCTCTCCCAGAGTTAATCATCCAGGGTTTTATTAGAAACTAATTATCAACAATAATTTAAAATAATTAGTGAACCAAACCCTGATCTTGCAGCCAAAATCTTCTTTGAAGTCTATTAACTTTTTACCTAAGAAAAAAACAAATCAGAAAGAAGTATGGGTATCAATATTCCACTCATGAGTTTTACCTTGATTGCACCTATTTTAATTCCTGCTATTTTCCCTCCGACACTTCCACCCATCACAGAACTTTGGTCACATCCCAGTAACATTACTTCACTTCCCTGTAATTTCTCTTTGCAGCTGGCCAACAGGTTTTGCTCGTTTAGAAAGATACCTTCCTAGCCCTAGATGATGCACTGTTCTCACACAGATAATCTCAGCTCTACCTATAAATGTCCCCTCTCCTCCTAGTCCAAAGGGACCGCAAGTCTTGCTGTCTTGCCAGAAAAACATTACTTCTAAAAGCTGACACTTACTATGACCCTGACCCTCTCTGGCATGTTACATCTTGTTCTCCAGCCATCAAATTTTAATGTCTATTGTGTAATTCCCTAGCAGTGACAGTTTCAGAAGACACTGAAAGCCACAGTTTTATTGCAATGTGACGTAGGCTGAAATCAATGATGGGGCCTCAGTTTAAACAAAACAATACACATGCATATAGTTTATAGGGTCTAGCAGAGAGGCTGTAAGTTTCCATGAGTGAACAGTGAGACATGGACATGTCTGAGCCCTTCACTGCTGAAAGTTTCATAATAATTTGCTATTAAAGTGTTAGTGTTTATTCAAACAGAACTATGCAAAAAATCTGCAAGACAAAGTCTTTAGTAATTATACATCAGTAAAAGTCATCATTACCAACATGCTTTTTTAATTCTCTCTGCTGGTTGAGTACCTGAGGTTGCCCTACTGATGCTTTAAGAAGAATGCTGGAAGAAAAGTTTACAGCCAGTCAAGGCTCAGGCTACTCTCAGACTATTCTTCTGAGTAAATTTAATTGATTTTCCCAAACCTAATCTTTTCATTAACATTACAGATTGGCCCAGCAATCAGTGTAGGGTTTGTATGACAATTATTGCCTTTTTTTAAAAAACAAGTAGCAACAACAGACTCATAGATAAATGTAGCAAAATGCAGAACAAAAAGAGTGCATCCTGCCAGAAGTGACTCATTTTGGAGCACCTCTGCTATGAGGACAGTCAGAGAGTCTGGGTTGTTCAGCCTGAAGAAGACAAGGCTCCAGGGCAACCTCACAGAGACCTTCCAGTACCTGCAGGAAAGCTGGGGAAGGACTTTTTACAAGGGCAAGTAGTGATAGGACAAGGGGGAATGGCTTTAAACTGGAAGGGGGAAGATATAGATTAGACATCAGGAAGAAATTCTTCACAATAAGGGTGGTGAAGCACTGGCACAGATTGTCCAGGGAAGCTGTGGATGCCTCTCCCCTGTAGATGTTCAAGGCCAGGCTGGATGGGGTCTTGAGCACCCTGGTCTAGTGGGAGGTGTCCCTGCTCGTGGCAGGGGTGTTGCAACTGGATGGGCTTTAAGGTCCCTTCCAACCCAAACCATTCTGTGATTCTATGATTCCTTAGGTATTCATCTCGCCAACATTTTAGTAGTTTAGATTAAGTCATGATAGTTATTTCTTTTTTATTAACTCAGTTGAAGTTCAACAGAAACCAAGAGTATTTTAGCATTGTCAATATTTTTTTGAGAGATATTTTATGTGGCGAAAAATGACTGCTAATCCCCTAAATGTTTTTTAAATCTTAAAAAATAGTCACAATTCTTAGTCAAAGCCAACAGAGCCAGAATTTCCACGGATGCATTCAGCACTGCTGCTGTACTAACTCATGCTTTCAACTTGACAAGTCTCTCAAGCAAATGAATGTTGAGTAGAGCCAGATTTTGGTGGGAAATGTCTGTGAAAGCCTCAGGCAGCGCAGAAAGGGCTCCTGACACCTAGCAAGCTGTGTGTTCCATTGCAGCCAGTGCGTGTTGGATGCTGTAGGATGGTTTTAAGTGTTACTAACTGCTAGGATACCAATTCTTAATCTAAATAGCAAACAGAGGCCCTGCTTATACAAAGTAAGTGCATGTGCATGCACAGTTAAGTACTATTTTCGCAAATTAGCTTTTTAACAGCAGCTACAAACTGCGGTGCAGGGAGACTGCACTCCTCTAGAAGAAAGAGAAGAAAATAAATGTTAATTCATGTCAGATTATAGGAGCAAGAATTTACCTCTATAGTGGTGGATTACAAGCTGCAGAACAAGCAAACTAAGAAGCAACACAGATTTTCCGAACTGCAGATTCCATAAATGTAACTGTCCAGTACAAACTCCAGCTTAGACAGATTCCAGCAACAGGAAATAAACCTTACAAATTCCTCCAAGTTTCACTGGATCATCTTGATGCAGAAAACACAAGTATGGCCATGTAACAAAAATAACTGACGGAACTGATATGCTTTCAGTTTAATGGAACTAACCTTCCATATATTGCATAAATTTTACTATTGTTTCCCTTTACTGTCTGAATCTTTCAGGCCTCCATATCAAGGTCAACACTTACTTTCATCACAGCCGATGTCTTTTATTGTTGTTTCCCTAGGACACCTTAATTAGGGTGAGGTTAGGGCACTTTTAGGTTTTACTCCAACACTATGATTTGTCTTCAAAGACAAATTGTTGACGGTGTCCCCATGAAGGCCTGGAAGGAAGGATGGTCTTTGGATTAGAGCAAAGACTTAGATGTTGGAGCTGATAATTCACGTTTTGGATGGCCCTCAGGCAGGTCACTGAATTCGGCCTGCACCTTACGCCTTTCTGGTAAAGCAGGAATAACAGCATTTCTGTATCTCACAGGGTTACTAATAAAATAAATATTTTAAAGGCTTACTGTCAAAGCGTTGCTCTCCGGCCACCCCCATTTCAATGCTTTATGTATTTGCTGGAAAGACCTAATATAGAGCTTCCACAAAAAGTATCTTAAAATAAGGACAGGGAGACACAGAGGATTGCATGATCATTGTCAAGAAGAAGTCTGGATAATTCAAACACGCTCCAGAATGGCACATATATATTCTGGGATAATCACTGGAGCTAAGCCTAAACTCTGAACCTCCTAAGCCACCGCTGTCACTGCCAAATAGGAGAAACCTTTGTGGTAAATTTTAAAGCAGAAGGAAAGATCTCCAGAAGTATCTCAGGAAATTATTTAATGCAAGTGTCCCCCACAGACACTGCCTCCTATCACAAATAAACTGATGCAAAGGCAGAAGAAAAAGGAGAAAGTGAGCTTTTTACAATCTGTTTTCCTTTTTGGCAAATTAACTCCAACTGCACTGCCTTGTGCACTGCACAAACCATTCCCCAACACAGCACCAATTAGTTAAAAGACAGTCTGAGCCACGCCATAGCATATTCCAATGAGCTTTTTGGAGGCAAATAAGTTGTATTTAGTGCTTAGAGGATGGAAAGATTGAGAAATGCTTTCCGGAATTAGGGTTCTGATGGGGCAAAATAATAGCTTAATCCAAGGAGCAGTCAGAAATGGGGCACAGTTCAGTTAGCCTCAAGGTTAAATCAAATCTTAGCTCTGGGCCTATGTGAAAGTCAAGTTTAAGACAATAACTAATATATTTGCTTGCAGTGCCAGATTTCAGTTATTTCCCATGCACCTTAAGTTGTGGTCTGGTCACATTTTCATGGTTGCATCCACAAGAAAAAGACAATAGTAAGGGACAAAATTAAGGGAAATAAGAGGAGCCCTGGAGTCCCTGTCACCACTTTCTCCCTTCCTTTCCCCAGCTTGCTCCCTGCTGGGTCATCCTAGCCCTCCCACCCCATTCCTCACACTCTTACTTGCAAGGCCTCAAGGCCTGTCATCACCAGGGAGGCAAAGCAGCACATCCCTCCCTCCTGCCTGGCTTGAGAATAGAGTATGTCTGGTCTCCATGCCCATCAAAATGACTGCTACTAGCAGACCCTCATAGGAAGGATGGATGGCAGCAGGATATGTTCTGCTCCACGACTGTTTAGAGGCTAGGAACATACCCAGGCCAGGGCCTCTAATCACAAAACTCCCATCAATTATTTTCTAGATTCCAGCTAAGCCCAGCATCTCAGCCCCACTCAAACAGTCTTTGACCAGGACTGTGTATAAAGATCTTCAAAACCGGTGCCATTAGGGTAGGTGGGAAAAGAGTTTTTCTCCAGACGTCTCAGCTGTATTGATTTGGTAAAGCTCATGGAACTAAAACAGCTGAGAGAAAATACTTGCTTTAATAGGCGGACATTCCTGTTCCCATATGTTCCTTTCCATCCACTTCATCCAGTCCAGAGGACTTATGTGATTCTGGGATCAACACCGAGTTTCAGGTTCTATGTTCTTCTGGAGAAAAACCATGAGGAAATATGCCAATTAAGTCAATATAGCCCAAACCTAAGGGAGACTTGCTATTTTTTTTCTCCTTTTTGAGCACTCAGGGAAGGAACAAAAGAACAATTTTTCTGAAGGGAATGTTGTGGTTCAGGAGAGAGTGGAAATTAAATTTCCAAATTTTCTATCTGCCAGAAATCCTCTAAGGGACGATATTTCTCCAACCGAGCAGCAAAAGCATTTTTGAACATCCAAAGAAAGTAACAGGGAGATACCAGCATGTTCTGAAGTCAGAAACAGATGAAAATTATTAAATTGCCCTTGATTTCTTTGTGAACTGGAAAAAAATGCAATATTTAAAATAAAAATAAATGGAGAAACTCGTAGAGATCTAGAATTCCGCCACACAGATGAATAACAAGCTACAATGACAAGGTGACAAGTTACTAATCAAACACCTCATATTAACTGTCTCAAACAGGCACTTTCCTTAAGTAAGTGTAACCTAATTTAAGGCAGCTTTCCATTATGAAAAGAGAGCTAAACTACCTCTCATTGACAAGGAGGTGCTGCAGGGTAAGACTGCGCGTATGGTTACTCACAACTGAGCAACTGACACACAGTGATTTGTTACCCTCTAGTAATTTATCCTGATGCCAAAGCCTTGAGGCCCTGTGAACACCTCCGCTCCTATCCACAGGCTCTTTAAGAGAGCTGAAACATCAACACCATAACCATCTGTCTCCTAGCAGAATCAGAGACATTTACGCACCTCAGGAGCAACGACTGTACACATGGAAGGGATATTCTTGGAAAACCTGTAAAGTTTAGAAAAAAATCCAGTTCCAGACACACACGCACAGCACAGTCAAATTGTACTGTAAAAAACCCACAATGCAGACTCTCAACCCATGCAAATCATCAAAACTGCCTGTACTTCAGTTCAGCCCTTCAGTGAATGAACTACAGGGATTTACACAAGCGAGGGCCTAACAGTGTCTGTTTGGGCAAACACTGTATAGCTGAAGCGGGTACAATTTCATCTGTTACATCCTTGCTAAGGGCTGAAGAATGCTTTCTACCTGAACGCACACAGAATCTTAGCTAAGCTAAATGTTGCATCCATGGGCTAAATGGATCCACCAAGTCTTTCTCCTTTACAGACAACTACTTCAATAATTTGTCATCATCCAAGCATGGGGTAGGGAAGGAGTCTGCACGAAACATGTTTCCTAACATACCTTGTTCTGTAGAAACAGTGAGAGACTAACGGGAGAAGCCTCCCTTTTGCTTCTTTAAATAACTGGATAAACAGAGGAGACGTGATGTTTGGCAAAGATGCATCTCTTAAAAAATGCACTTAAATGCTTGTCAGATAAAAAAATCATGTAGCTGCTTCACAAAACTGAGGAATGGGATATAAACAATTATGCTGAATTGCTCTGCCTCTGCATCAAATGTTATGGTGTCCAGGCATTCAGGTGGAGCCTGGACGATGAATGGAAATGGCAGCTGTTGTGGGAAGAACTGTCCGTATCTGGCTTTCTGTGAGGCATAAATTGCTGAAACTACAAATGGGGAAATAACCTTTTCATAAGGGAAGTTTCTTCCCAGCTCTGTTGCCTAAAGGCTATATGCAGAACCATGAGGTTTCACATCCATTCCACACTTCTTCACATCAGCTGGGGACTCAGCTCTATTTCTAATGCTGATAAATACATGCCACATCCATACAGTGGGAATAAGCTCCACGTGACCTCCCAATCCTGTAGGCTTTGTCGTGGCTATTAAATGTGAGATGATCTTCCTTGTCCCACAGGACACACAACTTGGTAACACAGACCCTGTCAGCCCTGGGGAAAGAGTATGGAAATGGGAAAAATTTGTTTTCAAATTGCTAGGAAAAACAGATTAGAATCTGGGGAGAAAAAAAATATTAAAAAAGGAAAAACAATTGCTTTTGGAATTCCTAATTCCTTTCTCTCAAATTGACTCCAGTTCCTCTTGCAGAGACACTTAATTTTTGGACTAATGAGTAATTCAGCTCATAATTTCTACCTGCTTGTGGCAGTCTCAAGTGGCTCCTGACTGCTGAAGCTCTGCAATTTTACCAGAGCCTTGGTTAGGTACAGACTGAGATGAAGGGTCATACACTATCAACTGGCCAAACCCAAAGTTCTGAATCAAATAAAGCAACTGTTTTTAAAGGACAGGTTTGCCTACCAAAGTTCAGACAGAAATAAAGGCTTTTCACATTCCAGGACAGTTTCTCAGTATTTTCCATTTTCATTTACATACCTTATAAAAATAGCCAATGTTTCATGACATAGACTCATAGAAGTTAGTCCCTGAGGACAGATGCAATTTTTGTTTACATGGAAAACCTGTCACAGGCATTAGCGGATACACGAGCATTACTGTTAGCTCTTTGAATTGTATCCAAAGTAAAAAATTAAAAAAACAAACCCTGCCTGAGGCTAGGCATGGAATCGAAACAGTGGAGTAGATGCTCTGTACTGGGGAAGGCAGCATACCATTTAGTGTGGCATCTGGCAGAGCCACGATAAGCACAACGTGGAGCTACCTACAGAAAATGGCAAAGCAAAAAAAAAATATCCAGGGAAAGCAGTAAAACACACAAAGAACAAAAAGTGCCCTTACAGTCAGCAGAGTTTAAATGCACCAGGAGTCCCTTCAAACACTCAGCCCTCACTGGAGAAGTCCCACAAAGATAAACAACTCACTCTGGAGCCCAAAGCAGTCTTCACGTTTCTCCACAGTTCCATCGCCGCTGTAACAGGGCTGAGCTTTTCTTTTGGCAAGGTACCAACAACTCACAGCACTCATTAATGACAATGTGACATTAAACAGCAGTTTCTGGGAGATGGCAGCAGGAACATCAGTGCTGCAGGCCGTTGGAGCAGGTGCTGTACAATACAGTATGCACTCTAAGAAGTCAAACCAAAGAACAGTCTGGGGATACAACACAGGCAAACGTCCCATCCTGCACTTCTGTAACCATTTTAGAACAAATAAAAACAAGTTCTTTATACCAGTAGAATGTTCCAAATGCACAGTAGGTTCTGGATCAATCCAAAACCTGTGATGCAGAAAAATGCAAAATTTTTTTCCTTCTCATTAAGTAACACCTATTTGGTATTTAAAGAACAGTTTTGATACATCACTCACCATATTCTTGACTTCATTACAGGCCATAAAATATGTCTCTTTGCAAGACAGGACTGCACCAATGAAACTACTTCCTTAAGCAAAATACAACAGTACAAGCTCTTGAAATAGGAAAAGCTATTCCTGCAGTATCTGTTAACACACAGAAATGTTAGCTTTCTGCACTGCTTTATATGGAACTTCTTGACAGACCCTCTGTAAGTTAAAAACCAGAATAAAATAATTTATGTTCCTTGTGTATCTATTGGAAATAATACTTACTCAATTTTAATGAATTTGCTGGTAAATCAATAGCTCTGTTTCTGTTCTGCATTACAAGTATTACTGCATGTCAAATAAATCATTGTAATGAAGTTTGATGAGCAAAGGGTTTGATGGTGGTGTTCCATAATTATAAACATCAGCAGCAAGACTTTTTCAAATCATGAAAGGAAAAGTGCTTTGATGATGGCAAGTAAATTCCCTGATTAAAATTACTTTAGACATTTCAGGCAATGGAAGTCTTCAAGTCTGGCCCTGACCTTTGCTCTTCAAAATACATCTCTTCATTAGTAAATTGCAATACGTTTAATCATCAAATAATAAAAAGACACTGAACATCACAAAAGCCAGAGTACACAGCTGATTTATTTATGCAAATTTTAGAGATGCAGTTGCTCAAACCATTTTGAAGGTATCCAACTTCTAAGAAAAGAAACAGCCATATCTGCCTGATGGAAGTATTTGTTGCCTTCATATGGAAAGAATCAAAGGACTGGAGAAATAAAGTATCAGCTGGAACAGACACCACATTATCAAGACTATAAAACATGATTTATTTTCAAGTTTGTCCTTGACAGAAGCATTATAAATTTAAAACTCTAGCTAACATTGGATCAGGTGCAAGTCTCAACAGAAATCAAAATCACATTCACCATTTATACGGTATTTCATGAGAATTCTCTCATCTGCATATCAAATGAACCCTGAATGTCTTACATGCATGGAGGAAACAACTGACTCAACTAGTTCTAACTGTGAACTGTAAATAATTTAGGTGCTCCCATCAAAGAATAACAGCAAACAAACCTGGACAATAACATCAGAACAGATGTGCAAATCGAGTACAATCGGGTTTATGTTATTATCCAACAGGGAAAAAAAAGGGCTTTTACAGGACAAATAATCTTACCTTTTTTCATTTAGTGACATCCTGAAGCATTTCTACTTATTCTCAGGTATTTTGTTTATTGTTCTTGTTTACAACACAGTCCAACCACACACCAAAGCCATTTTCCCAGACTCACACTAACATGAGAAATTCCCACTGTTCCTCCCTCCCTATATCTGCCCACACCTCTAACCTTGCAGGGTGCAACTCTGAGGAGAGTTCAGAAATGGCACAGCAAAAGAGCTGTTTTTTCCCAGCCCTTCTCCAAGATTGATCACAAGATTGAAGGAACTGACAAACTGCACGTGCCAGGAAGTTCCTGCCCTCTGATGCATTAGCTCAGCCAGCACCTATGCAGATTCAAAGAATCAGGAGCAACAGAAACCTAAATCCAAAGATGTGCATTCAGGAATGTCTTCTTAACGCCTCTGATCCAGAAAGGGAATACAGGAACTCAGCATTCCTCTGGCTTTGTACCTTTCTTACAGGTCCTTCTGGGATTTGGACAAGGACAAGAGCAAATCTCTCCTGAAAGCAGCATTGTACACACAGTGACAATAGAGGAATGCTACATGAACAAAGTGTGAAAGAGAACACAGCATTCCTGCTGAAGAGTGAGAAAGAGGGCATCCAGGGATCTTTTGTACTAACCATAAGCTGGAGAAAAAAAAACAACTTATGGGAGAACGCAGTGGCATGTAAAGGACAATATCTATCCTCTGTCACATACATGTACTCCTCTGATCTTCAGCTGTATTTCAAAAATGCAAAAAGGAATGAAATGTTTATTCTGAGAGTTGCTCCACAAGCTTTATGTCCAGAAGGTTTCTTTCCAGAACAGCTGCAAGGCCAGACCAACACTAGCCTTAAGGCTGGTTCTGTAAGCTGGAAAACTAGAGGGACACATTCTTCATCTTCACAAATGAAACATCAATGATACAAAACCTCACTTCAGAGGGCAGAATTGAACATACACCACACTTGCAGCAGACCTATGAAGGCAATAAAGGAGCCGGTATATCCTGAGTTTGTAGCATGAATTCCCTATCCCTGACTGCAGACGTGACTATGATAACCAAACAGAAAACAGCACTTAAATGGGACCAGATCGATGGAGAAAGGCAAATATTCAGGGACTGGCTGAGATGATGATCCCTGAATGCTCCTCCCTGGGATGCTCAATTAAATGAGGGTGCGGCCCTGTGACTGGATGTAAAGGCATAGCAGGCAGCTCATTCCAAATGGGGAGGGCAGCAGACTGGAAGGGACAAACAGGAAGGAGTCTGGTGCTTTGGCATTGTATTTTAAATAGCTTTAGATCAAACCTGACCTTTTTTTTTTCTCCAATCAGTATAATGGGAGACAAACTAAAACAGTTGGTGATGCTGCCATGACCAAGACATTGTGCAGGAATCATGTCAGTCAGTGGTAAAATCCAGAGGTAAATATAAGCAAGGCTACAGCAAACCTATGGTGGTGGGACTTAAACCACCTCCAGGAGCTCTTGGCCTATACTTCGTCTCTGCATAGATTCCCACCAGCCTGACATTTTTTGGTGGCTAACTCACACATCCTGGTACTCCTTATGTCCCACCTCCCAACTTGGCTCTCTGCCTTTATATGCATGCAAAGGATGTTTTGGGAGCCCAAGATGTAGGATCTGACAAGAAAACTGGATGTTACATATGTACTGAATCCTAAAGGGAGGGAAGAATGCAATCCTAGGAGCAACCAACTGGAAGGTAAAAGAAAGTGCAACTCAAAGAAGGGAAGAGATTACTTCACCTTACAATATCTTATGACTGTTGTGTGTATAAATTACAGCAACCTGTTGTCAATCATCTTAAAAGCACCCACACTAGGGCAAGGTGCTCATGACACGTCACCTCTGGGTTAGTCCAAAGTTCAGCCAAATAACAGGGAAAGCTTAGTCTTCCCAAGATGGTTCCCAAGGACATTTGAGCATCCAACCCAGTGTCACCCAGCTGCCACCCAGTGCAGTTTCCCGGGGAGCAGGCGGGTGGCCAGTCTCCACGGGTACCAGACCCAAACCTTTCCATACATTTTCATGAAGCTGTGCAATTCTAACTGCATCTCATCACAATTGCTTACATTCTACTTTCAACATTAAAAGCCAGAGTGATTTTAAGTAGCACCCACAAGTTAGCCAAGTGAGCTAACATTTTCCTTTGAACCCATAAGCCTTTAGAAAGGTTAGTAAATTTTTACACAGTATAGAAGTGCAGTGTGGTTGCTACTTAACAATCCAGATCTGTGCTGGATCTGTCACCACTACAGTAAAAAGTTTAAGGGTACAGTGTGCTTACAATAAATACTTTGCACAAAATTATTCATTCCACAGATGGGCAAAAAAGGACTTTAATGCTCACTTTGTTTGCAGAATGTTATATAAACCTGCTAGTTACAGGCAAGAATATGGAAGTCGTTTTGTTATATTAAATAAAGGAAACAAGGCTCTCATTTTAAGATTAATTCAATGAAAACTATTAAGTAGTTGGCTGTGAATGCTTTGGGAATTTATATATACGCACATATGTACATTTTTACCTGATACTGGTTTCCTTGCCCCTTTACCTCTTAAACAAACACACAGTTAGCCACATCATTTCCAAGGAGTTCTGCATGGGAAAAGCTTTCAAGTCAAGACACTATGGAAGCTTTCACTAACCAAATACTACAGCCCCACACCGCATCCTCCAGCAGGCACGAAGGGAGTGTAAGCCAGAGGGTTTTCTCCCAACAGCTGCAATTTGATCTCTCCAGTAGTCATGCTGGTTTAATACTAATAGCTGAGGAACAACAGCTACAGCCCTCTTGTCTCTTGGCAGCATCAGCATCACTTGGGGAATTACCCCAGAGAAGACTTTTGGCCAAAGCTTAAGATCCAAGAGCTTGTCTGTGCTGGGTGTTGGCCTTGACTTAAGCTCCCCTTCGCTGCTTTCAGGGCAACTGAGGTTTTGTCCTGAAAGACGTAACAGCTTCATGCTTTTTACAGCTTGTGGCAAGCTTACAATACAAACCGAACTGCTTTTTCTGGGAGATTCTCAGCTTTCAAAGAGCAAAGGTGCTGGCTATGAAACTATCATTTGCTTCTGTGAATAAAGGCTGTCTCTTTTTTATCGTCAATTGTTTCTTTAGTTTTAATACTAAACACCAAGTAGGATGCATGATAAGATCACTCTGAACATCCCCATAGCAACTGTGTGAGGCCAAAAACACTGGTCGTGCACCCAACTCCCCAGGGGAGAAGAGAGCATCAGTTTAAATAAGAAGCACAGAACAAAGCAACAGCAAAAAAAACATAAGAAATTAATTCACATAATTAGGAAATGTCAGTCATGACTTTAAACACTTCATAGAACTTGTAGGTATCTATGCCTCTTTGAGCTTCTAACAACATATTTCTTATCTGTCACAGCACAAGTCACACATCGTAAAAGGCAATAACAACACGGCCAAAGTCAGAGATCCCTGCACCGTTCACAGATACCCTACTGTAGAGATTTTCACTCTCTTGAATGGTGCTTCCTATGTCTCCTCTGTCTCTCAGGGCTGCACGCTAACTTCAGAGACAAATTTTGGCTTAAATTAAGATAGTTGTATCAGAATGAAATGTGCATGTCTTTGAAAATGTAAGGATAATATATCAAATCTTGTAGCTGGCATGTTTTTTTCTACAGCTTCACCACTGATTTACACTATCTAATGATCTGTTTATTCCCTGGATTTTGTATAGTCCATGATGGTTTAAATTACTCATCTGCTTGCACTTAAGCATTTGGCTTCTATAAAAGACATGATAGGTAAGTGCTTTGCAATAATCAGTGCCATCCGGGTCAAAACTGCAGCTGGGTAAATGCACTTCAAGCACACAGATTTATGCCACCTTTAAAACAACGTCTTGGTGTGGATCTGTGGAAATCTCCAACAGGAATGCTAGTTTTTACTCTTGGCTTCATCTAGAGGAGGTTTTAGCATAGCAACCTCCAATGACATACTTTGAAGCTCAGTCACATGAATATCTTTAATGAGGAAGCAGCAACTTCTCTACATAGTTACATTAAAAGATGAGGGACATGCATCAGATGTGCTTGAACAAATTCAACATTTGGATGACAGTGTAAAATTTTATTCAGCTCATCTGATCTCATCAGGTAGTTCATGAGAATTTCATGGGGACATCAATATCTGCAATTAGAAGCCTTACAGTGGGAGATTAAGGAAGGCAAGGATATCTTCTCTGCGCTGATGGGGCACCTTGCCCTTGACACAGAAAATTCTGCCTGGAGAATCCCCGAGAGTCATATAGATATATATATACATATGCACACTCAGACACGATATCTCAGCAGTGATTGTCTATATTCTTACTCAGATAAAGTTCACAATCCAAACGTATTGAATTTGCACATTCAAGGAAGCTTCCCAGCAGCAAAGATAGACTTGCACGATTACAACAAAACCCAAGCATTTGGAAGCCGGACTGGATCACCCAGACCATTAGGAACCTTTCACTGTCCATAGGGTAGGTAAGCTGTTCTTATGAAAGCTAAAATTACCGTTTCTTAATGTGATGCTCTGTCTTTCTGCAACAGCCACGTTTATTGCGGGTCAGAGTTAAACTTATGCAGACTGACCTAAAATCTCACCGTAACATATTTCTTACTGTGGCAAGGCTGACAGATGCCCTTCAGCACACAAGATACATCAGTAGCTTAACTTCATAAAACAAAATGGCAGAGAAAAGCAAATAAAGGAGAAAGAACAAGTATCGTTAAGATCATTTAGCTATTTAAAGAAAGAAAAAGAAAATGCAAGTATTTTTTCTTAGGAAATAACAGCAACAATTGTCTTTGTCAGCTAATTCCCTATTGGCTTAATAAAGGGTCCTTAATAATAGGTCCTCGGAAAAGATTTAGATGAAGAGCGTCGTGCGGATGTACTCAAGTTGGGTCTGATATCTGTTTGGGAAATCCAGCAGAAAAAAGGAGGTAGTTGTTTGAGATGCAGAAAAATAATCTAATACATGAAGACATGACAGAGGGAACAAAGGGATAATAGGATTAGTGATAAAGGCAAATTATCAGTGAAAAAGCAAATCATCAGCTTTCCTGAAGACAAAGCAAGAAGTATTATACCCAAAGCAGAGAAACACTGAGAGCAAACAGCAGGATTAATTCACAATATGATGCAATCTAAACATTTTCTTCAGGAAACGCTGAAGATTTATCCCATACATCATTTACACCCCCCAAAAAAAATCAGTAAGGACTACGGGTTCCAGCTCTTCCTGACTACAATAGAACCCAGATTTGCCTCAGTATAATCAGGGACAAAATTTGGAGAGTGGACTGCATAAGCGAATAGCAGACAGGCTTGTTGTAAAAACACTTTATTAGTAGAAGGTCAAAGATGAAAATGAACATAGGTGTCATTAGAGCTATCACACACTAGAATTGTGCAAGACTGACATAAGAAAATAAAAATTGCCTTAGTGTGTGTGCTTTGGAAATATTAAGGAACAAAAAAACACAGAAATCTTCAATGCCGTTTTTAGAGCCGCTTTTCAGGGAGGAGCTGCCCTTTAAGTCTGAGTGACTAATGGCAACGAATGTAATCTGTTTTTTATTTGCAGTGCCAGGCTCATTTGGCTTGTGTAAAATGCAACCCTTTGTTTGGTAAACAAGCAAATTAAACTTGGTGATCCAGAGAATCTTGGAAAATTTACTTAAATAAAGGAGCATCTCTTTCTCAGAGTCATGGCTTAAAACCTGTTGGAAGGTGTATTTCCAGATGTTTATGATAGGCTTTGCTGTCAAGATCAAATAGATAATCTTTTTTTAAGATAGTCATCCTTAATAAAAATAGAAGTAGTGAATAAACATCTATTTATTCATAAAGCAGCAGTGGCCTCACCTTCTTGTGCAAGCCAGAAAAGTGCTGCCCAATGTATCACAAATGAGTTAAAATACAGTTACATCATTGGAAATAGCCTCAAAAAGACAAATATCTATAGTGGTGTTATGCTAGGAAGACTAATGCAATGAAAAAATAAGGAAATAGGACAAGAAGAAAGAAAAATATGCACAGCAAGAACAGGATAGCCTCTCCAAAATCTCAAGAAGTTTTTTTAAATCTTAGGATATATGAGCTATGAGATAAGCTTAATCTCGGGGGAATATTCCACAAGACATTCCTCCTGGGCAATGAATAGGTCCATGACAGCCAGGGCTCCACACTGGCAGCCCAAAAGGCTTCAACTGACTTATGTCCATTTACTCACACCGTGAGCTTGCCCATTGCAGAAGGGCAAATACTCCCCAGGATTCATTTGAAGCAGCAAGCTTCCCATGTAACCAGGGTGTACACCATTCCCACCTGATAAAGCTGCCTGTCCTACAAGCACCCAGAGATGTAAATGCAAGTGCAAATGCTCATGCCAGTAAGAGCAAATGGCTTTGTTCCCACCAGATCTCAGCATCCCTAAGGCTGCAGTAACAAAGCCTGCTATTTTAGGTGTGTTCGCAGCTATTACAGAACCCAAAATCTAAACAATACTGAGACATCCTAAGGACTTCACTGGCCGAATTGCTTGTTTTCCCCCTCTCTGCAGAACTAAGGGAGCAGAAGCCGGATTCCCTCTGCTGCATTATCAACAGACCACTGTGTTGAACTCCAGGCAGTTGCACATATTTAAATGCACAATCTGTGTTTAAAAGGACTGGGGAAGATCTACTCTTGGCCCAGCGACACATAAGATGAAATAACCCATCCTTAAAGACCAAGGTTAGTTTGAGAAACCGGCAGTCAGAAAACACATCTTTCTATCTAAAAGTGGAATAATCCCCTAAGCAATCAGAGACATGGTAAATCCAGAAGCCCTTGTCATTATTTTCACAGGTCTGCCTTTCACAGCAAGGCTGGAACTGACCCTGATTTACACCCAAAGAACACAATTTGTGACAAACTGAAATATGCAAAATGTGATTAATTAAAGCACGTTCCTTCTGCATTGAAACCCCTCTTCCACCTCTGGTGAGCAACACAGTGAAGCACAAATGTAAAACCATTTTATCTATTATTTTGTGTTGTGAGGTTAAGCTTAAGTCAGCAATAAACTCCATTCTGAATTGGTTAGATTTTATTCGTTTAAATCTGATCCTCAACATTTGGATTTTTTTTTATTTGATTATACACACTCTTCTCAGAAAGGAATGCAAAGGGTTCTCTCCAGCTTTCAATTACGATGACGAGATTACCTTGAATTTTGTAATGCTGCAGCAATGCCGTGAAGGGAGGACAGATTAGCCCCTTTGCCCCAGCATCACCAGTGGAACATGTGATTTCTAAGAATCTCCATATGCTAATGCAGGCTGTTTGGATATTAACTTGCAATGCAAAACCAGCAGCCAAAACACCAACTAGAGCTGGTGGTAAATTTACTTCTGATCTGTTTGGGACTGTGCAACAAAATCCCCAAGGAATTTGCTGTAATATTTTGGCTGCTCTGTCTGTTGCCTGTGTACATGGCCATAAACAGACAGCAAGACCAACACCCTCCTAATGGAGCAAAATCTGAAATGATAGCTCAAGATAAACTCTGCCACAACCTCATGCACTCGTCGTTCTTTTTACTTCCTAGACAAATCATCAGCTGTTGGGGGGAGGGAGGAATTTATACCTTTTTCATCTCCTGGGTCTTCTCTAACCCAGCACGGTGCCAACACCATGTTAACGGTTTTTGAATATGCCCCTGAAGAAACAAAGATACTCCATTTGCCAGATCCCAGTATTTACAAGCAAGCCCAAATCTGTGAGAAAATTCAATTGAACGCAGATGGCAGGAAATTCCTCTAAAATGACAGTGGCCAAATTCAAACCACAATACATGAAAATAACCCAACGTACTAGACATGAAGAACATATCTTATAGATTTTTCCTCATGCAATTCACAATCTGTGATTGATTACTGGGAAGACAGACTGCAGATTTATTTGACTTCTGTAGAACAAGTATTCCATTTGCAACAATTAAATCTCATGTGGTTGAAAAATAGGTTGAAGGAACCAGTGGATGGCTCTGACACTGA
The DNA here is from genome assembly GCA_033558185.1 of Dromococcyx pavoninus. Lineage (NCBI taxonomy): Eukaryota > Metazoa > Chordata > Aves > Cuculiformes > Neomorphidae > Dromococcyx > Dromococcyx pavoninus. The sequence goes on from JAUMJL010000594.1 coordinate 743,370, forward strand.
GGAATGCATTTCTAGGTTGTCCGTAAGACTGCAGCTGATTTAATTTTGCACTAGACCCCACCAGGCACTGACTTCCTTCATGTAATTAACGGGATTGGCTCACAGTTTTTGTCATTGTGTCAGAAAACTAGACCTGAGAAATATTATTTATACTGCTTTAATTTCTTTTAATTTTTACAATGACAGAAAATGTCGGTCTTTTTGTGATTTAACAGCTAACCTAATCTTTATGTGCCCTTCAAAACAATGAAGGTGCTACATAAATTGCGATATGCAAATTGGGCCTGGGCAAACTACAATGATGTCTCAAACTCAGATGACGACAAAGCTGAAGCAGCCCTTCATGCCAAAGAGACCAACTACGTGTTGGTGGCTGGACTAACCTAAATCCTGATTGATTCACTGAAACATGGCGAATTTGTACCTTGCAGTGTGTATGCTGCAAAACTCAAGTGGCAACCCAAGGACAGATGGAATAGCCATATTTCACTCTGCCACAAATCCAGGTGAGTAGGGAATTCTGAAGGGCAGAATTCATGCAATACTACAATTCTGCTACCATTCTGGTTCTGTTTTGGTCTAGCAGACTTAACATGCTTTGTGTCAATACTTATGTGAACTCATTGCCCTCCAGGTATGGGTATTCTGGTGAGTCAAACAAAAGACAGAAATGTTATCAAGCAGCTTACCAACACTAAGAAGTATGGGAAGACCTTGCTGAAGAGAGGGTGTGCAGAGTAGACCCTGGGCATCAAAACATGATTGCATGAGATGTACGTGAACTTCTGGATAAATTCTAGTCCCAGGTTGTTCAGACACACACACAAAGGGCTAAACCAACCAATGCAATTATTCACCTGAAATGATCCTTCCAGCCCTCCTGTGCTTCCCTAAGCCCATGGAGTCCAAACCAACTTTCCTGGTATTTTCCTATAGTGACAGCTTCTTTCTCTCTTCCTTGTCTGTTCTCATACCTAACCCCTCTTCCTTCCTGTCATCGGGCGAGCACCTCTCAGTCCAGACTACTGAGGCAGGCAAACTCTAACCTTGGTCTGAATGTGGCAGCCTCTGAGGGAACAAGAGTATAATTAGAAACAAACAGTAAATGACTTTCTCAGAGCTGTAGCCAGCCATATAGGCACTATGTGGCATGCCATGCCCTCAGAGCACTCCTGCCCCTCAAGAACACCCTGCCTGGGACCTCACAGTCACCAGCGCAGGCCTGCAACTCCTTTTCCCACACAGCAGCAGCCTCTAAGGCTCAGGTGTATTGTCCCCATCAGTTACTGCTCATTTCATTTTTCCTAGTACAACTTTTCTCTCATCACCGAGAGGAATACATCTCCTTCCCCTCAATTCCTAATACACCCCCTGCTATGACAAGATAGGGCAGCAGAGACTTCGTGCTGGCCTTTGTGGCACGCTATGTCTGCTTTCTGGCTGCAGTACACGTTGTGCACACAGCAACAGACAGAAACTTGGCAGTCCCTTCGCTCACTGCACCGACCCACAAAGGCCTCCCCAGCCTCTCCACTGCACATCCATTAGCATTCATGGGAATTTTGCATGCGCATTGAACAGAAAACAGAGATCCTGGCTGAGGCCTGCAAAGAATACTCACCCAATAGCATGCAAGCCAGACAAACACAACCTATTTTCAAATGAAATACCATCTTCTCACAGTCACTGGGAAACAGGTGGCAAAAGCAGCAGTTTGGACCATGATCAGGAACTGGCAGACTCTCCTCCGGGCAGGAAGAGATACACAGCACGGATAATCCGTTGTGCAATAACCTGGTGCAATGCTCAAACAAGAGCTGCCCAAATACGTTGTTAGGCACCTCCGTCTATGCCATTTTTATGAGCTACAATAACTTCTGTGCTGGAGCTAGGAATACCTCTTTTTGTTATTTGTCTCTGGGTACTTTTTAACACAGCTGTGAGAGCCTGGAAAAAAATCTGCCTTTCTCTCTCTCTGCCTTTATCTTCCCTGCACCTCCTTTTTCAAAATAATTCTCAAAATTATTTACTCAAAAGTCCAAGGAGATCTCCATGGAAAGAACAGTGAAGATATGAAAGCAATTACAGCTGAATCATGCAAATATAAACAAGTCTGATCCTGATCTTTTAATTAATTTATATGGGAAAGAATACATCAGATTTACTGCAGTTATTACCAAATAACACCGTAAAGTGCAATATTCAAATTCTGATTTCCATGTTAGCACTTGGAAAAATAATCAGACAAATAAATGTATTCCAGTGCTTTAAAGCTGCACTCTAAAGGGCTGCCTGTATAAGAATGTGGTAGTAAAGCATTTGCACTTGATATCTTGGAGCAAACACTACCAGAGCACTGATCTGGGAGTAAAAGTAATGCTATTTTGACTCACCCATTTTCACTGCAGTCAATGAAACCCTCCCACTGAGCCACCTCAGGCCCTTTTAAGGATGACAAAGAAAATCTGGTGAAGGTTAACAGGAATGTGATAACATCTGTCTTTGCCATCCACAAAAGAAAACTGGTGCTGAAAACTGGTTACCTCTGATCCTGTAAACTCATGTTCTTGCTGAACACAAGTGCCAAAACAGCATCCAGTCTTGCTCTCAAGAGGCCAAGAGCCTTCACTTGTTCCAGGGATTCTTTACATCTTTTTTCATTTTATTTGTCTGATCTCAGTTCCCAGCATACAGTTTTAGCTATGCTTTTCTCTGCTGCATTAAGAATCCTTTTAACATACAGAGTTTTCTTGTCATCGAGTCACTTAACCTTTTTGATAAGCTCGAGGCTAAAGCCCTCAAGTTCAGGAAAGTTTCTTCCTCTTCAATACACTTGTCATCATTGCTCCTGGGAGCAGCGCAACACCATGCAACACCCCACTGGTTCCTATTGCCACTAGTTCCCACAAACACAGAATCACCTGGAGAATTCAGGCTTTCTAGGACAAGGTGCCCCTCCTTCTGCAGATGTTGCCTGCCTTCCCCAGCAGTTGCAGCTGTGCTAAAAAAACATTTTATCTTGGTGGGTTCCAAGCTGTCAAGTGATTTGACAGTCAACCTGTTGCACTACTTTGCTCTTGTTGTTGTTTGGCATTGCATCAAACTCCACATCATGCAGAAATTTCTATCAGCAATGGTTTTAAAGTTCTAGCCTCAAGTATGAAAAAAACTAACCAGTCCATATGCAAACCCACTGGATCCATCTATTTGTTACCGTAAGCTGCTCTGAGTTAGGACTTCATCTGTTTAGTAGATGTTTCAGCAATATCACATAAAGTGTGTTGGGGTTTTGGGGGTTTTGATTGTTGAGGGAGTTTTTTTAAGAAAACCTCAAACCATTAACCTCATAACCTCATGGAAATCTAACATTAGATATCTTGGACAAGATGCACTTTCCTTACAACCACTTTAAACTAACCATATGACTATTCTTCAATACTTCATCACATTATGATATTGCCAACTATGAAGTCCTACTAACTGGCCCACCACCACCCTATTTGTTCATTTTTCATATTGGTCCAACATCCATTTCATGCTGCCCTTTCACAGCAATGCCAACAGTAAAAGTCTGAAGCATAAGGAAAATAGCTGTGCCACTGTGCTGTCTGCTTACTTATTAGTAAGTATTACTTACTTAATATTTTTACTTACTTACTATTCAGCAAATACCCGACCCTAGTGATGTGACCTGTTAACAGCAGCGTCCAACAGCAATCACAGAAGTCAAGGCTCCTTTGTGCCAGAAATGGGACAGGTACACACTGATTCTGTACATAATGATCAAATAGAAAGGTGAAATGAGGTGAGGGGGAGGAAAGGAAAATGAGTGGAGTGTGTGCCTTGCCCACAGTCAGTCAGTCATGTCAATAACCACTCCATACCCAGGGGACGTACGTACTGCAGCAGCAGCTGGGGCTGTCAGAACCCATCATGGCTATTAAACACCTTGGGAAGCCATATAATTATTTTAACAAGATAAGGAGAGCTCTGAGAGATCCTCATCACCCTTTAATTTCTTCCTCTGTGTCACTGCTTCACAGTGAGACTCGGAAGACTCTTTCTCCCATGCTCTGCTCTCCTCTGGTACGAGTGTTTGTTCTGTAGCAATCTTAACTCCTGCCAGCACTGCACCCGGAGACAGGATTCAGACATCCCACAGCTGTCTGCATCAGTGGGATGAACTCACTGCAGAACCCTGGAGTCAGCCTAGGCTTCATTCAAACTTGTGCAGGAGTCAGCAAAGCCAACTGAGTCATACACAAGCTGCTTCCCACAGAGCAATCAGTCTTTGAGGATGAAGCAGTTGCCACTGCTGCAACACCACTTTGTGTCACACTTCCGATCCTGCGTGACTCACCCCCACGTTCCCCCATGCACACATCTATCTTATCCCTGCAATTTCTTTGTCCCAGTCTCTTTGCCTCCTGGCCACGCTGAGGGCAGCACGAGACAGTTATGTTGCAATGGTTATCCAGTCACTTACCTCCCACTGCTGAAGCAGGGAAAGCGCCAGGATAGCTCCCGTCTTCAGAGCAGGCACCGGGAGAAGAAATCACTCCAGCTACTCAGAGAAATAATAAGAAAGGGGAGGAAAGGCCTGGAAAGTAAAAAAACTGACAGTTGGTTTGGAAAAGTAGAGTTTCATTAATCTTAGGAGAAAGAGCAGGAGAATCATTCTACGAAGGTGGTTGGAGGGAGAAAGGCAAGGGAAGCACTGGTAAATGCAGGGGATGTAATTAAAGACAGAAAGCAGCAAAATGTGGCCTGGTGAGGGAGATCTATTCAGCTACACAGAAGTTTCTCCAGAAAATGCACTCCTCCATCATATGCATAAGTCACTAGTAAATCCTCAATACAGAGAAACCCCACACTGGAAGGATGAACAACATTTGGCCAAAGGACACTTCAGTCTTTGTTTCTTTCTTTGATAAAAGCCAGGACAGGGCACATCACAGAACAACTTTGTATACCCAAGAGGTCCCTGAACTGATTCTCAGTGCCTCTATTTTCCCACTTGCTAACAGTGATAACTTCATGCCACAAAGGATAATGCAAACTTTGAAATGAACCAGGAGAGCCTGTAATACAAGATGCTGTAAAAACCATTTAATGTTAAAATGGGAGAAAATCTAGAGGAGCAAACACAAGGACTATGACCCAGGAGCAGAAAGAAAACAAAAGGATGAGGACCTAAAAATCACCTGACAATCCATACAGGAGCATTGCTGTATTTACTGAATTGCCCAAGTAAGCTGTTTAAGGGAAACACACTTACAGTAAGTGATGTCTTAACTTATGTGTGAATCACCCCTCACCCCTCTCCCCACTCCCTAGCTTTGTAAAAAAAAAAAAATCCATACTTCTGTGCTGCCCTTGGCACAAATAACTCAGAGCTGTGCTGGCTGGACACTCACAACACAAATACTTTCCATTAATGTTGCTCGTGATGACAACTTCTCCTCCAGCAGCTATTCCACCAGGACAAAGGAAGGTAAAGTCACCCTCGGTAGCCTACTCCTTGGCATCCCTTACAGTTAGTATTTTTAATTTGTCAGGTTTTTCCTTTCTCTTGCGTTGAGCTGCTGCCTGCCCAGGCACTGTCAGCCTTGGTAGCCCTGGTAAACACTTAGATATTACTGGAAAAAGAAAGGTACAAATATGTAATTTGATTGACCATATAGGCAATACTCAAACACCTTCTGTACCCAGGTGAACAGAGATGAAACAGTGCCTGTGCTGGCAGTGGGTAGGGTCTCCAGTATTCTCAAGCCTGGAATCAAAAGACACCTCCATTGCATGGATTACATATTGCTCCTTATGGAAAACAAAACAAAGCAAAAGAAACAAAACAACTCTCACTTCAAACCAGAGAGGACAGCAACCTTTAACAAGTACTGATAATACACATCTATCAGAGGTAAAAAATGTCAGAGGCAATTACAGATCCCTGGAAGGGATCAGATAAAAGCAAACAGGAAATCACCAGAGGAATCCCAAAACCCTGCAACTGGGAGCAAGATTTCTACGATGTGCTGTAAGAGGACCAGCCTGCATTAGCAGCATAATTGCATGTAAGCTCTCACATATCACTGCCCATCTCAGGGCACGTGCTGAAGCACCGACATAGTCAAATGAGCTGGGACCACCAGAAAAATACAAGAAACGCTGGAAGCACTGTTCAGGTGCTTCCCTAGGTAACTTGGCAGTGTGGTTTGTAGAGTCCTGTGTTCATACAACAAAGCCTCTCTCAGTGCTTAACACATAAACAGTCTCAAGGTAATGAAAATTCTGCCTAATCACACTGCAACGCTGTTTCAGTCATAATCCAAAAGCGAGATTCTCTCTCAAAGTACTCCCGACACCATTCTCCTTTTCATGAGTAAACAACAAAGAAGTCATTCCAGTTTCTGTAAACATGTTTTTCTTCATGAGCTAGGCTGCTTGGTGTGCATTACACGCTGTGCTGGCACAGACTGGGCTGTCTTACAAAAATGCTTTCTACTAATGCTGGAATCTCGCTGCTCTGAGGGAATGCTGGGTTGCACAAGAGAGGCATCCAGAATCAATCCTGCATTTCCCTCCACAATTTCAGATACGAAGAATTAGTTTTATGTTAATTGCGCATTCCATTTTTACAAAGCCCTTTGAGTGCAAATCAAAATTTCAAAAGAACTCCTTTCTTCTCCATTTTTTCAGAAGAGGAAAAGAAAATGATATTTAAATAAAGCAAAATGAGTACTTAGTAAGCTGAAGCAGAGAACACCAATTTGTTACAAGACAAAGTGATTACATTCTGTTCTCACTCTTAACTGAAACTAGAATAAATACAGTGCATGCCATGAGAGAAAACAAAATGAGATTTTACACCTAAAATTTTATGTAGGTAATAGATCAGTAGAAGACTGGTGTGGGAACTTGAAAATAAGCAAAGCAAGAAAACTTCACTTTTTTCATCCATAAACTGGTGTTATGAGTGATTCCACTGAAGTGTATTTTCTTTACTCTCTGTTCTTCTTTGGGGCCATTCTTATGACTCCTCTAATGGAACCAACGGAAGACAGCATCCCTGCCATAGTTTTGATGAAAACTTCTTTTTAAAATTATTGTTTTATTTTGCTCTCATTTATCGATTAATGAATACTCCAAAGTTTCTGCTGGGCATCTCTTGGCAGAGTTTTCTGACAAGAATCACTATTCTTTCTAATATTGCATATGTATATTACTTCAGACTTGTATGTCTGTTATGATCTGGAAACTCAAATTTAGTCAGCGTCGAAGTTACTCCGTGAGTCTTCCAAATTATGCCACCTATCAAGGTAAATGCAGCATCTAACTCCCCGTCTGTCATCCCTCTCCCTGAGCCCTCATTCACCCGCTTTGAATAGTCTTCTTATTAAGTCAGCAAGGCTCTGCAGATGCTCTCTGCAGTAGCGTGCTGATCAAGAGGACATTTCAGAACACACGCAGTTGCATACTGTGGGCAATGGATCACAGAAGGAAGCTGATGTCCATTGAAAGGCAGCTCAATTCATACTATTCCATTAAGCCAATTTTTAAAACTGTGGACTTCCTCTCAGCCTCTATTGAGATTCTGCATGTCCATAACAACTCTGTATCTGACCTTCTGTGCCAAAAGGTACCAGGCTGGTTCCACCTTCTTCTGAAAGCTAATAAAAATATATGGCTCAATTCACTACTGCCTACCCAAAACTTTACACTTAAATTCAGTCCTGAATTCATTCTGTCTAATTTGGGAGTATTAGAGCCTCGCATAATAGGAGACAGCAGAGAAATACACAAAACTCCAGATCTTAGGTGACTGAATCAGCCTTTGGGAACTATCTCTCTCTTTTCATTATCTCCAGAATAAGCCTGCAGACTGGGCCTCTCAGGGACAGTTTCAATTCAAAAGTCTAAATTTAGCTGGGATGCCACTAGTAAGAAGCCTTGGTCCAGACAGACCTTATGGTGCATTTGTTTCTTCAGCTGGAAGAGATCCCTTACTTTTATCTCCAAAATCACCAATATGTATATTTTTTTTATAAATACAGTTTTCAAATGCACATTTTGCAATGACACCTCCAAGCATCTAAATGTAAAGGACTTTGCTTTCCAAGAAGGTGGCTTTTCATATAAGTGCATGAAAGAAAACAAAGAATGTAACTTCACCACACTTGAGTTTGAAACCGCTAGCCCCAGTGTCATTTTTCATTGCTAAAGGTTGCTTTAGACAAGTGGGAAAGTGAGCAACCCTCTGTACGCAATGGAAAAAGCCTCCTGCGCCTCAGCTGTGGCTACCAGCAGCCTGCAGAGCTGCGGGACTGAGCTTAGCAAGCGAAAAATCCCTCTAGTGGGGTGACATTGCAATCGTAAACCGAGCACAAGATTGGACTTGCTGAGGCTGCATCACTGCACAGGGCACAGCGCAGCTGCTTCCCAGTAACACGCACTCACACTCTGCAGCATCCTAATCAAAGGTGTTGCTCTTAGCCTGCATAACACAACTGCCGGATCCAGCTTGTTTTCACAGTACAAATTATTGCGCCTTCTCATTTCAAGACTTAAAATTGCCTGATAGGAAAGTTTCTCTTGGACACAACATCAGCTCTTCAGTAAATGGGATTTGACTTCTGTTTTGAATATGTTCTGAATGCAGAATCTAAGAAACAAAGACCTCTTAAAGCTAACTACAGGGAAGATGCAGAAACATAAATTTTCTAACAAAATTCTACAATAGATACTGGACTTTCTTCTGCATATGTTGTTATTATCCAAATTCTCACCGCCCTTAGCCAAATTCCGATCAGCTTCAACAAGAGCAGGATCGAATCTTGAAGTTGTTAATGTACATGCATCCTATAACTGGAGGCAAGAGCTTTACAGTCGAAGCATTTCACATTACTCTGAGACATCACACGTACTGAAACTCAGCTCAACTCCCAGTATCATCTTTCCAGCAGCCTCTATCTTATCTATTATCTTTGCTCTTTAGTCTTAAATGAAGTTACCTCCGGTCAGACTGCAGCATTTATTCCAAAGCATCTTATATTCTTTGGGCTACCAGAGTTCTTCTAAGCCAGATGTACAGCTTTGTATACGGTAATGGGCTTCATGAATTATAAACCATTATGAAGGAGCAAAACAGTCTCTCAACTGCCCCTGGAAACAGTGAATGAAAACGCAGCAGAAGAAACATCCGCTCACTGGGCTCATGTCCATGCTGTGCTAGAACATCTCACCAAAATCAGCTTGGCACTGCATACGAGAAACAGCTGTAAAATGCTGATAGAGAAATCCTTGTTTAGAGTGCAATTAGAATGTGCTTTTCTTGCTTAAACAGATTGTGACATGAAAATAAATATACATAGGAAAGCTCAGATTTACTGCTCTGTTGACTAGACAGGTCTCCTATGGCTTGGATCACGCAGTCACAGCCCCTGCTCTCCCCCTAAACTCACTCTTCTCAGCATCAGTCCATAGGTGTGTATACTGTTTCAAAACATCATTATTCTCTCTTTTTGTCCCTAAGCATGATACAGCTCCCTGCTTGCAGTCTAATTGCTCAGCTTCCCAACCTGCACATCACTTGTATCTCCCCTCAGGAAGGCCACTGAATTCCTTAAGGCAGATTAAATTATCCCAGAGAGAAAGTCTTATGCCTGGGACAGGAATAACCCACAACAAAGGTCACTGGGCATTTACGTACCCATCTAGAAGAACTGGCTTCTCTTTAATTTGTTCAGAAGATGAACACCTCTGATTCTCCCTGTGTTGTGCCTGCGTGCTAGAAAATACCCACACATGAACTCCTACACACAGCCAGTCTGTTATGTCCAGAGTGCAACAAGCTGACAATATCCTCTGTGGTACTTCTCTGTCTGAAGGTCAGGACACCTCAATAGCCAACAACATTCTCGAAAGCCTCGGACATGCCTCCCTTCTTTCTGCCTGGGCAAAATGTCCCAGAAGGGAATAGGGAAAAAGTGAGGATAAACCTCTGTTCTGGAGAAGCTTGGGGAGTACCCATACTCTCACAGGAACAGGCGGACACCACCACCCCCCCTGCCAAAGGCACTGCTTCTGAAGCAGAGAGGAAAGAGCTGCCTGCTTTCCTTCTCTTCTCACCATCCTAATTGGGAAATGCTTTGATAACTGGCCACTGATGTATGTTAGATCATTACATCACAACCCATTTCACATGTATAGTAAGCTAAGGCCTCATCACAGCACAAGAACAAGTACAGCAAAATAAGTGTGCCAGGATCTTCATTTTTATCTCCTGGTTCCGTACTGAGAGTGGCCTTACAGTTCCACAACTACTGTTTGAGACAGAACAGCCCATCAGTCTTACAAATAAAGAAATAAAATATAAGAAATAAAAAAATCTCACTTCACGAACTCAAGAGAGGCCAATACTGCCACTCCTTAGCTTTTAAACTATGCATTACAGAGAGAACTGAGGGCCTCCCTCCCTGTTGCCGAGAGATGATGTTCCCTCCTGCACTAAAGGACTACAGCAGAGCCAAGAATCCACACCTTCCCACCCTACAGCTTGCTTGGACATATCTCAGCATCACCAGTCCAGACTGATCTGTCTTACTAGTAACTGTGTCCTTACTAAACCAGTGAAGAAATCCACAGCCTGATGGCAGCCTGCACAGTGCACTCTAGATAGAGAGCTTTGGTCAGGACTACTTTCATACTAAACAGTCCTAAACAAAAAAATGCAAATAAGAAGGTTGTACTAAGATCAGACTCTTAGATAACTATTCTGTCTGTTTAAATAAATTAGAAGAGAATTTGGGGGAGGAGTTAAAGCTCATTAATAACTGGAACAGCACCTCTTTTTCTTGGTTTAGTCTTATAAGAAACTTACCTCCTTCCTGAAGCAAAGTTCAGTCGTATCCGAACAAGAAGCAGCCAAAGAGTGGCTTGATAAAGCAAGGCTGAGGTGATTTATGTAAGGATGGAGTTCATCCTGCCATGAAGAGCTTACAAATGAGAATAGAGTAAGATACACATCAAGGCTCTGGAAACCTCTGCATCAGCTCGAGGAAAAACTGCTAGGTAGCACAGAGCAGAATTCAACTCCTCTGCTGAGTAATCTGTGGTCACCAGTCTTTAAAGTGATTGCTAAGTCACTTTGAATTCCTTTTTGCCAAGCTCAAAGACATTTCAATTCCCTAGGATAGAAAAAAATGACAGTATATTCAGAGCTTATCTTGCTGCTCATGTCCACAGATTTCCACGGCCACCTGCCCTCCATGGCTTCTCAGCATCTTATGAAGAAATCAAGCTCCTCTTCCAGATGTTTTTGTGTGATTTTGGAAGTCTCAGTTTCTACTTTCTTTCAGCACTTGACACTATATTCAGTAATTCATAGCTTAGCTGTAGCTACCTTATTTCTCAATTATTTAAAATATTTCCTCTCTCTTCCTGTGCAGTTTCAATCTGAAAGAATCTGGTTCTTCAGTCAGACTGAAAGAAAATATAAGGATCAGGGCGGATGAGGTATGAATGGAGTAAGTACACAAAAGCATGCTTAACTGAGTAAAGTACCTATTCATATAAGTATTTGCACATCCAAGGCACAATTTTCCCATGTACTCCAACAGTGCCACAAGTCACACCCAGGATTCTCTAACGTCTGTGGCTGGTGAAGAGGCTCCACTTCCAGTCAGGAGAACACTGTGCCCCCCTAAAACCATTTCTTTGCCAAGTACCTAAAACCAGTCCTATTGGTAAATACCAGAAATCTCAGATGGCACATCAACATGCTACAGACTCAGTGGAAGAGCACTTGAGGGTAGTGAACAAACCTAAATAGCCCAAGCTCTGTTTAATGTATCAATGGCTCCTTTTTACCAAGAATATATTTAACACTCAGGCACTGTAAAAACAGAAGGAATGCCAGACAGAGGTGATAAAGATGAGCAAAAGCAGAGAATGCACCTCAGATTAAGATATCCTGCGGAGATCTGGAACTTTATGTCAAAAACAGAGATTAATAGGAGGTTACCAAGCTACATGATGGATGGTATAAAGCTAACCATGAAATAGTTAATTCTCATCTCCTCAAATCATAAGAGGATGTTGAACAACACTTCAGTAGAAAGAAACTATCCATAACCACCTTGCTGTAAGATCTTCTTCTCTGAAGCAGGATTTGCTGCTGCCTGAGATGAGTCTCTGAACTACACAGACCAATGGTCCAAATCGCTTTGGCAAGCCCTTTGTTCCTGCTATTTTAAGTTATTGTTCCTACAAAAGGGCTTTTCCTTTTAATTTTCTGAGTTGTTTTGTAATTGTTTTAAGAAAGCAATTGTAGAGCTCGCAGAGGTAGAGAGCACAGGGCTTCTGTTACCCAGGGAACAGACAATATCTTCCCAGAAGCAGGAGTATAATCATAGCTGTATTAACTTGCATCAGTTAATAGTTACCTTAAGCAATAAAACAGTCTCAAAGCTGGAAGAGTCCATTAGAGAGCAATTACTCAGAATATCAGGGAAGGTAATAATTTTACATATCGTACCTTCAAACTTTCAGACACATGGCACTGAAATCCAGTACAGCTCAGCTGTAAATCAACTGTGCATCACAGGACTATTAAATGCTTTCAAACCATTCAAAAAGCGTTTTCCCACCGCTTGGTACAAATTCAATCAAGATGTACTCACAGCTGTATGAATAGCAGAAGGAATAATAATTTTTTTTCTCCATTTCAAAATCAATTCCTACTGGTGTATCTAATTTAATAGATTTTTTGGTCCAATTTCATAGAATATGGCTGAAATGCAGGAAAGAAAAATGGTTGTTGATGCCTCAAGCAGGCATCTTTAGTCATGAATGGAAGCTTATTGTTTAATTAAAAAAAAACTCCAAAAAGATCTTTAAAATAACTTATCAAGCTTTTTAGAAAGCTCATAGTGGTGAATTTACTGTGTGTTTACTAAGAAAATCCAGCTTAGATTTAAGACAACAGTGATAGAGAAACCAGATGTTAGAACAAACATCTAAACCTAACACAGCGGAGAAACAATTTAGTACTCATGTTTTTAATGATTCACTCCATTTCCCACTCCATTTTGGCTCCCCTGAAGCAAGACAGCCTTCGAAAATCATCTCATTCTACCCTAAAGGTCATGCTATGAAACTCAAGTGTGTGACTGCACCCAGAATACTGAGTTCAATCCTGTGACAAGTGTCTTTTAAGACAAGAAATGACAAACTTTTCTTCCCTAACATGTCTTTAAATATTGTGCAATCCAACCAGTAAAACAGTACTAAGTAGCACAAGGATTGTGGACCATGCCACTCATCCTCCTGTAAGCTGCCAAATGAAACCATCGTGTGACAGTTTCTATCTCAACAGAACAAGTTAGCTTTTCGTGGGGAGGTTAACTAACATATAGTTAATTAATGAAATTACCATCAGAGGATATCGTGAATGCATATGATCAAAAAGCAATTAGAACAAAACGTGGCAGTGAAACTAGTCAAGATAGATAAAAGAGAATAAAATGAGTACAAATTAAAGAAGTCCTTAGGCTGCACATTATTAGCAGCTGGAAGAAGATAGGAAGTTCGACTACATGCTTGCCCCTCCTTCTGCTCTTCCTTCAGCATTTGCTCCCAGCTCCAGTAAGACAGAGAATATTTGACTTTAATCCAATATGGGTGTTTCTACCTTGGAGAGAACGAAGTAAAATGGTCTCCAAGATGTTATCTGTACAACTCCCTCTCAAATCAGCACAAACTATATCCAGTTCTTCCCCAGCGGAAGTGTTTCTAAGGTGTTCGTAAACATGGTCAAAGGTGAGGACTTCACAAGCCCTCTGCCCTTCAACAGGTCTAGGTCACACTTCAGTTTACAAGGGCTGATCTAGCTGCATGTGTGGGACGGACATAACCATGTCTCAGCCTGGCACTAAGAGCTAGACTTTCTACTCTCCTCTCTCTGCAAGTAAACCCATACCTATCATCTTACACTAAGTAGCTAGGCATGGCCTCCTCTAACTTGTAAAGCTGTGGTCAAACATTATGCCTCATTACATAAAAAAATCAAGAAAAAACCCTCCCAGCAATTTATTTTAAAATTATTATTATTACTAAAAGTAATTGCAGGTGGTAGTCATGTTTACTAACAGAAGCATAGCTGAACTCATCTTTCAGATCTAAAGGAAACACCATAGCACAATGGCATTAAATGGCTGTGCTGGTCCTAAATAAGGCTCTGGGTTTCTGAACCCCCACCTCATTTTGCAGCGTAACATACGCCAAACAGGCACACAGTCGTGTACTGACTCTCACACCAAGGAAGCGTTTTAAGTTTTAAACCACACATACATGATTTCAAGGCCTCATCTTGAAGCAAAGCATTACTAATCACTCGGTGTTGTGGGACACTAACAAGAGGGTTTGGTTTGTATCAACCTAAAATCAATCTGGGATCTAAACCTCAACTCTCCAGAAGCTTGAAAGCACCTGAACAATTTTAGGTAAGCCTTATCTTTGCCTTTAGTACAGCAAGAAAAACAAAACTCTGAACCTAGACTCCAAAGATTTTCTTAAAAATGTATTCCTGAAATACACATCTAGATGAAAAAAACAACAGGACTTCCATACAAACATATTTACAGTTTCCTTTTAAAGACAGCCCTAAACCCCTGTGTCACTTGGATATACCATAAATACAGATTTGAGGCCTCTTTAATTATAGAACAATGCAATGCCATAAGAAAATGCCAAGTTGAAATTTTCTGCTGGAAAATAATTCTGTCAAATACAGCTAGGAAAAAAATGTAGTATTTGTTTGCAATCAGTAGGGTCTATACTCAGCTTCAGCAGTGTCACCATATGATCAGTCACTCTAGGATCAGAAGTATTAATTATGTAAGTCATGACAGATGTACTAGCTAAAACTGAGCTGTCATCACCTGCATCATAAAAACAATCATCCCATGGCTGATGATATTAACATGACAGTTAGTACAGACACGAGCAATTCTTTTCTTGACACAAGCTCCTTATGGACTCCCAAACCACTACCCTACCCCCCAAAATATTCCTTTAAAAGGGGTCAGGGCCACTTATGTCAAAAAGAGTGGCAGATTCTGTGCCCCTACAGGGGACTGAATGTGTATGGGTTAAATTATCTCACGCTGCAGTCTTGACTACAGAATTGTATCAGCCAAGAATATGCCCTTTGCTCAAAGGATGAGTTCTTTTCCTTTGCTTCTCAGATATTTTTCCTTTTTACATGATAACACCAAGACTTACTATGAGATGGGGTCGTTGAATGTGTTGTACGTTTCCAAAATGATGCTCACGGTTGGATCCATTACTCCATCTTTAGGAACACCAGTGGCCATTGATATCAGGGGCAAGAAACGTTTTTCCCACTTTGTAAACTGCTGCATTTTTTCTGCGTATGATCTCCCTCAACAAGCCTAGCACACAAGGCACTAGAAACTACCTTCTCATCCTTTCATACTGTGCATCCATAAAAGGGTATCACACTGATAACACCCGTCATTACCTTGCAGCTATTCGTAATAGGGGAGATAACTCAGAACAAAGTGATGCCTATTTAGTACCAAGCATGGGATTATTGTTTAACTGAAAAGTTACACAGCGACTCATGTCCTCCACTTCCTTCTTATACATTCCTTGAAATTACCTTATTATTCCCTGAAATTACCTCAATACATTATCTTGTAATTTTCCCCTCAGTGACCATGTACCATTTTCTCGCATAGCAGTACATATACAGTCATCTCAAGATGGCAGTTTTAGCCAATACACAGTTAATAGCACCTAACCTATTCTACCTTTCACATGAAATAGATTAAAAAATCTCATTATTATCTTTTTGTTATTTAGACTTTTATGCTTTTAGTAGTTTTTAACTGTATTTTGAAATGACACGCCAATATTTTTTAAAGACTTTTCCTAAATCTACATTTTCAAAAAGTAGTGAACATGCAGATTAGATTGTGCCTTTGATACTCAGTTTAGTTTTCTAGCTCTTGCATTGCTTTGATTATTTCTAACATCTGGGAACAGCATGTGCCATTTTAAGGCATGAAATAGTTCCTACAATAGTAAAGTCAGTTCCGAGTAAGAATTCTGTAGCACGCATTATTGATACTATGTACCTCACAAAAGTCAAAGTGCACTGAAAGCACTCCAAAAGCACAGTTCTTCCTGGCTTTTCTCTAATTCCAAGCTCTGAGCACTTGAGCAGTCAGCCTATAAAGCCTTCCAGCATCAGCTCCTAAATTCTACCAAAAAGGCATGTGAGATGGCTAAACATTTTTCTTACAGCTGGCCATCAGAACCTGTCTGTTTGGAATGAGCAGTGCTGAAAGAGGTCCTGACGTGTTTCTTTTAAGGCATACAATTTGCCATGGGTGTAGACACTTGTTTCTATGTGAAACAGCATGGTAGGGAAGGGGGAGAGAGAGCTTGAATAGAAAAGCTGATAAACCATTTTTTCTATTAACTACAGCTAGCAAGATCAGTCCCCTGTATATGCAGTTTGCTGTTTTCTTAAGATGTATAGGTCTTCCACGGTCTCAGCTGCTGCTTCTCCCACAGAGTCAGGGGGCTCTCAGAAGCCCCTTGTGAATGGGAGGGTCTTTTCTGCAATAGTGGCTAGATTCTTTCGGCCAGAAAAAAGAGGAATAACCCATCTGAGTCTGTCTGAAGTTTACCTGTCTCTTTTTATCCCATTTCTTCTACACCATTGTCCTGTTTCTCTCAAAAATGGCTTGTCTTTCACTGTTCCCAAGGATACCCACTGTCTAAGGAGGCATGGTAAGGGTCCAGCCAACTTCCTCTCCTCCGACCATTTCCTTTCTTCTGTCTCCAAGCTTCAAGAATTATCTTTGTGAGAGGAGCAGCCAGCAAGCCAGCAGTGAGACCATGTTTTTTTAATGGACTGTCCGCAGCTTGAAAACCCACACCCATGAAGTTAAAGGGTTTCCTGCTCCCCTCTTAAATGCAGTTTTTCTACGGTGGAAAAAAATCCAAAAAGCCCACCACTTATGTTTTGTCTTTCTATTGTAAATGTTACATCATAGGGATCATTCTTCTCCTACAAACACTGCAGTAGCTACATAAAACTTCCATTTTTCCAGACAGGATTGCCAAAGTGATAAACAACCTACTATTGTGTCATATCACTGTGTCAGTAGTGGCTGAACAAAAGACAGAATTACACAGCATAACTGCAAGGTGCCAAAATGACTTGAAGTTTTCTGATTGCTGGGAAAAAAAAAAGGAAAAAAGTGAGGAAAAAATTCCCACCAAACTTTCAGCAATATGTGATTCAGCTTTTGCTGGCTACAGCTGCATCTGACGTTGTCTGTAGTGGAATCCAACTACAGCTCATCGAGAAAAATCAAATTCCTGTATTTGCGCGTGTGCTCAGCTCCCAGATATAAGGATTTTTAATAGTTCTCCTATTCTCAAGGTGTTCGTAGCACCCACAATTTCTACTGTCGTAGCTTGCACTCAAAACCTGAAGTTTGGACTAACTTCCAGGCTAACTGCACAGATGAAGCTGTTATGCCATCCACATTTTCCATTTCGGAGAGAAAACAATCTTGAAATCCATCTGAGATCACTGCAAAGCAGCTGATACCATTCAAAAGACCACAAAAATGTGGGTGAAATGCTGAGTTTTCAATGCTCTGTAAAGAAAAAAGAAAACAGGAAGATCCTTACAAAAATACTAAGTAGGAGATATTATCTTGCCTGACTAAAGGCTTCGACTGTGAGACCACTAAACTAAAGAAACTGAAAACATACCCTTTAGCAAAGAATAAAGTTGAAATCAATCTTAGCTGTCTTGTTTGCAAACGGAATCTGATCCTCATATTTCAAAGTAGCTGAAAATGACTCAAGACAAATTCACAAATCCAGTTACTCAACATGAGATAATGGAAATTATGGCTCTAAAACTCATGAGGGATGCTTCTGAGAAAATTTCTGGAAAGTACTATACAATTATGAATGATGAAACAATGGGTTTCTCCAAAAGACAGCTAGTGGTTTTATGCCTGCCGTATGCAGATGACAACATGAACATTCATGCAGAGTTCACCAAATTCTGCAATCCATTCTATACTTGTGGTGAAATTACACCAATAATTAAAATGCTGTGTGCAGATCTAAGGGACACCTAATGGTATGGGTAGTGCTTCAACAGTGTCATTAAAATGGCAAGCTTTGCATCAGCCTGACTGCAAAAGGAAGAGCTACAAGACATTAATGTTCACTACTTGGGATTTTCCTTTGTCTATACAGACATATACACGGAGAAGGTTCTGCACGCGGGTCGGAGCAATCCTAAGCACAATTACAGGTTGGGCAGAGAATGGACTGAGAGTAGCCCTCAGGAGAAGGATTTGGGGATGCTGGTGGATGAGAAGTTCAACATGAGCCAGGAACACGCAGCTGCAGCCCAGAAAGCCAATATCCAGGGCTGCATCAGAAGTGTGACCAGCAGGGCGAGGGAAAGGATTCTGCCCCTCTACTCCACTCTCATGAGATCTCACCTGGAATCCTGTGTTCAGTTCTAAAGCCCTCAGCAAAGGAATGACATGGATCTGTTAGAGCAAGTCCAGAGGTCACAAAGATGACCAGAGGGCTGGAGCACCTCCCATATGAGCACAGGCTGAGAGAGCTGGGGTTGTTCAGACTGGAGAACAGAAGGCTGAACAGCAGCCTTCCAGTGCTTAAAAAGGGCCTACAGGAAAGCCAGGGAGGGGTTCTTTATCAGGGAGTGCAGTGAAAGAGGGTAGATTTAGATTAGATCTTAGGAAGAATTTTTTTATTGTGAGGTGGTGAGGCACTGGCACAGGTTGCTCAGAGAAGCTGTGGAAGCCCGATCCCTGGAGGTGTTCAAGGCCAGGTCTGATGAGGCTTTGAGCATACTGATCCATTGGAAGGTGTCCCTGCCTACGGCAAGGGGGTTGAAACTGGATGGGCTTTAAGGTCCCATCTGATCCAAACCATTTTATGATTTCTGAAAATGTTTTATTTTTTTCGTAAATACCCAAAAGGGATGGAGGCTATTAGCAAGGGTATGCTGCATACATCACCTACCATCTCTGTCTCCTATTTAGAAAGAGGAACAGCTCAACATTCTGAGAACATATAAAAATTGGGAGGATGTAAAAGTGATGTAAAAGATCCTGAATTAATAGCACAGCAGCTCAGATGAGAAAGACTAATATCCCCTTTGGTACTGAATTAAGTAAGAGAAACCTAGACATGGTAAACTACCAATCTTTTCACAGCCCTCCAAGTGCTTGGTATGTTAAGAGAGACCACTTTCTTACACAGATATTAATCTCCTTCAGTCATCCAATTGGGATAAATGCTACAGCTTGTTTGTATCCAATGGTTTTACTGGAGTGCCTGGATGCAGCTACCAAAAATTAGCAGGGTGTTGTGTAAGTGTGTCTGTGCTGAAGTAATTGTTTTTATAGCATCCAGTATTCAATCAACTTGAATGCACAGGCTTATAAAATTATTCAAGATCTTTAAACCCACATAACAACTCCAAACATAACAGAAATGCAAAAACAAAACAGGCTTCAAGTGACTGATTCTGATTTCAGCTGTAATTGCTTGATTACTCAGCCTCTTCTGTTGCAAGCCAAGTGCAAGCTCACAGTAAGGTCCTTGTAGTCAGTTCAAAAGTATCTTAGCTGGCTCAGCCAAGGCTGGCTTCCAAAACAGCAGAGCTGATAAAGATAATTTTGATATTACCAGCCATCAGTGCTATAAGCAGGTGCAGTTTCAACACTCTCTATCGTATCAAAAATAGAGCTTTCTCCAGTGTTGTATTGTTTTAAAAATGAGAATAGATCAACGACTTACAGCTTACAGATGTTTTGGAAGAACTCATATCAAGACATGGGGGCCAAACATGGTGACTAGGACTTTTGGGGGGTTGCATATCATTTATTTAATTCACATTTTTAAAATAGGCTTTTGTCTTCTCCTCACAAAGCAATGCTGATATGCCTCCTCATAGGCCCAGGTGGCCCGAGCAGTTGCTTCATCTTTTCCTCCAGCTTTTGGAAGCAACCTATTCCAAACACCTATCTGTAAAACAAGGCTCCTCTTGTTCCAGAGACCTCATACACTCAAACCAACCTCCTGGCCCAAATAGCGACTTGTTTAGGAAAAAAGTTACCTTTCCTCTGAACACCTCTCAGGAGCATGATGGAAACCTTGACTCATCCCAGAACCTTACAGGAAGAGGGCCTGAGTTTCTTAGGCCTTCCCTTCTTCCAACAATAGCTTCAAGGATTTTCTTCACCTTCCCCCTACTGAGCTATAAAGCGCTGGTGTCTCCCTTACAGGAACAGAGGGTTTTCCCTTCCAAACTCAGCATTTCCTCAGGTTATAATTATAATCTTTTTTTTTTTAAACAATTAAAAGCCCCAGAAGCTCAAACTATTTGTGTCTATTCTGGTTTTAGAGTTAAAGCATTTAAAGTTCACACATACTGTGAAAGGGACATTTCCTCACTTCTTATAAAAGCTGAGTTATTACCAGCCTAAATTTTGCATTGAGATGCTCACGTTGGTCTGTAGGCCATGTATTACTATTTTTAGAGCCCCAATGAATACTCAAAAGCTGAGATCAGAACACCTTTCAAGGTATTTTTGTTTAAAAACATGGGTCTTGAGTCCCTCATTCTCTGCTCATGCCAAGACCAGAAAAAACCTTGAGAAAAGGTCAGACATTTAGAAATAAGAGCGTCCATTACCTACCCAGTATTTCTTTCCCTATAGGACATCCTGCTAGACTGATGCCTTTGACTCTGTTTGCCAAACAGCAAATACTTGAGACATATAATGCTTGATCCCCCTGCATCCCCTAGGAACTACTTCAACATTAACAACTTAAGGAACTGATTTGCATTCCGTCCTCCACTTCAGTACAGAATACAAAAAACAAGAAAAAAATCCTTGTAAAGTAGTTTGTCAGAAACCTTTGGCTTTATCACCAGTACATATATTCCTATGATTTGCAAGTCTTCCTTCCTCATAAGAAGTCTGACTTCATAGTTCAGCACAGTTTGATCCAGAGATAGTTGGCATCTTTACAGTGAGTAGATAAGTAATGTTTTCATGCAATGTGACAGTAGTTACTGTGCATATAGCAGAGTAAAGTAATTGACTCTCCTGATTTATTACAAATGCTATCAACACAGAATTCACAGTAAGACTTCCATTATATTATGTTTTCTGTATAAACATCTCCATGGGTTTTGCTGATCCATTTTATATCCAAAAAAACATTAACAGCAGGGATGCATAAAATATAAATATGTCTGAGTCTGTATTTTGACTATTTCCAAGAAATATGTTTTAAGCAATTAAAATGATAAATAGAATAGGAAAGGAAGCTACTTCATTGTTTAAATCCAACATTTCATGCTCAAATGATTTCACAGGATCTCTTTTCTTCAAATTGTCCTTCCACCTACCTGGACTTCTCCCTCCCCCAACCCCAAAGGAAATGAACTACAGACAGTTTGGGGGGAGATAAGATTTATGTGTCTTAAACACTATAAAGACTTATTATATATTGCAGACAAAAGTTAGACAGTTCCTGCCAAAACCCCAGTCTATACATCCCTAGCTACAGACTGATTTGGTGCCATAACCTGCAGTTCAGAATGTGTTTAAATCAAGTATCACCCAAGGTACAGGTCAGGTGCTTTCAACCACCCAAAAACGTCTGTACTGAGCATAACCATGCTGATACTGCTGGCTTTACAGAAATACAGCACAAAGGAAAAATTTCATATCATCTGGTTTGTGACACCAGACCCATCTGTAATATCCAAACCTGTAGTGGTTTTCCAAGAGGTGGACCACTCTTCTGCTAAAAGGCATTTGCAATTCAAAAAGCCTCAGTCTGATTCTCTCTCACACAAGGAACTTTTAAAGGACGAAGTTGGGGGCCATACACAAATTTGTCACCATATTCACACACTTGTCCCTATGCTAGATGTAGATGAAAACTGAATGCTTAGAGATGCAGAAGTCTAGTGAGGGTATTCACATGAGCAAACTGGCTACAGTCCTACCCTCATAGTTGGCCTTCAAGGTGTGAAGATTCAGTCCTCAATGAAATAACGCTTTTGCCTTAATTATGAAAAACTTCAGGCAGCATTTGGGTTAGATTTTCAAATATCACTCCTTTGGGTGGTTAGACATGAGACATTCATTAACTGAAGTGTCAAACAAAAGCAGATGAAAGTTCTATCACTAAGTATTTTTTCCAATTCCACAATTCTTTCAGCAGCTATAAGCACACAGCAGCACTCTTGTCCATCAGGAAGAGTGTGTGGGCCAGACAGATCCTATTGGCTGGAAATCAAGATCACTTCCAGAGAGGCTTAAAAAAATAAAAAAGTAAATTGTGTCTATTCTAAAATCTTACAGACATTTGTTGGCAAAAGACTATACATACATAAAAAGCAGATTCTGAGTTAGCATCTGAAAAAAGATCTTGTAAATGTTTACTTTGCAAAACATCTATTTTTCGTATTCCCATCCTTAAATCTCCTATCCACTGGCAGTAATTTAAAGTATTTATTTCCAAGTTATTTTTAAATATGGGTAGTAGGTTGTATACTTCACTGTGGTTACTGATAGAATATCCTCTGGAAAAGCGGGGCTTCCATAATCCCCACGGACTCTACCTTTAGAAATAAGTCCAAGGACACCTTGAAGTCTCATTCCTTCTTGTGTATCTACTTACACATCTGAATAAATTACAAAAAATTACAGTAAGCTGGGAATTCCTGTAATTATCAAGAAGAAAAAGTCCAACAAAATACCACTTTCCATATCTTTCCTTCTTTGTGATATTCACCAGGCCTTCTGTGGGCCAAAACTTCATTTAACTCTACCATGAGAGAATGAGAAGAAACATTCAGCGGGTCTAACGAGGAGATTTCTTTATGCTTCAGAGGCAAGGGCTGAGCTGATAATCTACTGTAAAAGACCATCTGTAGATCAGAAAGGTCCTCCTTGTGGTAGGTCAATGAAGCTCACTCCAGCACTGTATATTTTGTTTACACAGCAGGTATGGTTTAAGACTTTCAGATTATTTTCTTAAATACTTGCATACTATCTTCCTGAATGGTTAGTGTTGTGCTACTCACTCAGATCTCCAGAAACAGGAGTTGTAACAAGAGATCTTATTACCCATTGTACAAAACAAAACAAAACTAAACTCTCTCTTCTGTAGTGGAAGTTACCATGGGCAGCCTAATCTTAGCTCCACAGGTGTCTGTCGATGTCATCTTAAAGTGCTGTCTCCCAAGCACAGGCAATTTGGTCTAGACCCCAGCAGCCAAGCCTTTCTATGAAAACCAGATCTACAGCAAGTGCCAAACTCTTCAGCAGCTGTGTGGTGTACAGTATGCATACATCCAGCATCACATATCTAACCTACTTGTAGATGAACAGCTCTCCTATCGCTGCCTTGTGTAGGCCTAGGCCCAATGATAAAACATTTTGCTAATGAAAACAAAACATGACACTCAATCCTGCTTTCCCACTGGCTGAAACGTAGTTATTGCCACCATTTTAACGATGACAAAACAACACTTTGATTCCAAAAGCTAATCCTTGAATTGAATGAAGTTAGATACTCCATCTGTTGTGTCACTTGTGTTCAGAGAAGTTTGTCGTTATTAGGCTGTAATGTCGAATCAGATACACACAGGAAACAACTTCCTTACCTACTCAACAGCCAAGATCAGCATAGACACAGAAGTGGTGCTCTCATACTGGGAAATGTTACAGCATTCACCCACAGAAACAGCCGTTACAGGACTACAGAATGTTTTCTACTTTTAAATGCATGTCAGATGGCAGGAAGGGCAGTGACTTGTGTTCATCCTCTTTCTGTCAGGCTAATACACCTCTACTCCCTACTCTCACTAAACCAAAATTTTTCAAGAAGCAGAGCAGACAGGGCCTCTGGGGGCTTCCTCCTAGGCTTGAAGGTCTGCTGAAGAAGCCTAGCCCTGGCTTCTATCTTAGGCTACTGTACCTCAGCTGAAACAACTTCTGCAAATGCCCTTCAGTACTGACCCAAACAGAATCATTCAAGCCCCCAACTTCCATGGAACACAGCAGCTAATATTAAGTCAGATTTCAAGGCAAGTACCATCTTCAGTGTTTTGCAAGAGACATCAGTGAATCTGCACAGAGTCCAGGGTAGTGTCAGGGTAGCTATGACTTCCTGCCTTTTACAGGGCATGGACTGGAAGCAAGAAGTCTTAGTAAATCATCCAGGAGAGGCTGCATTACTGTGTTCAGAATATTGACATCCCTCAAATTTACAGTCCTGTTTAGCTGCCTCTTCTTGTGTTATGCCTCAGAATGCTTTATGAACTATCCAGGAGGGTTTCTGAAGAGAAAGGATGAGAGAATTTTATTCTTAAGGAAGTATCTCTTCATTCAAACTTGTGCAAAAGTGGAACATTACTGCTAGGGACCAGGGTAGGGATGGAAGCAGCTGCTCTGAATATTCACATAATCAAGATGTCCAAATAAAAAAACATGGGGTTCTAATGGTCGCCATTTCTGCTCACTAATTTTTCCCCTGTCACTGCATACATAACTCAGCCTGCCTGACACTCACATGTACATGAGAGTTTTGTATTTGCCAGAACACTTACAATTACTTCTACAGTCAAAGTATCTCCAGACCCCTACTGAGATGCAGTACTCTTCGTTTAAATAACATACACAAGGCTTAAAGACAGTTCCTCCCTAAGGGATTTAAAAAAAAAGAAGTGGGTGAGGGAGGGAAAGAGGAGAACTGAGGCACAGAGAGTGCAAGTAACATGTTCGCACTGGTACAGCAAGCCTGGAGAGAGTTGGGAACTAAAGCCAGACCTCCCAAGGCCTAGCTCCACGCACTAAACACTAGACTCTTTCCTGAAAAGCCTGCTCCCACTTCCAAATGCAAAGCAAACTGAAGCATTAAACTAAATACTTGGCACCAAGCACCAATACTGATGGATCACTTAATTTCCCGATACCTCAAATCGTCACTACACACATCATGGTCTCTTGCTCCACAATATATACAATACATAGTCTATTTTCACAAAGCCACAAGTAATTGTTGCTTCATCCTTTAAGAGTATTTTGGCAGAATAGAGGGGGGTTTGTTTTGGTTTTGTTTGGAAATCCTGCCAAGAAACCCTCTTTGGTGGATAGTAACACATTTTGGGACTTGTTACATTACAAGTTAAAAGGAAAACTTGATAAAAAAATCATATTCAACAGAATGGAGTTGGCTGAAAAACTGGAGCATCAAAGAATGGGAATCTTTCCCAGTAAGGCCAAAGTCACTGCCCAGAGTCCATGGTAAACAATGGAAGTATTCATCAGAAGTAGCACACCTTCCCCGCTGAATGTTTGCAAGAGCATATAAAAGCAGAACTGGCCCTGGTATCAACAGGCTCACTCTATCTTAGAAAAAAAATACAGTGTAGAGTCAGTCACAATATCCACAAAATATTTAAAATGTCAACTGTGCTTCACAAGATCAGATAGATGTGTTTCCTAAACAGCTTAAAGAGTTAGCTCACAAGGCTTCCAAAAAAAATCTTGAAGAAGAAATGAAACCCTGAGAGTTTTACATATATCAACATACATACACACAGAAATACCTCGTGTGAATTTCCAAGGCTTTCAGGAGACCTGTATACATACTACTTGCTGCCAACATGAGCCAAAGCCTACAAAACCCATCTCTTGGAGAGTAAATACTACAGCTCTGTTTCACTGGTGGAACAGTAGACAGCAGCTTATTACAAATGACCTCCTGACCGGGGCATCTACAAACCACTGAAACCTCTTGAGATGGTCTGCTGTCTTGTTGCTGTCTTTTGGTGTAATAACAAGGGAATGACTTGTATTCAAGTACTACATATAAAATACTCTTGGATTGGAAGATTTCCTTGGTCTAAAATGGAATCCAAACCACGTGTAGGTTATGTCAGCAGTGACCAGCACTGACCTGCAACAGCTCCATCATCTCAGCAATCTAGCCATTGCCCTTCACACTGTGGTTTAACCACTGATGCTAAAAATACTTCTCAATAGGACTGAATTTAACAGTGAAAGGGATGAAAGACAACCATCACTTTCTGAATTTACAGGAAGGCAGAAGACTTCTGTGAATACTCCTGCAGGTGT
Organism: Dromococcyx pavoninus; assembly: GCA_033558185.1. Lineage (NCBI taxonomy): Eukaryota > Metazoa > Chordata > Aves > Cuculiformes > Neomorphidae > Dromococcyx > Dromococcyx pavoninus. The sequence continues at coordinate 769,634 of JAUMJL010000594.1, forward strand.
GTTACCTATGGATTGGAAAGTCATTTGCTTCTCAGTCATCAGAAGAACTAAGGCTACCTCAAAGACTAAGCTGACCTTCAAGAGGAATCAGTTGGTGAAATACTGTGGTCCTTTCCTAGCTGGTGATGTCTGTCAAAGGACCCAGTGCCCTGCATTGTACAAAGTCAACGTTGCTGCCGGGAGCCGAAGCAAAGGATCAAGGATTGAAAGACTCATTGGAAGAAATCGTCTCTCCTGCTTCTATTGGGGAAAAGCAAATGCCCCGAGTTTACACAAAAATGCACTGGATTACGGTATTGATCTGTCAGACCTTCCATGCGTATACAGGGAAGACTGAACTGTTACACTGCCATTACCAAACTCCTTTGTGCATTACAGACATGTCTCAGCTTTGCTTATCTGTCCATGGGGTCAAATCACCACAGCTTAGCAGCTGAGCCATTCTGTCTGTTCATGCAGTAAGCATTTTTAGCCCGAAGCAGGTGTGAGATCATTCCTCTCAAGTATTTTTAACATGGAAAGCCAAACTACATTGCATTGTCTTGCCTTTCCCACAGGCCAAGAGCACAGCAGGGGACAGTCATCACAGTGTAGCTGGCACATGAGAATTTTCATTTTGGAAAAATGAACAACAGCTATAAAAGCAGAAGACTTTTATTGTTCTCTGCCCCTGCAAAAAAACCCAAACCTGCCTAAAAAACAATCTTGTACATTAAACAGGGATGTCTCTGGCCAAAGAGAGTCACTATTTTAACCTGTGGTTTAAGAAACGAACAGTTTAAGTAACCAAAACACATTACATTATACAGAAATTCCAAGCCAACACAAAGAGAAAACAAAAAACAAAGAGCACAAGCTGCTCCCAATAGCTCAACTCAAAAAAACCTGCAGGAGTAATATGTGAACACTTCTTCAGTGAAAGATCAGGACAAGTTCTTCACAGCTCTGCTCTAAATGGAAGAAAACACACCTCCTGTAACACCTGAACAGCTACTGCTCTAGTTCTAACTCTCCATCCTTTTTTTTTTTTCCTACCCCCTCCAAAGCTGAGTTTATAGCGATTGAACAATTTTCTTCTCCCTGACTGCATACTGCAAACATTGGTGCTACAGCATGGACATTATGACTTCAATAAAACTAGAAGCAGCTAATGGTTAACAATAAAAAATAATATTTTTCCTTCTAGCAATTAAGTTGTAATATAGGGCTCTCTAATTCCTTCCTGTCTGGTCCCATGAGCCTAAGAATAAGGCAACATGAGAAATAAATAATGTGTTGCTGTTACACTGTTTCAACGAAATCTTAAAGCCTCTACAGGAGAAATATTGTCTCCCTCGTTAATTCTGAAATCTCTTTTATGGTTTCATATATCAAGTTACCTTTCTGCTAACCTTTTATTTATATGCTAGTTTACCGCATTATGTTTCCAATTCAGCATTGTTTAATGAGTAATTTGGCTTTGATAAGTCTAAGACACATCACAGACAAATTCATGTCACCTTTAGCCCAGCAAATGCTCCAAAATAAGCAGACACCCAAGATTCAAAGGGCCTGCAATATTTTGCAACTGCATCTTAATGTTAGTTTGGTTTTATTTATTCCCTTCCAAACGCAAATAACTTCCCAGCTCACTTCAAAACCAAGTACTAGCAGCAGACAAGAAAGGGATTATGATAGAAGGAAGGGAAAGTTCAGTAAGCATTTAGACATGAGTATTAAAATATCAGAGCTGGATTTCTAAATCGGACCCTGAATAACCTATGTGGAATGAAAGAAACAACCCCAAAACTTTAATATAATCTGAGACTCTACTAATCAACTATTAGGGAAGCTGCAGAGGGTCTGGTCAAGATCGGTCTTTCAGTGACAGATGTTGTATGAACAGAAGCACCACTCTCGTTCTAAATGTTTTTATGAAATCTGAATGGTAGTTACTTACAGGTATCAGAAGGCTCAATGTGCAAAACAGCAGCTTCAAGTCTACAAAGTAATTCATGAGCATTTTGCAAGGTTGCATTTATGTGAAAGAACTAGATAATATACAGAGAACAAAAGGGAAACCTCAAAACACACAGTGGAAATGCAACCATCACATCAAGAAGTCTTGTACAGGGTTCTTACGCAAAAGAAGGAATTTGAACCTAGAGGTGAAATCAAAGTGGGACTGAAAAGGAAAGATGGGGAAACATCAAAGCGTCTGCTGGACTAAAAGGAGATGAGAAACCCTCAACTTCAATCAAGTACTGTTTTTTAAAGCTCTGTGAGACTTAGCTCACAAACTAACCGCAGGCTGAACCCAAAGAGACTGCAGGCTGGGGGTTCCGTTTTCACCACAAGGCTTCTTCAGGGCTCTTCTAACAGCCACAATGGCTTGTTCATCCTGAGCCTTGGACTTGCAGCTATTTGTCCCAGGTAGGAGGCATACTTGATATCACTTACTGTCCCCATCAGGGACACACAATTCAGTGAGAAATATCCCTCTCATGCTGTCTGGGTTGCAGATCTCCTACATAGTGTGACCCTGATATTGCTACAGAATTGTGCCATGAAGATTCACAGAAGCTGCCTGATCCATCACCCTTTTTCCCAAAAAAACAGCAAATCAATGATAAGAAAGTAAGTATTAATTTCCCAATGCTGTAAAAAAGACCATTAACCCAATTCAAAATGGGAAGGGGAAAAAGAGGATGTGGTTCTGTTTCTTTTTTAACCTGACATATTACCCTCCTGGAGTATGTGAAAATCACAGTTACGAAAGCATAAACAGTGCTGAGAAGAAAGAGTCTCTCTTCCCATTTCAGAGGAACTGCATTAGGATACAGATCCTAAGGCACCAACTTAATGAAAAAATGAAGGTTTTCAGTGTTGGCAGACATTTAAAGTATGCGTCTGAAACGAGTGTGTGTCAACCAACTTAGCTTTGCTTCAGAGAACTCATCCACCTGGTAAGACTCCCCAGTATTTTACAATGACACACGTGTCCCCACACCCACCCACATCCCTATCATTTTAAGTGATGATGCGTGTCCTGGAAATACTAGTTTTTGTAGCTCCAAGCCCTGCATTTTATGAGCTTTAAATAATTCTTAGCACTCAAAAACCTCATTCCAAAGGAGAAGAATAACAAAGTTTACAAAAAAAGACAAGACGGGTAGTAGTTGGCATGAACAGAAGTTTCTTTCTCACTGCACAAAGTTTTGATGCATTCGATAGCTTCATTAGTTCCACATTAAGTGAAATTCTACTTTCATCTACACTTCTAAAAAGTGGAGCTCCAAGGATTTCTGGGTTACAATATTTGCTTATACGCAGTACTCTTGGATCACATATTCTCCCCTCAGTCACCAAGCCCGTTTAAAGAGCAGGTAGGCACCACTAGCCTCATTCCACAAGCAGGGAGCCCAAAGCATGGAGAAGCTGCCTGACTCATTCCAGATTGTAACGATGAGCAAAGGCAGAGTCAGGCCCCAAACTAAGATCTGACAGAGTCACATCACTGGACTTCAGCACTGCAACCAGAGACAAATGTCATTCAGTTGGGTTATACACCACACCTTCATAATAAATTTTAGTGGACTTAGGAGGCAAAGTGTATCACCTTTGCTGGCCAATGAGAACGCTAAAGTAAGGATTCAATTTTGTGATCACTGCCTGTGAGGCATCCCCAGGGATGCCCCAGATCCGCAGCTGAGAGAGGCAATGATGCTGTCAAGCGGCTGCATCTCTTATACACCCAGTCAAGCCACAACATCTGCGTAAGTGATTTAGCCCTTATCCAACCCAAGAATCCTAATCAGATACATCTAAAGCACTTCATAGCCAGGTCTGTAAGTCCAAGCTCACGAATAACACACTTATGCACGCAGACCTTGGAAGTCAACAAGACTACTCAAGTACATTAGCACAAGGTACAGGTGTATGAGATTGATCTTCCCAAAACCAAAATAACTGCTTTCCAGAATATTTTCTAAACTTCAGAGTAGCACTGGAACTATTAAATGTCAAGACATTTCAAATCCATTAAACTACGCCTCCATTTACAAAGCATCAGGTTCATCAACTTCTTTTCAAAAGTAAAGAAAGAACAATATTCACATTTGTCTTCCTTCCCCGTCTGCTTCTCAGTTACAAGAGTCTGCTTACGAATGCAGAGAACAGCTGAAGAATATAATGAAGCTGGGTTTTAAGAGAATTATTTGCTGCTGCTTTTCAAAATTGTTACTGTTGCAGTAACGTGTAGGACACTTTAGTAACTCTGATTCACAAAAATAAAGGTTATTTATATTATACATAATAGGTATTTAGTACATAATTTATAAGCATATAAAAATATGTACGGGAGTACACACTGAACTATTTAGATAAAATATTTGCCAGAAAGGACAATGTATTAAACTGCACAGAGCTGAACAGAATTGTTCTATTTAATTGTTTCTGTTTCATGGAGTGTTTATTCCACTCCATGAAACTATTTTTCTGTTGTTCTTCTCAATTGGGGCTCACACTGGTATCACTCTCACCATCAGAGCTGAATCTACAAAATGCTCTGTAAAAGCCTGAGTTATACTATCACGGTTTAATCACCCCTAACCTGACTAGCTTAATGAGGAACAATTGTATAAGTAGGAAAATGATTTATCTTGGGACTGTGAGGCAGATAATTGTGGCTAAATTTTTCCAGATGGCTTCAAAATCTGAAAATTAGCCAAACCCTTTACCAACCTACTGAAAGAACTTGGATCCCTTCCCTGGCTGATTCATAAAAAGAACATGCTGTATGTACTCTATATGGCATGATACTCTCCATTCTTGGCCACCAGCACTGGGATATAATTAATCAATATTAGCTGATATGTGTTTCTCTTTCTGTTTATATTAGAAATACAGATTAAACATAAACTTCTCACAACATTTGGATTTTACATGCTTCCCTTCTTCTCTTTGATCCAGTAAGCTCTAATGGTGGGAAATGGGGCCTTGCTGCCTCCCAGCAGACTGAGAGCTGGGATAATGCTACTGCTATATGTGTATGTACGTGTCTAAGTACTTATGCGTGTATGTACATATATATACACACATGTGATTATATCTCTAGCATAGTGCTTTGAACCTGCTCAATAATAAGAACTCAAATATGGCTGTTTCTTACCATCCAGCCCCGCACCACAAAAGACAGTGGCATACGTCAGACATGGACTCTACCTCAGTGACACCTAGTGCTCAGTCATCCCGCAGTGACAGCACTCCCTGCAACTGTCTCTGCACACCATCAGATTTCTTAGTGTTGTCCTCTCTTTACAAGGACCCAACAATACAGTCAATAAGTCATACTCACTTCCCAAGTACTGGCCAGGGAGATCCCTAGGTATCATTTGGCCATTACAGGCACCTTTGAAAGGCCTCCTGTCTGGCCTGTTCAGCTTCCTTCAGCAACGTTCCACCACCATCAGTCTGCATCCTACACTGCAAGGAGATGCAGAAATACAAACCAGTGATAAGTAAAAAAAAATGCAAAGAAAAAGCAGCAGGTCGAAGAGGAATAACCACTCTGGCAAAGCGTGACAGGACAGAGCAAAAGAAGCAGAGAAGCTCGGGGAGCCGGCAGGAACCTTTTCAGTAAGAACCCATGTTGAGAGGAAAGTTATAACTGCAGGGCTTCCTCCCTGGCACCAACACCTCCACTCTAAGGACAATTCTTCTATGAGACAGGACATTATTAATAGCATAACTGATTTTCCTTGTGAAGTAATATCCGTTGGAGCTGAAGGAACTCATGTTTCCTTTAACTTCAGACTAAGTCAAGGATCCAGTTCCTGTCCTATCACTAGCAAAACTACATAGAACTCCAAATTTTGCTGACAGAAGTCAAGCTCAGCAAACAAGACAGAGTTCAAACATCAAGGAGAGGGCTGTGAAAGACAGCTGAGCATTAGGACAGAGAGGACACAGACTCTCTGTTCATGGTGGTGTGTAAGAACAGCCTTTGCAAAGATGTACCAGAAATGGTGTGGGAAGCCTTGATCCTGGCTGGCGGAAGGAGGATGTCTGACACATCCTGAGTGCTGGGCATCACCAGCCACTTTCACTGGTGATTAAAAGTGCTATTTTTCCAGGAGAATCTGAGAACCCGGCTATGAGGGCAGTGTTGTGATGCCCTGACAAAGCTAAAGGGTACCATTACCAGTATAAGCCAAAACGTAATAAATACTCTTATACCTGCCCTTCGTGTTCAGCATCCAGTTTGACATTTGAAGAGACCAGCACTCTAAAAGTGATAAAATTTGTGAAAACTGTAGGACTGAGCGACTAAGCTGCGTTTTCTTCAGTACCATCTGTTCTCCCCATCTCTTTTTTTTTTTTCAAACATTCTGCATCTCTTATCTGTAACAACACCCAACAGAACCACTCCGATTCTTTCCACTCTCAATCCAATTTTTTAGGTCTCTGATGTATTATTAGCTCCATCTTTGAAGGCTTTTAAAATTCTGCTAAATCCTCTAGTAGGCAAAATATTAATATAACAACATTATATTACTTGAGTGCTATCTTCTATTTTCTTGGTTTTATTCTCTAACATCTGTTGTTTTAGCTTATGTTATACGGTTGGGGAAGCAGCGTTGAAATCTCTATAGTGAAACATCCGCATTGTGAAGATTTTCACTTTCTAATGGGAAGAAGGCTTATTCTAAAATCTCAGGTAGGTAGGGATGTCATAGTGAGCAGCCTGGGGGAGGGAGGGGAGAATCTCCACTGGATTTAAGGGAAAGCAGATTTTCAAACGTGACTTGCTCTGATGATACTAGGCGCAAGGTCTTGCTTTAACTCAATTAAATTAAATCACAAAACACTTTATAAAAACCTTTCTAGTCACAGAAAACTGTATTTCTGACATAGCTTTTTCATTTTGCAAATAATTTTAGTTACCTGTCTTGAGAAGTCCAAATGAAAGCAAATCATGAATGTGCCTCTAATTTGCATTCCTTTCCTGTAGAAGATATTGAAGAATTTATTCATTTAAACACTTGAAACCTATAATTTTAACATATTTTTACCATATCTCATCCATGAAAGATATTGCTTTTAAATGAAAAGTATACAGCTATTCATTCAGCACGTCTTTCAGTTATAATGAAGATGTTTCAGACAGGAAGAAGGTGAATATTGCACAACAACATATAATTTTACTTCGTTGTCATAAAAAATATACTTAAAATTTTCTTAGATTTGTAGCGAAAGGTGCTTCTAGAAGTCCAAGCTGATCTGAGGTTAAAATGCTGTATAAACCCACTTAGGAACTCAAGGCTAACTTCTCACGCAGCAATTTGTCTCTTGCAGAGAAGACACAGCTTTGAGAAGGATCCAGGTTACAGCAAATTTAGACACGGAAGGCTAAAACTCAGGAGTGGAAATGCTGCACCAAGCCAGAATGTGCCCTTAGACACATCCGTGTACCTGAAATCAGTAGTAAAATTACAGATTTGCACCTGTGTAATCGAAAGCAGAATGCAGGTAACTGCTTTCCCTTTAGACTTAATGTTCAGTAAGAAAAGAAAACAAGTTCAGGCTTTTCCCACTTTATATGTTTACCAAGCCCCTATAATTGCTCTCCACAGGAAATACTTTGCGGATACTCTTATGCTGACATGCAAAATATTACACAGGGTGACTCTCTACTAACCTATTACTATGAACTCTGTGCAAAGCCCCAGATATCAAGGCGGAGAGAAGCATCTCTATCTGACTCTTGCTCATTTACCTAGTTTGCACCCATTTAAGCAGAATTTAGAGCATGTTACGGAGCAGTTTTTAGCAGCATCAAAGGCTGCTTGTACAGACCTGCTCACTGGGAATGCTGAAGCATAGAGAATGCATGTAGAGCCACCAGGAAAAGCAGCAGGCCATAAACGGTCACAAGTTCTTAAGCAGAACTGAATAAATTCACTTGAAACAACAGAAATACGAGGTGGCCAGTGTCTCACAAAGGGAGAAAAACAAAACTCAAACTTTCCAAAGCGCAAAAGTTTATTAACCTTTTTCTGTTCAGCTTCTAAAGCTTTATAACCACATATCTCACCTATAAATACTCAGTCTAAGACCAATGTGTCTTGTTCCGTGTAAACTCCCCAATCAATGCTGCCTCCTTTTCTATTAATCTACCCTTTAAAATACGTTCTTTTATCAGGTTTTAACGTCTAACATGATTTAATCAGGAACACATGCCTCATAAATATCATCTGTCATGTTCCATTAGTTTCATGTGGAAAAGTACAAGTCAATAAACAAAGGTTGTGCCATAAATCTGCCTTGAACACATTATACCTCAAATAAGAAAATAAAAACATGTGTGTCCTTTGACCTGGATATTCTTAAAATGGAACTTCAGGTATTGTCTTATGCCTTTAAAAATGTCTAAAGCATTCACAATTAATCGTGTACCTAAGCAATTTCAATTTACATAATGTTGATATGGAGACGGTGATTAAATAAGCACTATGCCTTTAAGGCACCTGTTAAATAACATCACTGCCTCTGGGTTAAAATTGATACCCCGGACTGCACAATGAAAACCAGGTCTCTCCACCATGCAACTCCGCTGTAAAAATCCCTCGTAACTCAGAGGAGCTATTGGGTTCAGTTATTAAGAGAGAGAGGGAAAGAAAGGAAAAAGAAGGGGGGAGAGGAAGCACCTTCTCTTGTGCACTGCATGGAAATGTCGTTGCTGTAAACACCAATGAGCCCAAACAGCACACACAGGATACCTGTGAGCTCTCCTCAGACCCTCCATTCCAGTGCTGGTGGGCACCAGTTTGCAACCAGTTCTCTTATTGTCCAAGTACACAAATAACACCAGGCTCTCAGTTTTGATATCAACACGAATGATCAGATTTGATGCCTGGGTCATCTGGGAATTTTTATTTAAGGAAATTCCCGGCCTTTCCAGAGTTACTGGCCACAGCCAGTGCTTTCACAGCCTCTCCTGCTCTTTATGGCATACAGCAGTTGGTGGCTTTTGGTATTTTTCACTAACAACCTCAGTTTGTTATAGGTTGTTGGGGAGTGCTTTGTGGCTTGTGGGTTGTGTGGGACAGATGCTGCTTGGACTGAGCCTCAACTGCCTCCAACAGCAACAAACTGGATCCTATCGTCCATGTGGTCCTTTCCAGTCCCCTACTCCTACCAACCCAATGGGCTTTGGACAGGACACCTTTGCTGCCCAGCCCCCTGCTCTACAGCAGCACAAATGAGAAGGGCCAAAGTCTTCACTAGAGTCCCCCTCCAACCCTCTGCACCATTTTATGCAGCATGTTGCCCATTGTCTCTTAAAGTTGGCCAGCTTACTAGGTGGCTCACTCAATCCACATCTGCTGGAAGCAATGTTCTTTTCCTGGGGTCCCACTTCTGTAGGATCTGAAAAGTGGTGAATAGTTCTGACTCCTCTCTAAAAAGTGGGAAACCGGGCTGATGACAGCTCTAGAGTCCTTGAGAAAGGAAGTCAAATATTTTTCTCTCATGCATCGTGAAACCTGAGGAACAAAAAGCTCACAACTCAATAGTTCAATTATGAAGCTTTTGAAAGAAAATAAAAGAGTATCTGCTCTTTTTCCTTAATGACCACTGATCACCCACACATACACATACTTCCTGCAGATCCCATTTCACCTCTTTGTGCAGATGGTCCTATACTCACGTCCAAAGTAGTTGATCTCCATTGGTTTCTATTTTTTCTTGTTCCTCCTGCCTTTTCCCTTCCATGCCAAATCCCACCTTCAATTTCTCCCAACACTTCAGCAACCAACTCTGATTGGCCTAGAATCTGCACAGACACTCATGATCTGGGTGCCCTGATCTGCTCACCATTCACATCTCAGAAGGGGCCAACACACTGCCTCTCTCTGTCCACCTCTGCAGCTGCAGCATTTGCTCCTATGGAGAACAGCTGAAGGTAACATCGAACAGTTTTATGCAAGTCCCCATGCAGAGTTTTATAGTTTTCACTCCCTTCCTAAATATTGACCTTGAAAAAAGGGAGCTGCGAGTTTACATTCTGAGTAATGCACTGGATCCTCTGCCTCTGGGTTTGGAATTACAGGATACTGCCATTTGTCAGGAACTGGTAAGACACAGCACTACTTCTATAGTTACCAGTCTCCATATTCACCTACCTAAATCTCTACCAATTGTGTCTTGTTAAATAATCTGTCAGAGTTCACCATCTTATTGTAGGAATGTCCACGTCCTGGGACTTCTTTCAGCACTAAAATTGCCCAAAGAATGTCAATACGCCTTATGAAGCCTCACTGTGCTTACCTGAGTGGGGCAGTAAGCAGGCCTCAGCTTCCGCTGCCCTCACACCACCACTGGGTGATTTTGCCTGGGATATACACCTTGCAGAGTTCCTCGGGGTTCCCAGTCATGGCTTCCCGGTAGCAATCAGGTCAGGCCCAGTACAGGTCACTAAAGCTGTGACTGTGTGTTGTGGAGACGGAATGAGACCACATGATGTAAACACAGGAGAAAGAAGATGACAGCAGACACAAGCAAATCTTACGTTCAGTCAGTGGTGCTGATATGGATGGCAGCTCAAGCAAAGCCATAAAAGCATTTCCGCAATATTGCTGAGCATCACTAATGAATTTACCTGAAAATAGTCAAAACAGATTTACACCACCACCGTTGTGAGTCTCTGCAAGGAAGGGGCTGACAAGGGGGATTCTTGTCACCACAGGAACTTCCTCACTCTTACATCATTCAGCTGGCAGCACTACCAGACCTGTAGGCACATATAAAAACTATGAATTGCACAGTACCACAAGACGTGGGGTGATTGTCATCATAGCACCCAGGAGAGGAACCCTCACAGCACCCTGATTCAGCCCTTTGGAAGTCAGAGTTTAGAGAACCAATCCAAATGGCTGGGCAGTGACTTAGACCTCCAGAGAACTTACAAGACACACCAGGAGTATGCAAAGTATTTTATTTTATATGTTACTGAGAGGGAGGACACTTCATGTTCTCAGCACCAGACACAGCACCAGTGTATGGTACACAGTTGTCAAGTGCTTACTCGCAGGCTGTATCTCACCTGGCTGAACACTAGGGCCCTTTGCTGGCAGAGGAACAAGTCTCTTCCAAAAACCTGCACTAATTACAGCTGCTCCCAGGGCCCTTATAAGCATCGGACTCTACTTCCCAGCTCTTGCGTTTCCTTTTCTTTCAATAACAAAATTTTAAAAAGCAAGCTAGTTTTCTGGGTCAGAAGACTCTGTGCATCAAAACAGTTTGATAGGAAAGTCATAATACTTGTAATTCCCTGAGAATTTTTATCTTGCACATCTCAGACAGACTCCAATGGTATCACCTGGCAAGGGGCCAAAGGAGTTCTGCTACTAAACCAGTATGATAAGATCAGCACTGAGTGGAGCAAATGCCAACAAAAATCTCCTGCTTTTCCTTGGATTTTCATCAAAACCAATGAGCATGTCACTTTAGCTCCCCTCTCAACAAAGTCTCAGTGCCTGAAGGTCAGCCCCATCCTCCCTCAGTAACACTAAATTAATAAGAGAGTAGTGTATTTTCTCTGAGTCGCTCTCCATCCACAAGCGTTTGAGGCCTCGACTCCTTGGTGGAACACGGCATAGGCTTCTAGGCAGCTGTCTGCATCATGTGCTGGAACTCACAATGGGATTAATTCAAAATTAATACTACTGCACCACTCACAGAAGATGCCACAAAAGAATGAACTATGTAATATTCAACACCAGAAGATGCATCAGATCCAGAAAGATATTATGGCACTGAATTTCCACTGATCTTGATGAGAGTTAAGTGCCTAAATACTTCCCTGAACCAGAGCAAACTTTAAAGCTTTATTTTTCAGTGGTTCTACAGTTCCTACAAACTCTTCAGCACCTCCTTTGAGGATCATGTTTTTCAAAGAAGTGCCGAGGAGACTCAAAACAAATTTATCTTGCCTGAAAATAACCATTCAGTTCTCAAAGTAAACAGACTGGACCCAATAAGTACATGAAAAAACACACCTTTTATGACACTGTTCAGGTGTCACTGCTTGGCTTCCTAGGAGTCGTTTATTTCCATGAATCCTTAAGGCAGGATCCTTTCTCTACTACCAGGCTTATGGAGTGGCAATATGATAGGAGGCATCTGACAGCTATCGCACTGTGGAAGAATGCCTGATAGACATTAGCTGCTCATTAAAACTTAGAGATTGTTTTCAATTTACACAGGTATCACTGAATTTCACTGGCTTTTAAAACAACACAACAACAAAGGGAAAAAAACACAAAGAAACCTGTCCACAGCAACAAAACCCAAGAAACTGACAGGATTCTGTAAAGGATCATCTAAAAAGAAACTGAAATGCTCATGCTTAGTGAGCACCGAAAGGTAATCACATGCCCCATTCAGAAATATAAATCAAAGATACCACCCAAAGGAAAGGGGAAGGAAAAAAGGGCCCTTGTGATGACAGTTCAGACTGAAATTAATTTGCCCACTTGCAGAAATTCTGAGTGTGTTTGCTCTTGATTTTTCATCCCCACCATATGGCAGCTCCTTTCTTCCAAAGTACACACTGACACTGTTGTGGTCTGTTGGAGTAAGACAACCAACACTGGAAACAGACATGTCCCATGGTGGCATGGCAAGCAACGGGCACAGAGGCCACACCACAGGGTACGTGGAGCCGTAAGTACATATACAGACACAGATTTGTGTCTGGACCAGGGACTGACAGAGAGGGAAGGTGTCACAAATATAAATCTCAGGCCAGGGAGCCAAAGAACTCAACCAAATTTTAGTCACATGGGTATCTCTCAGTTTCCCTTGGCTGCCTCAATCAACTGTGGCCCACAGTTGTAAAACCTGCCCACAGCTGCTCTGCTCACCCCCAAACTGATGTTTCACACTGTGACTTTATGCAGGCTTGTTTGGGTCTAACAAGGTCCTTATTTTTCTACAATGCAGGAAATAAGGAAACCAGCCACCAATTATTAGAAGCGCAGCAGATCTGAGCCGCATGGCTGTAAAACAGATTTTTCTTTAATGAAACTGAGCTGGCATTTGCCAGAAATAACAAGTGCCCAAGACCAAAATGTAAATCAAAACTAAAGGAGAGTTTTCAAAACTTTGAATCATTGGTAGCAACAGACAAGCTCAGGAGGAGGTTGGTATGATTTTGGAATGTCTTAAAAATGTGTGACTAATATGACTTCTAAAGACATTATTTGTGAGTTAGTATTTCAGTCTCCCCACAGAAAGAAAACATCATGACCAGAGAGGGCCACAGTGTTTGCCATAATAACTGTGTTAGTATGTCACTATTGCCATGCTAGGAAGGAGGCTAAGAGCCACTGTTTTCATTTCAAAGAGCAAAGAAAGGGAAGACACTAATACTGAAAATCATCAGTGCTTGGAAAGAGAAGGAAGGCCACAGGCATTACCCCTTCCCTAATGTGTCCAGGTTTTAAACCCAGCACTTGGTTCTAGTTGGTCTCAGCCCAGGTCCTAGGAGACATGAGGTTCCATCACAACATCTCTGAACAGAGATTAGTCTAGTCAAAGAGGAGCTGTGCTGTTTGCTGAGAGACATAACATGAGGAAAGAAAGGGCAAGTTTGGAGGAAACATCAGTTGCTAGCAATTGCCATAATTACTGTCAAAACTGTGGAACTGTAGTGCAGTAATGCTCCTCCTTCCCCACCCTGTCCTTTACTCTTTGTCGTGAAACCCCAAAGGAGGTCCCAAATTTGGCCTCAAGGAAGATGCTTAGGCCAAAGGATCGCAATGCAAAGGGCACATGAAGGAAGAGGAGCATCAGTTCTGGCAGCAGGAGATGGTCTGGGACCTGATCTTTTGCAGACAGAAGCCATTGGGAGGGTCCAGTTTGTTCGCCTAGTGACTCTACCATTGAATGCATTTGTTCATAGTTGAAACAGATCATTTCTTCCATATGAACATCCAAATCTGGCTCAGTGACTCCAAGTACCAGAGGATTTATCACATCCTTTCCTAAGCTGTTCCAGGGTTAGTTATCCTTGCAGCCAAAAACATGGGCCCTCCTTCTTGTTTGATCTTTCTCAATTTCCAGCCACGAGATGCCATCCTACATTTGTCTGCACCCAGAAGAACCCTCAAGTATCACATATTTTCCCCTCTGGTGCATCTCTGTAACAGACCAGATTGCCTCCAGTCTTCTGTTACTCCATCAGTACCACATATGGGCTAGCATCTTCCGGTTCTTCTCCAAATACTTTGATTTTTCAAAGCCGTTTAAGAAAGTCTGAGTATTAATCTATCTTCCTGCAACAAGAGTGATGCTTAAAGAAAGATGACATCACTTGCCTATGCTTTTTAATGATGTATTGTATCACCTTGTACACCATTAGAAAGGTATTTTCTCATCTAATTAAATATGACATCCCAAGCCTCTTCAGCTTTGCTGCTTTCCAGGACTCACAGCCTTCCATCTATAAACAGTTTACATCCTCCACGCTAAAGTACAGTCTCACATGACTGACTGTATAAAAATATTCATTGTGCAGTTCCTGATCATTGCTTAAGAAATGCATGTTGCTTCCCAGTCACTTACTAATTTTTATTTATTATTCCCTTAAGCTGAAGCAACAGACAAACTTTACCAGCAGTAGCTTTGTATTTTCTGTCAAGATTTCAGTAGAAACTATTAGATAACACCAGGAATAAAACTCGGACTTTCAGAGCTGTATATAAAACAGTTACTGCACAAAATATTGCTGTTCCACGTGCATCTCAATTTCTACAAATAAATCAGTTTTAACTCCATTCAAAAGGCAACATTATTGTTTTCATGATTACTATTTCTACCATGAACATTGCAGGTGACAATTCAAAATCTATCCCAGAAGCTTACATCTAATCTACCAACACATTTACCTCGGCCAGGCTCTCTCTCAGGCTTGTTATAAAACAAGAACAAGCTTTTAGGAAGTAGAACAGCTTCCTACAGCTGCTATGTTAATGCAGATTTCAGCTACAATATAACCCCAGTTCAAAACAGTCTAAACGTCTAGCTGGATCACAAGGATGTAGATATAACCAACAACTAAAAGCCGACAGCACTGGAGGACTTCAGCATGGTCAGTTAATTTTCATATTTGGAAAACAGGATGCATTGTAAATGAATAATAATAATAATTCAATGTGAGCCTAATTCAGTATCAATAAGGCTATTTCCTTCTTCAGAACAATGGTTGGCATTTTCTATCCCCAACAGGCAATCATGTCCCCAGAACGCCACAGAAAATTTCACAATTCCTTTGCACATAGAAATCAACCATTTTCCATGCCCAGTTGTCCCACCACTGGCCCTCCCAACTGCTGCTCCTAGAGTCCTTCACTCAGTCTGTTTTTTATTGTGTGCCTTCTCACTGTTTTCTCGACAAATAAATGAGTGGATAGAAACACCAACGTTAGACAAGGAGGGATTTGAACTTTTTTTCAGTTAGTCAGAGAAGACAGAGGCCTGAAGTATAAACAGTTTGAGCTAAGCATACTCCTAGATCACGTCTTTCCGAGTGTCAAGCCCACATCATCCCTGTGGAAGAATAAACCAATGTAGAAGAAATGGAAGGTGCTGAACACCAGTTGCACTCCACAAAGTACTTTACCAACAGGGAAAACCTATGGCTCCACTCAGCTTTGGAAAGAATGCAGCAGACTTTCTTCCGTATCAGCAGAACAAAACTGAACCATGTATAGGTGTAGGCACCATGCACACAAATTCTAACTCTGATCTATAAATTGATGGATTCCATGTTTAGACTGTCCTTCTCTTGTCTACCTTATATTCTACAACTGGGTCGTTCACCAAACTAGCAGATACTGTAGTCAGAAGCCTACACATCGAAAGCTGTATCCAATCTTCCAGATTGTTTTCTCTAGTGGTAGTTAGTATCATAATTCATTTTTACCTAAATGTGAGTTGTTATGATGTTATATTTCACCAAGTTTCCTCTCAAGCTCTGAAACCGCTTCGCTATCACTTTGGAGTGACTGCTTGCTGCCGAAACATCTACCCCATGCATAAAACATCTTTATCACTTCTAATGTTTACTCTTCTTAATTTTCAACCCTCCCAGCAACTTCTCCAACAGCTAATAAAAACTCCATTGTTGGTATTAACACTAATCCTTAGCAGGGAAAATTCCCCAGGCAGGTTAGTCCCATTTTGAGAAACCTGGGTAACATTGAAGCAGCAAACCACAGTGTATTCATTCGAAGTTGCCAAATAAACTGTACTTGTAGCTAATGCCCTCATACTTTCAGGCTCAAAACACTATTGATGATTAGCAATTCCAATTGTCTGCTCTCACTTTCTACATTTTGGTAACCTTTATATTGGCTTTCTATGACTAATCTTGCAAAATATACACACTAGTTGAAGTGACAAACTTAGAAGCAAATAGGTATAAAAGCGAATTTTGACAAAGTAGTCTGAGTATTCTTGCCAGTAATCTCTGCCTAACAGCTTCTGACAGGATGCAGTAAGAGAAAAGAGATCTTGTATGAATAAAGTTTTCAATAAAAGCCAGCCAACTCACCCGGACAGATTTTGAGTATTTACACATTCAACAGACCAAAAGCTATTCACATCAGTTGCCATACTTACACATACTTAGCCCACAATTCAAATAAGTTACAATCATTTATATGTATTTAATAATAAGCCAAAAGCAAAGCTTCACAAAGTAAAAGACAGAGGCAGGAGGCTGAGAGAGTAGAATGAATAAGTTATTGAGGCTCAACAGCACAGAAAGAGCAAGTGGACTCTAGGGGTAACCATCCCCTTAAATCTCCTGCTGCCCATTCAAATCATGGAGATGGTGAACTGCACGGGCATCTGCATTCTAAAAAAGAACAATCCACACACACAGTCTGTAGCTTATCACCACAAAAATATGACAACTCAGCAAACTTTATCAAATATCTCTAGAACTCAAAGAAAGAGAATATAAGCCACTCTATGGTGAGTTGACAAGAGGAAAAACAAGAAGCAAAACTGTTCAGATTAAAAACGTGAGATATTTTTTCCTTTTGCCGAGTGAACCAAATATATACTTGCAAGACAAACTCCTATGCATTGGTCCTCCAGGGCTCAAGTCTGCCTCCTTTATATCCACTCTTGGTTTTAAAATGGCATCACTTCAGATATGCACCGGAGCTAGGCATAATGGAATCAGGCCAGCTCAGCTTCAGCTGAACATAAACCAGCTCTGATGACTTCAAGGAAACTGAACATCACCACAACCAGATACCCAGGAAAGAGGAATTTAGAGTTGATTTCTTTTTCTTCCAGTCCTGGAAGACAGTCTCAGCCATGTGCAAAATCTGTTCTGCCAGAACAAAGAGGATCTCAAGAACCTTGTAGAAGACACCTGCACCTCAAACCCAGGGCATGCAGTCCACTGGGTGATTCCTGCCTCAAGAACAACAGCCATAAGAGACCTTTCCAACTGCTGGAAGGCGAGGGCAATCCCAAAGCTCCTTCTTCCAGCAAACCAGGGAGGGCAATTTTCCTCCCAACAGGTATTTACAATTGACTATTTCCAACATAGCTCCCTTAGTGCAGCCTCCATTCCCACATCTCAGTGTGTCAAGCACTAAAATAAATGGGAGAATTTGTTCCATTAAAAGCCTTTCTCTCCCGAAGATAATCAACATGTATTTTGCACTTCTCACCACTTACACTTGAGGAGATTTACCAACAAGGACAAGCACCACGTACTTCATGTAGCAAAGAGAGAAGTTTGGTCCATACGCACACTTGCAGCCGCGCTCAACCAAGCGCCAGCCCAGGCGGATACAGCCACATGATGCCGTCCAGCATCCTGCAACACCACCAGACCAGATCTCAAACACAGCACAGCTACATCACTCAAACACTGCACCTGAACTAACAAACTCTGTCCCTCAGCAGAGAGAATTAAGCTGGCCCTGACGGTGTGCTGAAACAACTGTACTACTTCTGGCTCCAAAACTAGGTTGTGTTTCTCCACACCATGCTCTGTTACACTCTTGCAGCAGAACTATCATGAACAGTACTGAGACTTGCCTCAAAATTATACAAGTGGTACAGCCTAGAACAGGGTTCAAGCATCCTAATTCTTTTCATCCACAATATTTATACTTGGCCATGTTAGGTGTTGGCACGATCCTTCACCATTTTTGCCTGTTTCACATACGATGACAGATCACACCGGCTTTAGACCCATGCAGGGTCCTGAACAGAAATAAAATTACAGATGAATGTGTTATGTCGACTGACCTTGGCATCCGAGCTACTGGACTGCTTCTGCTTGAACGCTTTTCTCCCTGGGAGACAGTTTAACACTTGGATCTTCTCTTCCGTGCCTCAGAAGAGCATGGATGGGCACTGGCCTCCTCCTGAAGTCAATGCTACAATTCCCTGCAATTTCAGAAGGAGCAGTAGGGCAAAGCAAGAGTTATGAAACCTGATGTTAAATCCACGAAACACTGGGAATTAAAATAGAAATTTCCTCCTTTATCAGTTCTCATTTTAACCCTCTCTTTTCTGTTCAGCACGGATGTGGGTTGGGAGGTAGGCAGGACTTACATAAAGAACAATAAGCAAGGGCTGTTTTGAAGTGAAATGAGTTCTTCTGAATGCAAAATGTTGCTTTCTTCAAGCACTCTTCCTGTCCTACTTGGTCTTCTCTCTGGAGTGTCTGCCACTACAGAAATGTTCCATCAGACAGCACAACACAGTCATCGTAAGTGACTGATCATTTGCTCTCAGTGAAGGATTCGGGTTAAATCAAAGCCAGCTGCTTCAGAGAGGGGCAAGCAGCTAAAAAGAAGTTAAACAAAATAATAATATAAAATGCTGTCTAGAACCTACATACAAAGGAAATCAACTTTTGTATTTCACATAAATAAGGTATTTAAGCTTCATGCACAGAAAACAATTTCGTAACTTTTTTTAAAAGTCATCCTCCTGCATTGTTGTTCTGCCCTAATAACTCTGAAATGTGCTACTCATCTCTCCCAGTTAAATATCCTGTTTCACAAGCCCACTCCTAGATATCTGAAACTGCATGGCATTTCTATCTAGCTTTAGGCATCTAGCATTCCAAAGAATTAATATTTAAACTTATTATAAAGGAATGGGGATTGCGTTAAGCATGGAGTATTTAGCAAAGCATTCGTATTAATAAACTGTTGGGTCACACACACACATTTATCATTCTTTAAACTCAAAAAAAGATTATGCTCCAAAACTGACACATGTATCTATTTTCCTTTTAAGACAACCAAGACTTAGCTAGGATTATAAAGTGGAAGCTATCAAGTTTCAGTTTTTACAATATGCTTAAAATTATATCCTCTTTCTTTGCCTAGGGGACTGTTGACTTCGTATTTAAGTGACTTAACCACAGCAAATTGTAAAAAAGCAGTGAATCACAGCACTTACTTCAAATAAACCTAGACTCTCTACCTCTTCTTGGGAAGCACCTCACGTTAACCTTTTTATACATATTGTTGCTCTTATATCTCTTGATTATAGATAAATTAATTAAAAAACTAATAAGTGTCAAGATATCACTAATTGTTTTATTTTCCCATCTTATATTTGCCTTTGATTTACACCTCCGATACATTCTTCAAAGTCAGCATGTGTAATTTATTTACAGCATTGGAAAGCAGGCAAAATACATCATCTACTGTTATACAACCTTCTACTAGGTATTAAAATATCAGGCCCCTGGAGACACACTTCATATAGTTCAGCAAGTTCCAAAATAAACCAAACCACCAAACCCTTAAGCACTTAAAACAACAATGGAGATCTGTATTAAAAAGTTAGTTTTACAGTATTTGATGATGTTGCCTTAGTGTCATTTATCCCCTCTGGCTAAACAAGCAAAAAAACATATAAGAATGTATTTGCTTTCCCCTTCTTCTAAACTAAGTAACAACCCTATAGCTCTTACAAAGCCCTCTTCTAATCACACACATAAATGCCAGAATCAAATGCAGTTTAAGATGCTTTGCATTCATTTAACCATTCAAATAAATTTTATCAGGTAGATTCAATTACAGTGCTCCTTACCAATCCACTATGCAAAATAATCACATATACATTCAGACATAATAACAGAAAAGACAGACATGATTATTAGATTAAAACCAATACGATTACTTTAAAAAAAAAAAAGAAAGAAAGGAGACAGAGTTCAAGCACTTTGTGATGATTTGACTGAGTTCAACCTTGTAATCCCTAAATGTAAAAAAACATTAAAATAATCTAAAACACGGAATGCAAGTTTATTTCTTATTGCAGCTCTGGTAACACCTCATCTGTTTTTCAAGTAGTCCCCTTTCTACAAATAATCTTAATCATTAACAATCATTTAATATAGTCAAACTAATGACCGTAGTAAAAAAAGGAAAAAAAGAGTCCTTGTTCCAGGTTACTAGTGAAGCACAGATTCTGAGAACAGAAAGTTCCAGGTTCCAACTGAGATTTCACATACTGGGTGCCAGAAATGTAATAGGAGGGGAAGGAAAAAGGGGAATTCTTTGCCTCTATTCTTCAAAGCCTGTGCAGAAAAGTAGTACTGCAGTAGTCTGAACTGATACTTATCTGAATGGAAGAACCGGCCCTTGCTTTTTTCACATGCCCCATTTAAACGCAATAAAACGGCATGAGTGGTTTTAACTGGTCGTTCTGTCTATGTCATTGCAACGCTCCCTGCTCTCAGGAGAAGATAACAGCTGTGCCATATTCAGAAACACATACTTTTGCTATTGTTTGCACATTTGTAGGGCAAGATTACACTATGCCACAGTTAGTAAGCACTGCCCTTGCTTTGGAACCCTGTATTCTTTGAGTCACATCAGTGTACTGGGAAACAATGTTTGGTGGCTGAGAAAAAAAACGGCAAACAAAAAACAACGGCCTATTAAAAGCAGTTTCATTCACTGTGAAATGATTACTAGATTGCATGCCTTTTTCAAGCTTTTTGACACATAACAATGGAAACCTGGAGTACAAAATTGAGTAGTTTACATCTATATTCCCTAATTAGCTGCCATCAACATCTTCAACACTTCTAAAATCACTAAACAGCGAGGTTCACATTTCTAGAATAATGGTAATCATGGTACAGAACACGGAAATTATATTCACTGTACTACAAATTTCTCTTCGTAGTCCACATGTTATTCCACTTCCTAGCTTACAGATGGATTTAATACAAGCTTGTTATTTGTTCTATAAGCTTTTCCCTGTACACAGGATAAAGAACTTCTGTAATCTTAGGATTGACATACAGACCCAGCTAAAGTTAGTGGCAAGGCTTCTACTGATAATAATCATTTAAAGTTTTGTGCCTCCTATTCAAGGTACTGAGCATCTTCGCCCACCAAAAGTGGGAAAAAAAGCCAACCAACTTTGTTGCAATAAGTACTATCTTCCAGCAGATGCTAACTTCGCACTCAGTAGTTTCACTAAATAGAATCTTAAAGATTCCAGAGTATAATCTCACATCTACTAAAAAACCTTCAGCATACACTTCAACAGCTCATGTGTACACAGAATTGAACTCTAAGATACAAATAATCATTTAGATATCGTTGAATAAATAAGTTACAATATTGTAAGTCCAAAGTATTAGTACTTCATGAGACTACTGACAGAGCACAGTAACGATCATACTTAAGCACTTGTAAGACATAGATTTTAAAGTTTTTCTTACTATAAAAGAAGAAAAAAAATTATTTTTCTTCTCATCCCATTTAGCAGAGTATATAATAATGCCTATTTTCATTCCATGTGTTAATATAACAATTTAAAGCCAGAGCAAGTCATTTCTTACTTTTTACTTCTATTCCTTCAAGTAAAACTCAAGAAGCTAAGTATTTGTTATTCCATGTAATTCTGCACAATATTAAGACAGATGCAATATTTATTCACTCCCTCTTTTCCAACAGCTGCATTTTTTTCCTGAAGCAGAATGTGGGGTTTTGCTTTTACTTTACAAGTACTGAATGCCTTTGTATGACAGATTGTTACATCTTCTGGTTCGTATTTACTAAGTATTCTCTACTACCAATCCTTAAATAACAAAAATTCAATTATTCAACACAATTAAACCTCTTTTAAATTAAATCCATGAAAGCATCATCTTCAATTCAGTGACTCTGATTTTGCAACACAAATCATTAGAACTTCCTTCAGCAGCAAGTAACCGAAAGTTATTTTCCTACTCAAGACAAGTAAGCATTTTCGCCAGTTTAAGGGAAGAGGGGACAGTCACAATTTATTCCAAATGACTTTACGCACACGTTCTCCAATCTGCAGTTTCTTCTCCTTTCTCCCCTTACAAAAAACCAACAAAAAAACCCAAGGCCACAAAACAAAAATGAGTTCTGTAACTGCAAGTTCTGTTCAAATAAACTTTTAAATTCCTTTTTGTAGTGGAGAGCTCAAATGCAACAACAAAGAGAACTACAGTGAAAAGAAGAAAAATTGTATTATTCTAGCTCTATATAAAATTGAGAGAGTTTAGAGAGCACCATCCAGTGAGCCCACTCCCTGTCTCCTTACCAGTCCATATAATATTTATCAGCTCTAGGCAGTCCCAGTTGCTCCAGTGGGATAATCCAGGTAAACACAAACAAGGTGTATGAAGGCAGATGGCAGAACCAGGCCCATACCTGTTGATGCACCTGGTAAGTCATATAACCAAAACATATGCTTTTGCTTAACATCCCAACAGTATAAGTTGTTACTGACCCAAGGACTGTCCTGCCAACCAAGGGAACAGTCAGGGAGGTTAAAATGGCAAGATTTAATCCTCCTCAACAGCAGAAAAAAAATAATACATTTCAACATATTAGTTGCATGCTGACCGAAAGAAGCTACAGCTAAAAAAACCCCAACCTCAATAAACCCAACCCACTTTCTCCTTGTCTGAATAAAAAAATACTCTCAACAAGGAAACATCCAACTACCGCAATCCGAATAGCTTATTGTTTTGCCCACTGTAAGTTAATATCTGAAGCACTTACTGCAAAGGTCTGGGCCATTTGGATGATTTCCCAGTGGCACAACTAACAGGATAAATCTTGTCATTTCTACTGAGTCACGAATTAGGTACATTGAACGAAACTGGAACAGAGTGAAAAGGGTAAGTTCTTCCTGGTAGCAACCATAATCAATGGCATTAAAAAAACTGAGATATTTGACATCTTTAAAGATTACGCTTTTGTTGCCACTAAAGCTTTCTTTCCCAAAAGGTTTTTTCCTGTTGACAGTAATTATTTTGTTCTATGTTACTTTTAAAATGATAATATCATAGAATAAAATTCCACAGAACAGAACCAAAACCACAGAATCCCAGGAAACATTGTAAAATGGACTTCATACCTTACAGTACAGTTAATTCTATGTCAAGCAGACCACAAATGCCTGTAAGAAGCACTGTCTGGGTGAAAACAGTCTGCCTTGTGACGCACAGGGAAATCAGTGATCAAGAGCAGTGTGGTGTGTATCACAGCCAATCATACCAGGAGGAGGAGGCTGGGTGAAAACTGTGTGTTTATTTTAAACAGCTCCCAAACAGAACAAAACATGAAGTACAATTCCAAAATACCAATACTTTTGGTAAACAAACAACAGCTCCATCCTGTGAAGTTTAGGCCCAAATGATCAGATTCCCAGAAGTAATCCTCACAACCAGCCCTCAAGTTTTTGTTTGACTCTTCATGTAGAGAGACCTGCTCAGGCACGGGAGCATTCTGCAGGATCATAAATTAAATACTGTAAAGCAGTGGAGTAACACCACCTAGACATTTTAACAGCAAGATGCTTTTTCTCCATTGTGATCACTTCAAAGCTGCCCTTTTTAATAGCAGGGTAGTGTATCATTTTGATTCTTTTTTGGAAAAAAGAAATTGAAAAGTAAAGGCATGTTTAGAAAAAGATTTTTTTTAGAGGCAACTAAAAAATTGATTTTGCTCTTGTTAAAGAGAGTCTTTTACCCTCCCTACTTGCAGCTTTCAACTGCAGAAAAACCAAAAGCAGGAGGCACGTTCTGTAATCTAACCCAGATTGCAGAGGGAATTATTGGGTCCAGAGTACTCTGGGGCTGGAGAACAGGAGACAAACAGCGCGATGATCTGAAATCAAGCTGTCATCAGTTTCCTTCACAAAATGTTTTTACTGGGTAAATCTGAATTTCCCTCATTCCCACTTAGCTGTATCTTGCTATATCACATCACATACAGCCATCATTGGCCCCTTTCTTATCTGCCTGAGAGAACCAGGATTCCTGGGAGATGGTTTACACCACTCCTTGAAGGAAGATGAGTGGCTCTCCCATCTGCAGCACAGCTCACTTTAGATACATAAGCTCTGATTTTACAGTTAGGTCACAGTGAGCAATTGAGTGACTTCTGTTATTTCTGTGGAACTGACTCAGAAGCAGAGAGTGCTGAGTGGCGTTGGCAGCTCCAGTATTCAGTGGGAAAGCTCCAACATGCCCAATTGGACATTAAGACACTGCCTGATGCCATACAGGTCAGAAGGAGCAGCACAGCCCACATATTTGAAATCAGACGCTAGCCCAAAATTTTACTTTCGCTAGCTTCTCCTGAAAATATCTTCACAGGGGAAGAAAAGGAAAAAAAAAACCAACACAGAAAACAAAATAAAAACCTATCCCTCAAAAACCGTGGTCCTGCCATCTTCGGAAAAATCCAATGTTATCCATCAAATCACCACTTTCAGTAAATGCACCCTTATCCTGCCCTGACTTATTCCCATGACTCAAATCACCCATATACTGAAGCAACCATAAGGTAACACCCCGGACAAAAAATCCATTAAAGAAGAAACAGCAACAACACTTAAAACACACTTTTTTCCCCAGTGGTGAAAAGGGAAAACTGATCAATCAGGAAAGATGAATTAGCATCCTCCTCCCAGGGCCCACATACCCCTACTACAAGTGCCAAGCGAATGGAAATTACACTTTTCTTCTTAGCCTCCCTCCACTCCTGCGCTGTGCAGCACCCACAAGAAAAATAAGCACAAAAAGAGAGGAATAAGTAGCTCAAAGTAAAAAGAAAAACGGAGAAGTAAAGTGCTCCAACAGTCTGCTGGGGCAGACCAATGCATGGGCAGGGTTTTAAACTGGTACAAATCCTAGTCGAGTGGCACCAACCTCACTCACGAGACCACTTGAATGTCTCATGAGTCCCTTCTACAGGCAGCAACGCAGCAGCACAGCAGTACCAGGGCTCACAGCTCTTCCTTCATACTTCGTCAACCCTCCTTCTCCCCCCTCCAAACCTGGTTTTGTGTAACAGGCCTTCATTTCATTCTTGCCAAACATTAACAATCTTTTTTTCTTTTAAATCAGGAGAGAAGAATCACAGCATTAACAAACAGAAAAATAAAAAAGGTAATTTATAACCTACTGCCCCACTCTGTCGGTATTTACTGGTGATAAACAAACACATCCTACGGTTTGAAGGACAGACCTCGTACAGATTGAGGTGTTCATTAACATAACCTCATAGCAATGAAAGGTGCCATCACCCTAGGTAACAAGGTCACAAAAGAAAATGTCACTAGTCCAAGGTCACACAGTCTACTTTTACTTTTCAGAAGAATAAACATAAAGTGATGCACTGAAAAAATTCTAGTGGGAACTGTCTTCCACCAACAAGATAACAGCATGTACCGTCTCTAAAACCGAGAAGAGGAAAGGACTGAAAAAAAAAGATAATTACCTTTTTAACTTTACAAAAGACATTGCTTTAACACTAATAACTTTAGGTGCATTTGTCTCTGCAAGTGGCTTCAGAGCATAAAGGAATGCTTGAATTCCCTCTGAATCCATCCAGTGATACCTTAGAGGGATTATTTTAAAACTAAATTTTGATTAACAAATCCCAGCTCAATTAACAAGTTCTGACACTTATGGGTAATAAATACATTTTAGTGGGCAATAGGTAACCTAACTTCAGTGCCACTTCTTTAACGACGGATGGATGAAAACTGGGCATTTGTTAACTAGCAGAATTTTACCTTATGCTATGCCTTTCAGGCACCAGGAATCCTGAGTCTGAGGGATCCGTTGCCTGAATCCAGCATTTGTAACATCTCCTTGAAATACAAACTATAAATCCAAGCAACCATGATGAAAGTGCTGAATAAGAACTAGGCATTTATTGTTAGCAGGCACACTCACAAACACACACCCTGCATGCATGGGTGCAGGACAGACTAACCCAGTGTCCAGCACCATCCTCAGAAGTACCACCTCTGAAAAAGCATGGAATCGAGCAGTAGCCACTCAGGAGAACTAAAGAAGATGCTGGACTCAGGACTTCTTAAAGAATATTGAGAAACAATAAAGTCTGATTTAACCTACACCTCCAAGGTGCATTGGAAAAAAAAAAAATCAGTTCTAAAGCTTGCAGTTAAACAAACAAGTTAGAAAACATCCTGCAGACCAAACAGAAAGGGGTGGGGGGCTGGATACACACTTTTGTTTGTTTGGTGATATCTTTTGTGGTGGTGCCAGTGTTCGGTTCATGCGTTTTTAAACTCACCCTTCACGCTTTGATGTTTCTGCTGCTGGAAATAGTCTTTAGAGCCCCTGGCGCATCGCAGCTCTTGCGCCCTGGGCAACACGGGGATCCTCTCGAATATGCTGGCTCTCCTGGGGACGACGTCCAGCAGAGACGCTGACATCTCAGGGGGGCTCTGCCGAGGCTCCGGGCGGTCGCTGCCGCTGCTGACAGTTGCTTTATAGGACATCTGAGGAGTCGAGAGCGCTTTCCCAGCGCCGGGACCGCCCGGCACTCCCGGGCATTTATCGGTCACTTCGAAGCGGGCGGGAGCAGCGCTGCCTCTCGGATCCCCCGCGAGCTCACAGTGCATGTCCGGGGGCTGCCGGGGCCCTCGCCGCTCTCCTGCACCGGGCGGCACGCGGGGGTCAGCGCCGGCCGACACAGCCCCGCAGCCTCCGATGCCCGCTCAGCCTCAGCCCCGCAGCCGCTTCAGCCCCGCTACCCCCTCAGCCCCAGCCCCGCACCTCACCCGCGCTGCACCCTCAGCCCTCTCGGCCGTCTCAGCCCCAACCTCCGTCAGCCCCGCCGCCCTCCCAGCCCCCGCTGCCACACCGCCCGCCGCCGCGTGCGGGGAGCGCCCCGCAGCCCCACTCCCTCGCAGCGCCCGGAGAAGCAGACTCAGGGGCTCGAACCTCAGCTGCGGCGCCTGCGAAGGACGGGGAGGCGGGCGCCGCGCGTCGCTTTCCTCCCTCTCCAGGCAACGCCGCCGGGCTGTTCGCAACGCCCCGGGGAAAGCGAGAGCCGCGCGGGGGCTGTGCCGAGGCCGGCGTCTTCCAGCTGAGGCACCCGCACCGCGGCCGCCCGGGCAACGCCGGACGCGGCGGCGTCGCAGGGCGAGTTTGGCAGCACCGGCCCCGCGCGGGGGGCAGCGGGGGGCAGCAGGGGCACAGCGGGCGCAGCTGCGCTCCTACCTGCGAGACGCCGCCCGAAGCGCCGCGCTGCCCGCGGGTCCCGCCGGGCTCAGGGTTCAGCCGCGCTCCCCCGCCGCAGCGCTGGCTGCCGAAGCGCAGGCAGC
Source organism: Dromococcyx pavoninus (assembly GCA_033558185.1). NCBI lineage: Eukaryota > Metazoa > Chordata > Aves > Cuculiformes > Neomorphidae > Dromococcyx > Dromococcyx pavoninus. Next base: position 797,312 of record JAUMJL010000594.1, read on the forward strand.
CCGGGCCATCACCCTGGCGCGGCGGCGGGGCCGGTCGGGGCGGGCAGGGGGAGGGCTGTGCTGCCGGGGCCGCCCCTCGGGGCTCTGGCAGCGGGGTCTGCCCGCCGGGAGCGGAACGGGGGCCCCGGCCAGCACCGCCCAGAGCGCCCGCGGCGCTTCCACAAACGTTTGGGCAAACACACGGTGTCAATGTCAGGGTTGTTCTGTGCGGGGACAGGAGTTGAACTCGACGGTCCTTGTGGGTCCCTCCCAGCTCAGGTCATTCCGTGATTCAGTGCCTTTTCCCTCACGCCCCAGCTGCCCAGGCCTGGGCTCTGCCCCGTTGCCCACGGGCTGCAAGTTCCCGTGTGCTTGTCCCCAGGCATCCGGCTATGTCTGTGCCAGGGACACAACAGGCAGGAACACCCCAAAGTGCTCGGCCCCAGGACAGCCAGCAGCACCCCCTAAACAACTCCTGTGCGAAAGCCACAGCGACGGCAGCGTGTGACAGAGAAGCAGCAGGAGAGAGGAGAAGACTTGCCAAGGGCCTGGGAAGCGGGGGATGTGTTGGAACTAGGTACAACCAAGACATCCGTGATGCAGTTTTGGTTGCATTCAGTGCTCCTGGCTGTGGTGACCGTGCATCATTCCCTCCCCGTCCTACAGGTGTCTGGAGCTGGCGCACTCCAGTAGAGAGAGTTAAGCCAGCTCAGAGCAAGCAGCACAGAGCAGTGACATTTGCGCTACCTCCTCCTGGGCCAGTTTGGGTCTGGAAGCAATCTAGCTGGGTTTATTAACTCAGGCCTGGTTCCAAGCAAACACAGTGCAGAGCTACGATGCACAGCTTTGCACCAGCAAGATTTTGCAGCCCACACTCTGCTGGCTCAGGGATGTCTGCACCCTGCTGCCCAGCATGCTGCTGTCGGCACAGGTGCAGCACAGTACAGCTGTGACACACCAGGACAGACAGGAGGGACTCAGAGTCACCCCTGATTTACATGGGTGTAAATCAGACAGACATCTGGTTGGAAATCATGCCTGTTCACATCAAACCTAAAGGAAGATTGAGCAGGAGGAGGCACAGCTACTGAACTGGCATCTTGCTATGCCCCTCCTGAAGGGTGTCCCATAACCAGACAGCAGAGATCTTCATCTTCGTGCAGCACAGATGCTGCACGGAGTGCCTTGCTCACAGTTTTATCCAACCCCTTAATAGCATAGGCCACCCTGCAGAGTAAAAGAATGGCCAAGATGAGAAGGCGTGGCTTTTTCTTGGCAAATGTTGTGAATGTTGTGGATTTAGTGGGAAGGAGGTTACTCTCCATAAAAGATCCTGAGATGGAAACAAGCAGTTCTGAGAGCAGTGTGCTTCTCCCCATCCCTGCCCAGTGTGGATGTCCCACTGTCTACCACAGAAGGAGCTTGCCAGCCTTTTCCCTCAATGAGAGCAGTGATAGGGGTTTTTTCCTTCTCTAAGGCCACATCTTAAATTGTCAGAAGTTAATAGCTCTCTGGCAAATTTGGTTGAAAAGGGGTAAATGTCCTCGGAGTATGTTAGGAAGAGCAAGGCACTATGAAAAGGGAGAAATTCCCACCTTACCTCTATAGGAAACAAACCTAAATACCAGTTAGCAGGTGCAAACACTGCATTTTAATGGTGACATGCCCAGCATTTATAAAAACAAAGTAAAAAAATCACAGCATGTGTTACCCCTCTGTGTGGTTGTTCTCTACAGCTACACAACACCCCTCAGTGCTCTGCCATCCCACATCCATTCCCCGGTCCCACCTTTCTGTGGGGCCCTCAGGACCGAGCAGCTCACTGTCTTCAATTTGGAAATGCCGAAGTCACCTGGCAGTGCTACCAGAAACAACAATTATTTAAGACACAAATACACTGTGGTAATGATCTAAATCCCAGTGACATTTGAAGAGACAGTAAAATTTACTGAGGGAAATATTATTCCAGAATGCAGTGTAACCAGTGGTTAGGCTGATCCTGAACCTGGCTTCTGCTTCTGCAAATTTTTACATCTATATTGATACACACTGCCCAAATATCTAAACTAGAGGGGAGTTCCTAGAAAACAGGTAGTTCTGGATATATTGTGTAACTTCCTAACGGAATTTTCTTTGATGTATAGGGATCTTCCCACAGCAAGCAAGGAAATGACAGACCTCAGCATCTCTGCTGCTTTGGCGTCGTTAGCCCACATCGCTCTGCATTCCCTGCCTCAGGCCACACGTGTCCTGCTCTGAACCGCTGTTTACTTCTATTTCTTTTTCTAACCGTTATCCAGACTATCCTGCAAGATACCGGCAGATGCCGCCACTGGCTCAGCAATGGCCCAGGGCTGGGCTGCTCTACAAGCAGGAGTTGGCACAGAGCCTCCTCCATCCTCTAGGCACCCTCTGAGCAGGGGAAAGAAGAAGAGCAGCCTTTTTCACACAGGTGATCAGGAAGGTTTCAGACTGAAGCACATCACAGCTGCAAACTTCAACACCCCATAAGACCAAAGCCTGCACAGCGAGGTAGATTTCTTCATGGCAGTCATCTCGCAGAGATGTAGACTGCAGAGCTCAAGCTTGTAGGTACCCACATTCCTTCAGGAGGAAATGAGGCCCCATGAACACAAACCTTCTCTCACACCACTACTTCCTCAGTTTAAAGCGAGACATTTCGCAGCTGCCCTGTCTTTGCTGGGACTATCCAGCTCTGGATGCCCATCCCTGGACCTGAGCAAGAGAAGCAGGCGGTGGCTGGACGACCTCCTCCAGACCTAGCTGTGTCTGATAGACGCTTGACACCTAGAGCTCTTCCAAAGGAACAACTTGGTTTCTCCAGCGAGTCCACAGATGTGGGAGGAACAAGTGCTGGGAGAAGCCTCCCTGCTGCATCAGAAGTCAGTTCATATGTTTCAGTTCTGGAACAAAGCCCAAGCAAGTGCAATCGTGGCTGCTAAGACTGTTTTATACCCTAGGTCACCATGACTTTGCTGTATGCATGAGCTGTGCAGCAAATACTGATTCACCCAATGTTGTCACTACATCCATGAGCTAGATGGGCGTTTCCTCTGCTTGTGTCCTTGTATAAATCAGTCATTGGCCTCTCTCCGCGTGACAGCAATACTCTCTCCTTAATAGAATGAGGAAAGGAGAGATTTCTCCATATTAGCCTTCTTGTTCAACATTTCTGGTTGCTAAGGACTGTGGTGGTGAGTCACAGCATGACCCACAGCTATCCCAGTTGCCTCTTCCCCCTGTTAATGAAGGCACTATCACCAAAGCAGACCTTCCAGTTGATGCATGTAGGATATCTTCAGTCTGTGAAGGGAACTTCAAGTCAGATGTGAAAGATAAGGTTGCAATTTGGGATAAAAAACATCCAGAGGAATGCACTGCTTGCCTCAATATCCTCTCCCTAGGTCAACTGAGTAGGACACAGGTGATAAGTAACCACAGGCTTACCCATCTGCCCATTCACGGCCAGCTGGCAACCAAAGAAAGAGCAAAGAGATAGTAGTCTAATGCTAGCCCAGGCTGGGGTGAAATCTTACCTCATAGCAACTAAGAAAAAGCTAGGACACAGACAGCTGCTGGTGTAACAGTGCTGTCTGTGCTCACCAGTGTCCTTGGAGCCAGACAGCCCCGAACACCAAGTTCCCTGCTTCAGTGGTTCTGGGCAATTGGCAGTGGTGGGACAAGGCTGTGACTCTGAAACCAGCTCCTGGGCCATGTTAGCCACAAAAACTACACAATTCTGGACCACCAGACCACAGTTAGCACAACTGTGTCCTGAGCATACACAAGGCTATATCACACTAGGCCAAATTCAAAGCTTACACAGAGCAGCGAGGAGAAAAGTTTAAGCAAGTTTGTTTTCTCAGATTATACCAGCCAAGTTCAGGTCATTGCCACAAACGTGGTTTTCTCAGAGTTTATAGGCTGCAGCCACGCAGCTCTTTTGCTCTGGACAGAACGAGCCCCTGTTGTCACAGCTGCACAAGAAGTGGCAGGGCTGTCCTGGCTTGAGATGCTGCTGCCTGGGAGCTGGATACACATTAGGACAATGAGAGATCATCTGTAAAAGGAAAAGGAAACAGCAGGAGGGAAAAGGATGTTATGAGAAGAGGACCCCAATTCACCAAATGCGGTCTTCAGTGTGTTCTTTGCCTTTATCAGGAGCAGACGGTTGTAACAGGTCTTGGCATTATGGCTGGCCACAAAACGGATCTCCAAGAAACTTGTATAAGCTGAAAACTACCATTCCTCAAGCAGTTCCTCTGAGACAAAAGGAATGAAGCAGAACAGATACAGGTAAGGTGAGCTGTGCAGAGCAAACAAGCAGAGTTGAAGTATTAATCTCTAGTACACGTACCAAAATCCCTTCTTCTACTCCAGCAGGCAACAAAATTAAATTGCAAAAGGACATAATTGAAAATGTGAGGCCTTTGTGTAACTGCTGCAGTACAGACAGAGATGGGAGGTGTTACCATAAGCATTCTATTAATACAAGGCAAAACAAGCTCTCTGATGGGAAAAATAACACACTTTGTTATAAATAACCTGATTGCAAATGAGCTGTTGATTCACATACAGCAGTTTATTTACAAAGGCATGCCAAGTCCAGACTTGTTTTTGTTTTAATTTACTGCACCACAGATAGTAAAAAAGAAACAACCAAACAAAACCTGAGCCAAAGGGACTGTCTCTGTAAGTATGCCCGTTTCTTAGAGATTGCCCATATCCCTTTAAGGCAGCACAAAGCCCTCCTTTATAGTGGTTTTAAAATGACCTCCTAAATTAAGACAGCAGGGTCAAACTGACCACACATTATCTAGTGATGTACTCAACTATTGCCTCATAACTTAAAGATTTGTTTATAGTTCTTGTAGTTAGAAAAAAGAAATTCCTCAGATCACTGTGACTTATCTTTTAAAAACAAGCCTCTTTTCAACAGTTGGCATATTTTAGGAGAATCATGAGGTAATCTTGAATCTACCTTTGTCTTGAAGAGACTGCAAGAAATGACCAGCATCTCCAAAAGCCAAGCATAAACTACTGTTCTCTCTCTCCCTCCCTCCTGCCTTTCCAGTGAATTAGCAGATCATTCTAGAGGACTTTGAGGAAAAAAGAACTCTGAAAAAGGGTTTAACTAGCAGCCTCCATTCAGGACGTGGTTGTTTACACCTGCAGTTAACGTCCTCAAAAATTCACCTGTATTATTTCTCAGCTTCAATTACAGAATCATAGAATGGTTTGGGTTGGAAGGAACCTTAAAGATCATACAGTTCCAACCCCCTGCCATGGGCAGGGACACCTCCCACCAGACCAGGCTGCTTAATCCGTTCATCTCTCACACCATGCATACACTACACAGGTAGTAAAATACACTTAAGTCATAAACAAGCAGACAAAAAGAACAGGGCAGCACAACTTAAGAATGATTCACTTGTAAAATCCAATCCTCAGCACTGGGACAGGCCAGGACTAGAATTTACTGGTACAACCTCAATTCACGCCTGCTATAAATGAATTATAGTACTGGCTTTATAACATGGCCCCACAGTCATTTTGCCTGGGGATCCATATATTCAATGTGCTGAAGATGCAATTGTTGAATGAGTAGTGAGTTGCTCTTCTGTTGTCTTTATTGGCGTAGTGTCTGGACCACACATTGAATAGATTTACTGCGCATCAGCCAAGCCCTGCACAGAATACAGAATTATTGTCTCCAAGGCATTTCTTTGGTGTCCATCACTGCAGCAGCCTACTGATTTGCAAACAAATATCTGCTCATCATCACTGGAGGTGAGGGAGGGTGGGGTTAGGCTAAGCTCCATTTTACAACAGAGGCCCAGAAGCCAAAAGCTTTTCGGTTTGAGTGCTAAAATTGTGACAAAGACCGACTGCTTCCCCCACCCCTCGCTCCGGGTTATTTAGCATTTCCCATCATTGTACATGGCAGAGCGCATTTCCAGTTCCGTCAGTTAAATTTAACCCTTGGTGTTGCAACGGAGCATGTGGAAACCGGGAGTCTTGCAAAGAGTGGCCATCCATGAAGAGCTGAAGTGCTGCACAGGACCTCTGGGATAAACGCAAGGGCAAATCATTTCTCCCTGGCAGTGCTCAGCTTGCACCAACTACAAGGCGGGGCATTCTCTTCCTACAACACTCTTTGTGGTTGCTTCTTCCCCAGACCCAACAGCCAGAGTCTGAAAGCCCCCTCAGTACCTAACTTTGAGCCACAGCCCTGTGCTCAACCCAAAACTTTGTACCATCAGAGGTCCACAGCATGGCATTTACCTAAACCGGCTTCAAATGGTGATCTCTACCAGTAAACTGACCGGGAACACAGTGGTTTACAAAGCTGGTGCCCCATCCACCTGCTCCGCAAAGCTTACCCTGAAGGTAATCACCCAGCATGTCTCTTAATCTAAAACATCTAACAATAGTAAGCACACAGCTGGAGCTTGCTGAGAGCAGAGAGTGATGCTTACACATAACCTGTAACTGTCTGTGACTCGCAGGAGGCTGTATAATCCCACTCCAAGTCCTTCAACATTCACTGTAGTGCGCTTGCCATACCTTTTCAGACAAGATGCAGTTAAAAACAACTGCCAGCCCCAGCACTGTTATTTTAATAGTCAGATTTAAAAGTTATTCAAAAAGCAAAGGGCAAAGCGTGTATTATTGTGTTTTGGGCAGGGGAGGGAGAGGAGCTCACTATTCACTTGGCTCCTTTGATGATTGTGTGAGAACACACACATGCTTCCTAGACCACAGTTTTCTCTGAAATTCATTCTACTTTTGGAACTATTGCTTTAGGGGGATTAAAAAAATAAGCAACAAGAACCAACAAAGATCTATTCTGTCACAATTGAGTAGAAGAATCAGCCAGTGTATCCAGCAGAGCATGCAGGCAACTGTTTCCCCTTGAATTTGGGGGTTTGATCTCATAGCAGGCTCCAGAGACACCATGTTCATTTATATCCTCAGTGACCATCTCTGCTCTAGTTCCAAGATCTTTGGAAGGGCAGAAAGGCGAGGCCTTCTCTCACTTATTTTTTCTTTTCCGAAATCAGCGTACGGTGTAGGTTTTGCTCTCTCTCACAACCTGTTTTCTCAGATGCAAAGGGAGCTGCATGGTTTGTTTATATTACAGGTTTATCCAAATCTGATATGCCAGGTGCAAATCTCTACCATGCGTCTGCAGTGAGGGGAAGCAGCAATCTGATGTGAGAACATCCCCATACAACACAAGAGCTTTGCAAACCACACTTGAGGTATGTCCATACAACCCAAATGCATTGATCTCCGTAGTAGATACGTGAACACGGAACTGGTGATGGAAAACAGCAAGACCACAGTGGAGGAGAGTGTAGGGGTAGTAGGGAGGTCACATCTGCAACGATTCCACCCCAACATTTATCTTTCTATCACACGTGTAGAAAGGTGGTGATGGAGTGGCAGGAGCATCATCAGCTGGGAAGCCCTACAGCAGTCAAATGCCTGCCTGAACATGTGAAGCACTGCACACTGCTACCACTTGTCCCCTGGGGAAAAGGGACTGTACTGCACATGGCAAGAAGCACCTCCATAGTGGAGGGTGCTCCAAGGGCCACTCTATATGGATTCACCCACCCTTACAGACACATTGGGCAGGCAGAGCATCACATCTTGCATATGGCCAATTCCAGCAGCCAGAGGCGATCTGATGAACACCCAGCCCACAGCCCACACAACTTGCCTGATGAGCAGATACCAGCACACCCATCAGCAAGAGAGTGATGCTTCCACAGTGGCAGCTGGATGCATAAACAGGGTGCCTGCCTTGCCCTCGGAGTCACACGTGGATCTCAGGAGGCGGGAAGATGGCTGCTTAAGGCCTTAGGACACCGAGCACAGCACACACAATACAGCCTCTGTTCAAAATAAGCAGCAACAGAATCAAACCACTTCGTTTCAAGGGTGCATTCAGGCCCCGAGCTGCAGTTGGCATCAAGACAATTTTTCAAACTGGCAAAGTGCTCCTGTTGAGAGAACAAGTCCTGCCCGGCTCCCTCAGTACACAACAGTTTCAAGGACCAGGGCCACCAAAGTTCTGTCTCACAAAATTAAGCAGGATAGGGTTGGTTATTTTTCAGATTTACAAGAAACTGCTTAACAGCTGAAGCTTCTACTGCCATTACTGCATTGTAATGGGGAAACAGATCTCAACCATCAGCTGTACACCTCTCCAAAGCTGCAGTGGAAATCATTTCAGATACTCTCGACTACAGCAAACCTGGAGGGAGACGCAGGTAGCTCACTGGGTTACCAGAACAGCAATCAAACCAAATGCTACACATTTCACTTGTGCATTTGGTATGCAAGCCAGCAAGAAGATGCATCTCAGCTTTAAGATTAAACAGATCAGAAACATTATCAGGCTTGAGGGATCCAATCTAACTGCAGTTACACACAAACCAACTGTAAAAAGGCTTTATGTTTTTCCTCATTATTCAGAATGCAGAAATGAACTCGAGAAACTCGTCCCATAACTTAAAAATAATAATGTGAAGCCTCTGTGAGGTAAGAGGACTATGAAACACTAGCACAGTTTTCCAGAGGAATATAATTATTCCCAAAGCTAAAACAAGAACATTTTGCCTATTTGAGTTGTGTAAGCCAGTTACTGCATCTACAGAGGGCACCCAGCATACACATTATATTCTTGTACACTAAAATTCCTGAACATGAGATTGTTAAATGTGCAGTTTTAAGTAAAAACTTTAAAAAGTCTTCAAAAATGGAGCTTTTCTAGAAACTACAAAGCAATCAGCTTTTGAAAGCTCTTCTGTCATACACAGAGAATGCCATGAATCACACGCACATTAGCAGATGTCATGTGCAAACCTTTTCTGCAACACGAGGAGGACAGACCTCAAGCACTCTGGCATCAAAAAGAAGTCCTCAATTTAAGCCTGCTGCTGACAGCCATAACACGTTTAATTACAACTTAGAGTTGTGGGAGCATTGCAGAAAATACCAGAGCAATAAAAAAACCCTCAAAATATTCTGCACTTGTTTAAACGCATTAAAAATATGTTTGAAAGTTTTGGCTGAAACGTTTGGGTTGGGTCAACAGTTACACCTGAGGTACTCACTAAAGTACCATTTTAGCTCCACATTACAATACCATAAAATAAGCAAATTAAATTATTTAATAAGCCAGGCAGGCAAGGGGCTTTGACATAATTGTCAAACCTGTGGTAGAAGGTAAGCTTGTGAAAGATTTAAAAGACCTTGTGCTTAACCTTTGAATATAACGAGACAATCCTTTGCCTTACAGTGTTGACTGTAAGCCACCTCAACACAAAAAGGAGCAATATGGTACCAATATCCACTAACACCTGCAGTGTCTGTGTTACAAGAAAAGAACGTGTCTCTGTACTGAGGAAAGTAATAAGCAGGTCTCATTTTAGATGTGCATTTTTCTTTTTCCCCACACTTTATACCACGGTCATCTTCAGATCTTGGGTCCTCCAGCAAAAATACCAACCAAAACCTCACAGGACAAACAGCACTGAAGAGAATAGAGGGAAAACGTTCAAAATTTTGTTTCCCGTTATCACACTAAATTGACTTGCAAGACCATTTAACATCTCAAAGAAACTGCAGTAAGGAACTGCAGCTACATCTAAGCTCTTCATACTGCATACATGCTTTCTAGTGTAGCTGTCACAGTAACTGGAATCAGTTTAAAAACAGAGTAGTTCATTTTCAAACCGTTTGCACAGGTTTACTTCCACATAAGAAGGTTTTAAAAATGCTTCTGAAAAGTTATTGGTAGCTTTTGGTGAAAAATATAATGTAGGTTATTTCGAAAAAAGTTGGATATGCTGCAAACATCCTTTCCTCTCCACCTTAACCAAAAGCTGTTGATCTAAACTTTCACAATATCATTACTCAGAATTTTACTAAATTCAGTGATGTTTCTTGTATGCTTCAATGTAGATCTGAACTTTGTTTACTGGGTCACCTTAAAGATAAAATCCAAGCTTTTTAAGCAGTATTTGTGTCTTGCCAATTCCTTTCTGCATACCCACTTTACTCTGAAGGAATACTTCCATCTAACAGAAGAGTAGCATGTTTTATTCCTGGGCACATCTGTTTCCTACTCTTAAAGCACGTACTTAATCTGCACTAAAAGTGTTATCCACTAAATTTATGAAACACTTAGGCACACTGAGTATCTATGTAAATCTCCTCTCAGCCTTTTAACAGGAAAGGCTAGGAAAAGAATACATTATGAAAAACAGTGATCTTAGTGGCAAGGTAACTGTGATAACCCCAAATGTCAGTCATACATAAAATAAGAACTGATGCTTTCTCACTTGTAAGTAATATTAAAAGGCAACAAGATGAATTTTTAAAAAAAGCTTTATTATATAAAGATGATCCAAACCTGGAAGAGCTCTTCCTTACTTCTAAGAGTTTTGTTGTGTGACTTGTACTTCCATATGCTTTTCCAAAAAGCCAAGACAAAAAGGCTCATTAGTCCCACTTTCTTCTTGCCAAGAGTGTTGGAAAAAAAATGTAGCTGCGTCAAAATCTGTTATTTATTCTTTGTATTCCAAGAATTGCTGAAGTCTTTTCTTATGTTCCATAGACACTTGCACTGCACTAAAAACAACAAATGCAGAACAAAAGATTTTACATCAAATGTAACAGACCACAAAAATAAAGACTCATGCCAGAATTAATATACATCAAAATCAACAATTACACTGAAGCTAAATTTTAGAAAACCCAGCTGTATGAAAACTCTACATTCCAAGAAAAAGACAAAGTATATTAACCCTTAAAGCTGTAATTCTTAACCTCAACAGCTTCCACTTCTGTCCCACAAAACATAGCCTATTTCCTTACCTTTAAATACACACAAGCAATTGTTTAACTTGCAAGAATGATTTAGACAAGAAAGAATCTCTTAAAATGATCTGTCTTGAATATCTAGCATTTCCAAACTGAGCAACATTTCATCCCCGCAGGGAGAGATGGGCAGATACTGCAGGAAGTTTCAGTTCCACATATTCAGAGGCCAAGTACAAAAGTCTGCCTGCTGCGACAGTAGCTGAGAAAGAGTCGGCAGACAACCAAGAAGAAAGGGAATTTGATTATTTGGATCTTCATAGGATTCTCAGGATCATCTCTCTACAGAACAGACAATTGTCTCTGGTTGATTTACTCTCCTTTCCACAGCTAAGATTTATTAAACAAGCGGTATTCATGGACTGCTTCTAAAGAGTTCATGAAAAGTCACTAAGAAAAATTGCCAAGAAATCTATGAATAATAAGTTTCTAAGGGAGACCATATATCTACACAGGAATTTTTTAAGGTTCCACAAATCAAAAAATACTAAAGTATCATGTTAGAATAATGACCTGAAGGGATTTTTGTGCCAGTTGCCCTTTTCACAGGTCCTACAGTAACATTGATTAAAACTGAACTCAGCAAGAAGCAATGATTAAAAGAGTTCTTACTTTAGGTGTTCTCCGAAGACAGTAGTTATCCGGTACAGTGCTGTTTTCAGAGATGCTCTAAGTGCAAATCGTAGTGTTCTGTAGGATGTGTCCACCAGACTCCCTGAAATCCTGGGAGGCTTGCTAGAAACATGAGGCAGTTTGAAGTATCTGTCTACAACCTGATTAAGAAAACCATAAATGAACTCGTTTCATCTGTTCAATTACTTCAAAGTATATTCGTAGTGTTTCATTATCATTATTTCAATTATAACGTAACTTAGTAACATGTTTATGTCAAATGAAGCAAAAAACAAGTGCAAGTTCATAAATTTCAGCAAGACACACAAAAATATATGGAGACTGAGCTTGGTGTTGCATTTCCTGGCCATCACTGTGAACACAGACCCAAGTCTGTGAAATAAGATTCTCTGTTAAGGAGCGTGAAAAGCTAAGCACAGCACATGCTGCAGTAGAGATACAATTCTGTCCTGTATTATGACTTGCTTCTTTCAGAAACAAGGGTATTGTGGGTTTTTTCCCCCCTGGTGCCTGTTCTTGGAATAGGTGACTTACACTGAAGAACTTTAATAACATCTACATTCTTTTCAAGAATCTCCATTAAGGCAGTGTAAAATGATTATGTCATGTCAGTAGGGCATGCATAGCCTTGGAATTTTTTTAAAATACACATTACATAAACATCAGTAATTTGAGAGTAATGTCTTAATATTAGTAGAGAAACACTACACAGATCTTATCTCCTATAATTTTCAATGTCTACAGTTGCTCCAGGTTGCACAAGGAATTCTGTACAGCCACTAAAGTTCTAACTATAAAATACACTTATAATTGCTGCATCCCTGAAATAAAATCTGAGCCTTTTTTTAATCAAAAACATGCTTTCTACTTCTACATTTTAAAAACATACCAAGGTTTTTATTCAGCTGTTTCACAATGCACATAGTGGCAACCAGTTGTTTTGTTTAGATTAACTGCAGAAGGGAAGCCATTTTCAATGGTAACAACCTGAATGTTATGACTGGTCAGCAATGTCAAAACATAGAATTAACAAAACTTGTCTCCTAAACTTGTTCTGCAGTGAGGAAAAGTTAATGGTTTTTACCTCCTGAAGAGTCAGTAAAGTATCCAGGATAGCTGGCAGTGTAGTTTGGACAACTCCAAACTGGTCTTCAGTAAAGGACGCTGCGACCATGTGAGACAGACCTTTTTTTAAAAAAAAAAAGTTTGTTATAATTACCGAATGCTCAAATTCTGAAGCATTAACAAAGAGAATGGTTTTACCTGAAGATTCCACCAGCGTAGTGGAATTCTTCAGGACTTACTGCAGCCAGATGACAGGCACCTCAGCTTTGGCTCAATTCAGGACTAAACCAGTCACTGGTTTAGCGGGCATACATCGGTTTGAGGTTGATAAGGCAAAAGAGATGATATAAAAAATCATTTTTTAAAAAGCATTGGCTCCTTCTTTCCACTGCTCTGGAGCTGTGCGTGACATCAACCAAGAGGCAGGACCTATTTCACAATTCCTCTGCCCATACACAAATATTTCCAGATGACCTAACTTTCTTTCTTCAGCTTGTATAAAAGGAACTGTCTGCTACTTTGAGAGAAACCTTCACTTAGCTTTAAATTCCTTCTCAGTTTACTTGCGGATTATATTTAAAAAAAAAAATCACAGCTTAGCCCTCTGCCATTGGTTAACACACAAATGGTGTCTCCTGCTTTTCTGCAAACTCTATGCACGATTCCCATCTATACATCCCAGCTCATCTCTTTAAGTGTCCATGGCACGGGGGTTGGAACTGGATAATCTTTAAGGCCCCTTCCAGTCCAAACCATTCCATGAATCTAGGATTCTATGAAGTCTGACACAGCCTGGCATTTCTTCCCATAAAACATCCAACCTAGGTAAAAAGATCACCCTTTGCACAGATAAATCTAATAAAAGATTCTATCAATACCGGTATTTGCTCACGACCTTGAAACAAACAAGAAAATCCCACTACAACCATGTAGTCATTATACTTTTAATTTTCTGCAGACTCTTTTTCCATGATTCACAGAGAGACTTGGAGCCTTTACTCAGAAAAGCTGTTGTGAAAATATATCATAAATCTGTTACTGAAAAAAAAAAGTAGAAGTGATACACAGTTTGATATGGGAGAGAACCAACGGAAATCCTGGTTAGGAATCTCTATAAAGCATAAACTAAGAGATCTTGCATGGGATCTCAAAACTAACAAATTAATTAGACTTTTACTCATGTTAGTATCCAAAATGCAGTTGGGATTTTGCCAAAATAGACTTAAAAATTTTTCTTCCGTTACTTTTATAAATCACAGAACACCAGAAACCTGGAATTGGATCGTTTTAGTTGTAGTTTCATGAGCCAGAGTGGATCACCTGGGAACAGAAACTGCTTACCTTCCAAAGCCCAGATATGCATCTGGGCATCAGAGAAGACAGCCTGGATGGAGGCTTCTGGGTGCTGAAAAGAAATCAAAGCATTCTGAAAGCATTTTATAAATAATATCACCAAAACTGCATGTTTGACAGTCATGTCCCTCCTCTCGGAAAAGACTGATGAGACTGACAGATGTCAGGGAATACACAGAAAAATCTGATCTTTTAAGAAACTATAATTCTTTTTGGATGGGAGCTGCCCACAAAACTATAGCTACAATTGGTATTTCCAGAAAAGAAAGTATATTAGCTAACTAGTTTTCAAGCACTAAATGGGCAATACAATTCCCCCAGGCCTATCTCATGACCTTGCTTGCCTCAGTCTCTGCTCCGGGCTATAACTCATCAGAAAACACCGCTGTACATGTAAGCATAAACCATTATCATATACACAGAAAAGATCTGCATATAAAAATATGATCTCTACATGCAGGAAACATTTAAATACCTGAAAAAGAAACACCTAAAGAAGGGGCAGATGTTTCTGTAAAACTTGATTTATTGTTCAGTTATACTCAATTGCTTTTCTGTGTAAATATCATGCAAATTTAGTTAAAGTGTTCAAGTTCACCTGAAAAGTAGTAGTAATATTAATATCAATATTTCATGAGGAGAAATTCCCAACATTCTATCTACCACTTCTCCCACAAAAGAAAACTGTAAAGAATTCATTTGGTGCACTGAATTTTAACATTAGCTAGAAGCTGTGTCATCTTACAATTACCATATCAAGACAACTGCATGTAAGTTCTTAGCTGTGCTTTACTAGTGCATGATGCTTTAAGTAAAATGCAGTTTATTATCAGATGAGTTTAAACAAGCATTACTCTTTTTATGCACGTATGGGATACTCCTGCTATGAAACTCGCTGTGAGTACAAAGTTGTACTCGTGGAAAACCTTAGATTAATAAAAAGGTTTTAGAACTATTACTATATGGAACAGGTACACAGCACCACAGCAGAACCCATATGCTCACGCATTTCTAGCCCACGCTACTGAGTCACAAAACATAAGATCATGATTACCTTGCTGAAGAAATACATTATCAGGCCTCGTTTTGACAAAAAGTTTTTAATCTGGAAAGAAACACAAAATTAAAATAATCTGGTACGCAGTATAAAGGGATCAGGAGGAAGGATTTTTCTTATGTAAGCTAACTGGAGAAGGAAATAATTCATTAACAAAAATGAAAAGTTCTTTCAGAAGGGAGAACATCTAAGCTGCACTGGCTATAACCTATCTGTACTGCAACTTTTACTCTACCTGTTCTTGCTTCATCTGAAGCCATGTGTAAATAAAGCTTGGCTGTACTGCCTCACTGCCAACTCTTGCGGTGGGGACTGGGAAGGATTCATGGTGAGAACCATTCATTTGCAGATCTACAAGAGAAATACAGTATCTTCAGAAAAACTGGTCGCTGTCACTTTACTCCTCAAGATAGAGATCCCTATTGACATGCCTACTACACTTATGACTACAAGGTTAAGAACTGCTGAGTGAAAATTTCTACCTGAACCTGATGTCCATAGCTTTGGTCCTCTTCTCATAACATGAGGACTTGAGACTGATCCTTGCCAAGGAGAGATTACATCTGGAATTCCCTTCTTGTAAGTTAAAACAGGTGAGCTGAAAGGTGAACCAACATCAGACCCAGGCGACATCTTTAAAGGCATTAGGGATGACTTAACCAGTGAAGACATGGAGGCTCTGAGAACAATATTAGACCTTTGGGACTCCAAAAGCATATCTTCCGTCACAACAGCTCCTAATGACAAAGGACACACTGCATAAAGACAAACAGGCTGGTACATATGCAACAAAAGATGGGATTGTTGTTTTATGGCTATTTCAATAACCTCTCTATATTAGAATTTTAATAAAAGGACTTGGTTTCCACTGTGGTTTTGCAAAGAAGTACACATCCACATGAACATGAAGCATTTTAAAAGTTCATTAGTTTAAAACCAGCAAGTGATGAGGAGGATCCCTATGGATTTACTACTAGCATTACTACACCCTGGTATATATGTACATAAAGCATCTTTTAGGATTAAGTACTAGAAAAAAGTCTACCTATAGAACAATGGCAATTCCTTCTGATTCTGCTTGGTATCAGTCACAAAATCCAAGGAACAGCAGCACTAGAGAAAATTCACCTCTGACATAGCACAAGTTCCCTGCTGCTCCCAGGGCAATTGTATCCTAGGCACTGACTGCTAAGGGATTCAATTACCTGGCACCCCTTGCGCTAACACAGCTTTGCTGCCAGGAATGATGCACAAATCTGGCATGCAAAACATCCAAAATGCTTGCAGGCTGCACACAGCTCAAGAGTCAGATTGGCTTTTCTTATTCTACAGTGATATTTGTGAATCACACAAACTTATTCAAAACCCTCACAACAACAAAACAAGAACTAATTTTACCATCTTGAACTAATCATAAGAGCAGCTAGGAAAATTACAAAGCATCTCCTGGCAAGACTTAAGTTCTCCTTGTACCAGGTTCAACCCTTACTAAAACTGTAATAATTAGACTTTCTTAATTCAGGCAAATGTGAAAAAATGCTGTATTGAACATAACATCAC
Source organism: Dromococcyx pavoninus (assembly GCA_033558185.1). NCBI lineage: Eukaryota > Metazoa > Chordata > Aves > Cuculiformes > Neomorphidae > Dromococcyx > Dromococcyx pavoninus. The sequence goes on from JAUMJL010000594.1 coordinate 813,876, forward strand.
GCAAAGTAAACAAACTGAGAAAATGTGATCTTGCCAAGTTTTCTACTTATTTTGGGATTATTTCAACAAGAATACCTAAAGTGAAACTGGGGGAGAGACTTGTTTTGTTTGCATTTATTTGCAGAAAACCCTGTGACTCATTTTCTCCATACTACTTAATTAAGACTAATGTACCTATGTAATCTATTGGTACTTTCATGCTTTACAAACTACTGTGAGTGTTTCCTTACATACCTGGAGTCTGTGGAGATATTTTCAGCTCTCTTGCTGGCTGCTTTGCTCTCCCATTTGCTGCTGCAGCTTCCTGCTGTGCAATCAGCCTCTGGGTCAGGTCTCTCAGAAGACTCAAACACTCCCTCGATATTGCAGTCCAGTTGTGTGGGTGCCCACCTAGCAGTAAGCGCACAAAAAGAAAACGTAGTCGTTTAATCCTTTTATCTATTCTGATAGTGCCCATGTGCTCTCAGTATAAGCTTCAAAGATGACAGTATCACTCTCTTTCTAAAAAGACACAGTGCATTTTCACCATGACAGTTATTTGTACTGAAAGGAAGATGAAAACACAGACAGACTCTATCCTCCTGCCAAGAAATACACTCCTGAAACTAGCTAACCAAGTGGGAGAAACAGGCAGTTCAGCCCATCAGATGAGAAATCACTAAACAGCCAAAATGAGCATAGTAATATCAATGATGACAGTAAACAGTTTTGAAGTAGTACAAACACTAGAATTCCAGATTAAGCATAAAAAAATTCCCGAAGGCTTTTAAGCAGTTTTAATTGACCATCTCTTCCATATTTCTGCATGTAGCAAGAGGCTTGAATATCAATTGAAATTACAACCATTGTTCGCTTTTACAACTCCAGTGGTAGCTCACTATTTGTGCTTGATTTCATCTCACTCACACCTGAACACTGGGCTCTCACACCCATCTATTAGATTATTCAGTTTGGACTATCTGACTGGTGGTGTTAAGAGGACCTCACCTTCAATACCCTAAGACTTGTGTTTCCTCACAGCTGTCATTTAAATCAAACAACAGGCATCAGAATTTGTTGAGTTTAGCAGATGAAACAGTATGAACATAAGACAATTAATCATTCTTTTGAAAGACGCATCAGAGGGATAACCTTTACTTATGAGGCCTTTTGGATTATGTAGCACAAGTCACAGCACTAGATAACTTCTGAAAGTATTTGACTAACACTTGGAAAAAAAAAGAGAAAAAATCAATGTGAAATAGTTTTTAAAATTACCTGGCTGACTGAGGCTAAAGACTTTCATTCGTCGAACAGGAGAATATTGGGAAAGTAACATCAAGTCTTGTAAGGCTAAAAACTATAAAGAAGGGAAAATATTTTAGTGCACACGAAGTCCATCAAATTTCCTTTGAAAATGTCATTATCCATACAAAAGTAAATTCTAACAAGGAATGAGCTCACAGAGACTAAAACCAGCCATGTAACAGATAAAGAAAGGTGGGAAATGACTGCACACATGCCTAGAACTACTCTGGATGGGGCTGCTGAGTGAGTAAGAGCTTGAGTGAACTTTACTGGTAAGTAATTTTGTTGTAGTTAAAGACCTAACACTTTTTTTCTCTTAACAGCTCATATAAAGAACCTGAGATGCAAAAAGTCTAAGGAAAAAGCTGTTTTCGCAAGCCAGAGCTCCACTACACACTATGCCTCATAGTACTGAACCTAATACTACTTTTCCACGTGATTAAGCAATTAATGCGGCAAAGCAAAAATAAACAAATTTCTCACACTATGCAAGACCCAATTGTAAATTAGACACTCTAGTAACGGCTGAAATTATAAACTAAAATTCCTCTACCTTTGACTGTGCTGTGCTCAACTCTTCCCCACCCATCCTTTGCTTAAAAAAGTCTGCAATCCATTTGAATATATTTCCAGTCTTATCAGAGGTCTGTAGAATCAGTACATGTGAATTTTGCATGTGCAGGGGAATATTCTTATATTTATTTACATAATACTTCCTATATGAGGTCTCGAATCTCTAAGTATAATCATCAAATCCCATTATGATTACCAGTCAGACCAAAATTATTATTCTTAGTCATAGATTTTAAGTAGTCCTTTAGTATTGACGTTCTAGAAGAATAAAGCCAACTTCCAACACAAACGTAGAAATAGTTTAACTTCAAGAAAGAACACATGCAAATAGCAGGGCAAAGCGTTAAGAGCGTGCAAAGGCTTGACAAAACACCTTCTTAACTGACAAGACTCAAAGTTGAAAGAGTTAAAGAAAATGAATGTCACTAACTTGTTAGGTTTGCATCAGTACACCCCGATATACTTATGTTGCAGACAAACAGATATTACCCCTAGCTAAATGGGTCTGCCTTCAGCTTAAAATAACAATGTGGTGAGCACCAGCAGAGGTCACTGCTAAACAAGTTTTCACCATTAACTGTAACTGTCTCCCTGAGTGTTTTGAGCACCTCAACTAAAATAACTGGTACCTATGAGATCTGATGGCATGCTTTGAGAAACCCCTTCTTAGCACACCTCTAGCTGGGAAGGTGGTGGGAATTTGATTACCTTTATAATGGGCGGAGGGTTGCTGTTTAAGATTTTAGGCAAGCACTGGTCGGTCTCCTCAGCAAAAGTTGGCTGGACAGGAAAATGATGTGTCTACAGACAAACATCAGAAGTTTCATTATACAGAGCAAAACACAAAAAAAACCACTTATAGAAGACCACACCCAAGCCCTTAACTTGTCAGATGAACTACAAAAGGACACACACCATTGCTTCAACTCACTGTAAAATAGCCTGTAATCTCTAATACAGAAACAAAAAGACTTAGCTCCTTAAGTTTAAAATTGAGAAAGTCTTGGAAAATCCAGATATGTTTATCTTCAAATAACTTTCACATACCCATATAATTGATAGCTAGGGGCATGATATCATTATGAAAAGAAATTCCTTTAATCAATCTGGGAAAAACTAGTGACATCTTATTCAGAAACAACACTGAAACCTAAACTAAGAATCATAGAATTCCTTCGTCGTAAAAGATCTTTGAGATCAAGTCCAGCCGTACCTGTCTACTACTAGACCATATTGCCAAGAAACTCATCTAACCATCTTTTAATCTCCTCCAGGCATGGAGACTCTAACAGTATAACCACTCTGCTAAAAGCTAAGGGTTCTTTCACCAAATAAGGAAAGATATTTTTAATTCTTCTTTTGCACTGTTTCACTAATAAACTAATTAATCCTTATTTTTATCCTCGGGATATTCATATTCTGTGTTTTAACAGAATTTTTGTTCTTGTGGCTACAACATTTAAAACCAACAGCAGTGCTTAAATTGGATCAAACATCACATCCATGCTATTTCACATGGACCAGTTTGGGCACAGATTACTTATCAGGTTTGTGTTACTGCACTCATTTTACATACCACAGCTTTATTTTCCTCTGTTTCCAGCTGCAATAGCTTTCCAAGTGTTACATCGACTTCACATGGACTAAGTTTACAATTTCTTTCCTGACTTTTCAGTTAACACAAATATCAAAAAATAGTTGAAAGATTTTTAGCTCATTAAACAAATCACGTGGATAAAGAAGTCTTTTGCTCAACAGTCAAAAGGGCATGGGCCATTTTATACCTTCACAGCTGGATGTTCCTTTTGCATTCCAGTTTTATAAGCCATACAATAATTACATATACTGACACACAATGTTCACCGGTACTTCAACTATTATCCTTTAAAAAAGGGTGTTCACACCTCAGAGCTGTTGTTGGAGCCGTCTGCAGATTCTGACACATCATTACATCAGTTATGCTCAATGCATTGTTAATCTTTTCTCCATGCAGTCACAACTAGACCTTTTTAATTAAAACTAACACTCCAGCAAGCACTGTATGTCTTTTCATCCCCTAACACTGTTTTGCACCAATACATGGGTCCAGGATTTAAATCTTGCCTTTTTCTTATTAATCTGCAGTCTAGTAATGCTGTTTTATTAAAAAAAAAAAAAAGTTAGACGAACAACATTTTCCTCTGTATTCTTACAAAGAAATAACTGGATTAGTTAAAGATCAAGCCTTCTCCAATTCTTTGTTGGCAAGACTTTTTTTTCCTCTCTTCAACCATGGTCTCACATTTATTCTAATATGATTCATTATATATTTAAACAGTCTTTTTTTAGCCATATTAATTTGTAACTTTGTGACTGAATGAAAAAGCAAAAGTGTCTTAATTACCAAGATTGCCTGAAGTCTGTTATAATACTGCAGCCTGAATTAGATTAACATTTCTCTGCTTTGAAGAACCGCATAGTTTGATGGTTTGCTTAAATTTGAGATTTCTAGAGTTTAGCTCCCACAGAATTGAAAGCATTCTGTTCTCTTTCCTATTGTAAAATTGGATTGAGAGCTATGCAAATTCTGAATATTTTCTCCCTGTGTAACCTGTAGCTGTTTGTTACAAGTCTTCAGCTAGTTTCACACTCAAACACAAAATCATTGCATGGAAAAACATGCAGAGACCGATCTAGTAAGCTCCGTCAGACAACGGGCCCTGCACTGGCCCAGCTGTCTTTACACCTAAAGAGAACAAAGAACATGGTGCAGACTCCTTGAGGGACAAAGTGGTTCTTTGTTAGGGTTGCCCCAACAGCATTTGCACATATTTAGCATCAAACATGAACAGGAGAAGGGGGACGTGGAAACAGAAGTAGAGGAGCAAGAAGAGGAGGTGGAAATAACATAGCACTGATTTTGTAAGCAGTACAGGCTTGTCTGGCTAGAAGGAGAGAAAAGGAAAGTCAGTTAATGCCCAGGCCTCTCTTCACTGTTCAGTTATCAGATATTCTCCGAAACACATGCTTTGAAAATACAAAAAATCATAGTAAGTTACTTTGTAGTAAAACTACTTTTAAAAAGAAAGTATTCTCTATGAAACACTGATTTAGCACTGTCACTAAGTACTAACCTCTGTAGCATAAATTTTGAAGAGTAACCATGCAATGTACCAGGTAATCAGAAGGAATACACCACATAACCAGGCATGGTAAAGTAAGGAGAGATCCAATAAGCCAGCCAGAGTGTCAATAGGATACAATTTACTGCAGATAAAACAACCAAGAAGATAAAAATATTTTTATTATGGGAGATGATCTCTATAGTAAGCTGTTACAGCAGCAACAATTGCAAGAATAAAGTTACGTTGGTTTTGCAAAAACAGTTTTTTAAAGATGTTTGAGATACCATTTCTTTTTTTTTAGTAACTGTGATTAAACGCAGTTAAGAAAAAATAATGAAATTAAGGAAAAGAAATATGAAATAAGTAACAATGATGAAATTTTTAGTCAATTTAGCTATTACTTCAGATTCCCTATTTTCAAACAAATGACAGCCATATAAAAATGAAGAAATGCCCTCCCTACCCCAAAAAACCCCAAAAAACCACACTTAAGCGATTTGGAGATTAGCCTTTCTAATACTTCAGAGACACAGAGATGAAGGAAACAGAGAGGATTTCTTAATGACTGTCTATTAGATGGTTCCTACAAGGGGATGTTGGTTCCTTCTGGCTCCGTTTCAGAAGTACCAAATGCTCCCCACATTCCATGTGGTGAGGCAAGGAACCAAGTCCCACTGCATACACAGAGCCAGTTGCGAAGCTGGAGAGAGCTGTCAGCAATATCCTCCTCTGATGTCTCAGCACTAGGCGCTACCTACCTGTCTATATGAAGATCCATGGTGGTACATATCCATACTTTTGGGATGTAACCTAGGGGAGCAAAAAGAAACATAGAAACAAATAAAACACGGCAAAACACATATGCAATAGGCCACAAAGAATACAAAAGTAGAATGCATGTACAGAGACAAGAGACTGGTCTTGTAACATGGGTGCATGAGGAAAAAACCTGCCTAGGGTTTTTGTTTTTTTTTTTTTTTTAAGAAATAGAAACAAGAGAATGAAAAAAGGTTTCAGGCCAAGAAAAACACATTGAGAGATATTGACTTATATTTTATTGCAAGCTTCTCAGCATGGAGTTATTTGTGTTTCCTCACTAACAAAAGAGAGTTAATAGTAGTTTAATATTAATTTTCACTACAGCTCAGGCAGCAGTAGAGTGCTTTTAAAGGCTTAATGGAAACTGATATACAACCACAATATTTCTAATGCAAATAAAGTGGAAATAATTCTAGTATATTTTGACATCATTTAGGAAGATAACTACAACCATAACATAAAATTTGCTAATTTTTAGAAAGTCCAGTGAATCCATCTTCATCAACAGATTTTTTTCACCACAGTTTTAAAGACCAAACTTCAGTTTCCTATGAGAAAGAGCCATACTGCCTTTCTCTCCTCAGCTTCCTCCAAACAATATAAAGGGCACTTGAGAATAAAGCTGAAGTGCTAATTTTTACTTTAAAAACAGTGAAAATATAGCAGCATTAGATATAGTGAAGTCATGCCCACTGTTGGTAAGTCAGGTTCAGCTCTGTGATGACGTATTTTCAACACCAGGCAATGGAAGGAGCTGTCCGAAGCATGGAGATGGTTATCCATGTTAAAAAACATTTGGGAATATTTAAAGAAAAAAGGGAATATATATTACAGACTAACACAATTTTTTTTTTAATTGCACTGTGTTTCCAGATTTCTAATCTTTTTGCCACAGGTCAGGACAGTTATGTAAACAGTGGCCCAAAGCACCAGGTTTTAAAACGTGCATTTGTAAAACACCAGTCGATTAGAATCTGGTAGCTCCTCTTACAGCCAAATTATTTCACGGCTGAAATAAACAATCAACAAGATTTCTTGCACAGAAGAGATCACCAGAGATGGTAGTCTCTGCTTTGATACAGGCATCAAACACAGATTTCAGTTTAGAAAACTAGTGCTCCCCACTACATTCTCCTTACAATAACAACATGTTCTTAGAACTATATCAGCCAGACAATAAATTCATACAGAAGGTGTTAATCTCTCATATGCTAAACGAGCTTCTGTAAGGCTGTAAGAACTGCCATCATACAAATGTTGCTGTACAAGCCCTGTGCCTTTTCTTACTGTTTTAAAGAGGTGTTAGATCTTTCTACTTGCTTAAACAAGCCTATGCACCTTCAGCAGGTTACCTGGGAGGCTGAAAAAGAGTGTAACAGGCCTGACCAATATGAAGTTTTCAAAATATAGCGAATAAAAAAAGAAAATTTCAGGAACCCTTACCAAAAAAGTAATATGTGATGCAGAAGTTTCTAACAAAATACAGTGATTCCACACAACTGTGTTTAATGAGGAGAGGCAAAGATCTTCTGAAACGTAAGTACTTGTATTGCTAAAAACAAAAGAATTAGTTTAGTATTCTCCATTCAGAGCAAATCAATAACATGGTAAAAAAAAAGACAAGGTATGTGAAAACCTACAGTCTAGAGTAATTAAAAAAATATTTTAAGGCAACTCTGAGTGTTACACCTACTATTCATTCTCCCAGTCTCTTTCTGCCAATCATCTCTAGTTCCCATTGCTTTTCCTACTTGTAGCAATATGAAAATGGAGAATGGGATAAATTATTTTTTGTCAGGGAACAAACTAGAACACTGCCTAATGCAAAACAAACGAAAAAAAAAGACCCAAAGAAAGCATATTAATCTTTAAAATTTCAGTTAGATTAGAAGTGCTCCACTAAAATACAGGGAAAATTCAGAGAAGCATGAGTTAGAGTCAGTAATCCTCCAAGAAGTGAAACCAGAGTAAAACTTATCATCTGACAAACTGCATGTCTTCCCAAACGATCAAAACAACCCATCTGACAATATATGTAAATGAAACCAAATTTATTTAATTTTTTACTTGGCTAAGCTGCTTTTTTTTTAAAAAAGTAGACTTAACATTCATATGATAGAATTTTTTTAAAAGTACTATAACTACAGCATTGCCAAAATGATGCTTGGTTTGCTGATAAACTGAATGATTGCAACTTAAATGTTTTCCACTAATACAAACTTGTTTAAAGATACCTTTTGCCCAATCATTTGTACTTTGTAAACCTGGGAATCATGCAAAGCGAACGGTTGCTGTGAGGCTACAGCAACAGAAAAAATATTTGTAAAATGATGTTTCACAAGCCACTCCTCGCCATTTTGCATTGGTAAAGATTTCTGTAGAACTACTAGAGCCCCCTCCAATGGAATTAATGGAATTTCAGGTTTCATATCACTACACACATGAACAAGCTTTGGACGTTAAGCTTTAAGCAAGATTTAATGTGCTATTTAGACTTTAAATTATCTGGGACACATTACATCTGATAATAGGCTTTTCTAATTCTTCTCAGGATTTTCAGCTTTTAGGTGACCCTTATTGTCAGTTGCTGAAGTTAACATTCAGTTTGTGTATATTGTTTTTTTTCCTGTAACTCACCTTCTGCAATAATCCAGCTCAGCCAGCTTTTAACATGCAAAGGGGTATGAATTCTATAGTCACAGCAACGCGGATTTCAGTGCTCGTTTGAAAAGGATTGAGCAGAAGGACGAAGATGAACACTACTGGAATTTAGAGCTAAGTGTACACTTTGTCTACCAGAGAAAGGATGCCAACAGACAGCTGCTACTGCTGTATTCAAAAACATAAATAAATCAAGGGGTATTTTTGTGTACTTAGACATCTTTCTGCAAAGGTGTTTAAACCTCTTACCTGTATGATGGGAAAAGGTAAATAATTCATATTGTTCATAAGATAAAAAAGACTATAACTGTATCCCATGAAGGCTCCAGAAAGTAGAAAAAAAAGGTGATATTCATTTAGGCACTTCTGAGGAGCAGCATCACCTAGGCTAAAATACAAAACATAGAATTAATTCTGAGTTCAAAAAATAGTCATTCTAGACTTAGAAAGTTCAAATGATAAGGTTCATTGTTCTTTCCCAATCAGTACATACAATGGTGTCTCAGTAAGTCTTTTCTGAAGTAGGAGTACCACCACCTGTTTCTGACAGTTATGCATTAGGATGCTTCTGGGATTTAAGAGGTAATTCATATTCACCAGAAGACTAAGACTTAGTTCAAGCATTCACCTTTCCATTAAGAATCGTAGCAATTTAGTTTTTGTGGCCCCATTATTTCTCTGTGCATTGTAACATTTACAAAGGAGAGTATTTGCTATCCTTTAATACAGGATATCAACATATAGTTGCTTATTTTTAATAGTACTCAAATTTTAAGGTTTTGTTTGAAAGAAGCCATCAGGAAATACATTTTACAATAGAAGTTCTTTGCATAGTTTATCTTTAACACACAAATTATTACCTTTGTGAAGGCGTGCAGGGCACAGCAAGAAACTGGAACTTCCCTTTTGTCATAACTGCAGCGCACCAAGCAACCAACATTCCCATTACAGCATGAACTACCGAATGGATAGCTTGCTGAGGGTGAATTATTTTTCCTATCAGTTCTAATCGAGAGCACGGTATTGATGGCACAACTGTAAATAAAGTCAAAAGTGAATTTTCATTTCTTACTAATTAAAAATTTCCTTCATTAAGCAAACATCAAACAAACAGAAACAACAAAAATACCACATATTATCATCAAATAACTTTCCACAGTTAGAATCAGTCACTAAATGACAAGGAAATCAATGAAGCAGCTCAGCTAAGAGGATCTCAGCCAAATGGTAAGCAGTAAGATGGGATGATTTACTTAAAAGTAAGCTTTGTGTATTGTCTATAGTAATTTAAAAGGAAATCTAACAATGTCAATTACGTAAAATGTAAATATAAATCTCTTTAAATGGGCATCCTATTTAATTCAGGTGCCACAGACAATTCAGCGATTTACATAACCCACCTGCATAAAACTCAACGTTGAAGATGCTTATTACCAGGATCACCACAGATAGGAGGAGGATACAAAAGATGACATAGGAAGTATAGAAATCATTGAAAGAATCTAAAAAAACCAAAAAAATATTGCTCAGAACACTGTAGTAACACAACAGCGACTCATTAAGTAACACAGAGAACACTTGCACAGTTAGCAATAATGCATTAAGTGCATAAAGGGGAGCAACATAATGGACTCCATAATCTCACACCAGATCTGCCCAGCTGCAACACATTTCTGTATAAAAGCCTATTAAAATTTCACAGAAACTATTTTACACCCTTATAAGTGGTTTTCTCATAAATGAATTCTCAGAATTCTGTTTTAAAAAAAGATCTTTCAAAGTGACTTATGCTATAGTTCAACTAACACAGTTTCCCTTCACTTGATAAAAGCTGCAACCACACAGCCACACTTAAAAGGTAAGAAATTCCTTAGAGAGTAAATTTCCTTTGCAAATACAAAAGCAAAAAGAACCAATCAAAGGGTGAAAGAAATCAAGTCTCCCTGCTCGAAGCAGCTGAATGATCAGAGGTATCGAGCTTCCATCTGAGTATCAGGCTCCTCAGGGAAGCAGTCACGGCATCAAGCCTTACAATATTCCAGAATCATTTGGACAATGCCCTCAGACACATGGTGCGAATGCTGGGTTTGTCCTGTACAGCAACAGGAGTTGGACTCAATGATCCTTGTTGGGTCCCTTCCAACTCAGGACATTCTGTGATGCTATGAACAGTTTGCCCTGTGCGCATCCCAGGGACAGTTATCAGAGCGGTTGTTTCTGGACTTTCACTTGTGATTCGATGCACTAAAGCTAGAGGACAGTTAAGCGCTTTCTGCAAACAGCAGCTGCACAAGGCACAGAGGGGACATACGCCCAAGTACTCAGAATGGAGAACTAAATCACTTGACCCGTTTTTCTCCGAAGGATACACGGAGGTGAACTTGCAACGGTTATTTCTGCCTGGAACGAATGATGGCTGTGACTGTGATGCTGATACACAGACGTCCCTCCCTTTCCCGACCCGCGGGTACCCCCGAGCACCTACTGGAGATCCAGCGCACCGGGTGGAACGGGTCGAGGCCGCTGAGCACGACGAAGGCCACGGTGCAGACGGGCAGCAGCAGCACGGACCACGCGACGGCGGCCGCCACCCTCCAGCCCAGCACCTAAGGGAAGCAGAGCGTGAGGAACACAGTGGGGTCCGAGGAGGGCTCCCCGCCAGGCCCCGCACTCACCTGCCGGAGGAGCCACCGCTGCGGCCCTGCTGCTGCCGCCGCTGCCGCCTCCATGGCCGCGGCCCGGCCACCCGCTCCGCCGTTCAAAGGTTCCGCCGCTCAACGGCCACTTCCGTCGCGCACCGGGAGGCGGGGCCGCCCGCAGCCAATAGGGGGCGCGCGAGCCCTCTTACCCCGCCCCCTCAGCCGGGACTACAAGTCCCTGCGTGCCCCGTGTGGCCGCTCCGTGATGGCTGCCCGGGCTTGGCCTGAGGGAGAAGGGGAGCGGGGAAGGGAGCGCGGCTGAGAGGGAAGGAGTGAACTGCCCTCGGGAAAGCAGCAGGGACACAGCTCGAACCGCTTTCATGGCGGCACATGAATCATTGAATGGTTTCGGTTGGAAGGGAGTAAGAGACTTGACCAGGTTTACTTAAGAGGTCCCATCTGATCTTAATTATTCTATGATTCTGTAAAATTCTGTGTAGAGTTGATACCGAAGATTGTATGGCTGATTATGGCCATTGCTCCTGTGAACTGAGCCATCACACATGCACGTTATATAAAACTATCCCTTGAGCTTCAGGGAACAGTCAATCATAGAAACACGGAATGGTTCGAGTTCAAAGGGACCTTAAAACCCATCCAGTTCCCCCCGTTCTGCCATGGGCAGGAACACCTCCCACGAGATCAGGCTGCTCAAGAGGACATCCAACCCGGCCTTGAACACCTCAAGGGAGGGGGCATCCCCAGCTTCCCTGGGCAACCTGTGCCACTGCCTCACACCCCTCATCATGAAGAATTTCTTCCTAATGTCTAATCTAAATCTTCCCCCTTCCAATTTTAAGCCATTCCACCTTTCCTATCATTACATGCCCTTGTAAAGAGTCCCTCCCCAGCTTTCTTTTGGCTGCACATGCACACCTCAAAGGCAGTTCAACAGCAAAAATCCTGTCTCGCCCTCAACCCACAGTCCCACCCCGAATACAGCCCTCTCCACAGCTGCAGAGGAGGACTGTTGGGTCATGAATAAAATCAGAAATCACTATCAGAACGCTTTATTCAGAGGAAAAACAGCATAGGGAGTGCAGACAATTCAAGAAAAACTAAGATCCACAGTTCACTCTCCTCATGGAACCAGTCAGTCTGCAGTGAGCACAGACATGTCCATAAATCCATGCTGCATCGCTGTGCTTTGTTTTAGGAAAAGCATCCCTGTTCTTGCATCTTCTATGTTCTTCAGTGAAAAAATAACCTAAAATAAAATTACTGTACAGATGGAGAAACAGGCATCGTAATCTGAAAGAGACAAATAACTCAAATGAACATTGTACCTCCTCATGGGCACCAGAGGACGCAATAGAGCACATACTTATACCCAGATACTAAAATTCATTACCATCATATTGAATCTTAATAGGCATCTGGGATGAGAGACTGATTTTGCAGGAGGAAAGCTTCTAAAATTGATCTGCATGATTAGATTGTGACACAGCTGGTATTTTTTTATGATCACTTTTGCTGGGCATATCTGGCTATATTTATTTTTTTAAATCTCATATAGCTTCAAGTGAGTAAATACCCCAATCTCCACACACACACTTGAGTCCGGTGTACTTGCAGAGGCCCAGCCTCTGCGTATCTATTAGCCTTCTCCTGGACCTGCTCCATGTCTCATCTATCCAATAGAATTCAAATGTCATCTGCCGCTGGCAGCACTCCCAGCTACCAGGAAGCAAAGCCTCAAACCATCCCACGCAAGGAATGCAGTCCGTACGGAGGGTTTGGGCTCTGAGTCAGCCCTGCTCAGCCAGTACATGGATGTCCCCATACACAGAGCTGTTACTCTGAAACACATTGTCACAAACATCAAGGGGAAAAAATCCAATTTACTTTTAACATTAAATGGAAAGGAAAATAGGACTATAATTGCTTATTGCTGAAGTTTTATTTATGCAGTACAAATTTTAACAAACACTTTGAGCCTTTGTAAGGGATTAAGGGAAAAAGCCCCATCTTTGGGACCTATGGGACCAAGTATATTATTCAAATAAGTGTTTCTTCACCAAGAGTAAACCTCAGAAAAAAGAAAGATAACATATCTTTGTTCCTCAGATTCTTTTATGATTTTATGGCTATATTTATAACTTAGAACTGGAAGAAAAGTTAATAAATGGTATTAAATATATACGTGCCATTAGGCCAAACTGGTCTGTTAAACCCTGTCTCAACCACAGTAATGAAACAAAGTTTCAAGACATGAAGATTACAGAAGAAAGTTTAAGATTGAAAGATTAAAAGATTAGAAGAAAGACTGAATTCTCACCATACTTAGTGACTCTTTGTTATTCCTATAGTTCCATTGAAAGTAGGGGTAACAGGTGCAGGAAAATCCAGTTCAGGGGCATCAAAAAAGTATGCCTATGTTATTACAGAGGAGGGAAAATAATGTTTAGAGAGAAACAAACAGTTCTGCCTCATCCCAGCTCTTTCTTTCTATACCCACTGTTCACAAGGTACAAACACAGCACTGAAATGGCAAATTAGGACATCTTCTGTTTTTATCAGATTGGAAATGGTCAGCTAAAAACAGTGTTCTAAACTGTACTTGCAAATACAAGAATTAGCTGCTAAGACCTTTGGAAGTGTACTTGAAAGGATTGGACCATGGATATTTATTTGACTGTTTGCTGTTGTAACTGAGGAAGCCTCAGGCAGTCTCCAGTGACAGGAGCCCCACTGAAGTCAGCTGGAACTCTCCTGCTAACACAGGAGTGGCATTTTGCCATCACCTCCCTGCATGCTGAGCTGCAGGGAACCAAATCTGTTTACGGAAGCTGGGAGGGCGGGGACAGATTTGTAGCCTGGATGAGATCATTTTGCCTACTGCAACACAGACAAAAAATAATTCAAGTTCTCATCACTCTGTACTTCAGTAGCGTTAAGGCCTTCTGTTTTCATAACATTGATATTTTACTAAGTTTTAGCAGGTTTTTGTTTTCATACGTAAAACTGCTAAGCACACACTACACATTGAACATTTAGGACTAAGCACAGTATCATTGGAATAAGCTGTGACTGGATACAAGAAAGATTAATGCTTTACAGATACTATGACGGATTCCACGTAAATTTAAGACTATTCTGTAAGAGACTTTATGCTAAAGACATGCTCATTATTGAGTTTGTTACTGGCACTGTCAAAGGCAGATTGGCATCAATTTTTGCTGTGTTTGGAACTTTTGCTTTGGAGATTTTTCAGAAGTACTGTTTCTTTATTTATTTAAAAAGATTTTTCAGCAGCCAGTCAGCTCCTCCTTCCCTGCACCGTAATGTGTCCCCAGTCCCAGGAAAAAACAGATTAGAGAAAAGAAAGTCAGCATAGCATCATACCAAACAGCCCACAGCCAGCAGGGTGTGAAGCAGAACAATGGTCACCACGGTCGCCAGTGCAATCCTCCGGTTGTCATCTCGGACAGCGGGCCAAAAGGTCATCACCAAAACAGACCCCGAAAGGCACAGGGAGAATATCATCAGGACCCAGCGCACCACTTTTTGCGGAATGATCCACAAAATCTATAAAAGAGAATAAAATGATTGTTAAAGAGACTGTGTGAAACATATTAATTTATTTAATGCATTGTTCTGTGACATTTCATCACTTCCAGCCAATCTGTGCACAAATTAACTCATGCCTTATCTGATATTATCCTTACCTGTTATTTGAGGAAAGAATAACAGCAATAGTGGTGATGAGCTTTACTCCTAGACTCGACAAGACTGTGTCCCCTGAGCTATGGCACTCCCTCCAAGACCTACCCCTTGCCAGAGTGGCCCAGGATGGTCCCTGCTAGGGGATCTTGTGCTCCAAGCCTGCCCATCAGCACTGCCACCCCGCACATCAACATCGACACCCTGGAACACACACATCCCGATTCCTGAAGTTACGTAGGACTGCCTGCAAGGCTTGCCAGCAGCATCTGCCTTGGATTTGCTGCCTGTGGGGGAAACGATCAATCCTGGGTTTTTCCAGGACCCATGAGACACTTTTATATTAGATGAACTTAAATGGAAAGCTTTATTCTAGCTAAGCAAGAGGAGCGAATGATTTGCCAGTCCCCCAGATTTTGATTAATATTAACTATATTATAAAAAATAGCACACTTTCCAATCCAGGACTTTTTTGCAGGATATGGAATAGAGATGCACTCTTTAGGCCATACATACCGCTGTGGGAATGTAAATGAAGAGGGAGTAACCATATACACACACGATCTCCAAGAACGAGTAGGACACAATGTTCATAACTTTACTGTTCCTCCACATCAGGAATCCCCAGAGAGCAAGGGGAACAAGCCAAGCATATGCATAAATCGTTGTTGCTGCTATGGACACTGGAAATATAAGAAGAGGTTTCACATTTTACTTAGGAAACCACCCAGAATCAAACATGAAGAAGCATTTAGCCTCAAAACTAGAAAACTACCTTTTGAAGTTAATTTCCAAATATAAAGTTTGAATTATTAATAAATTGAGAACGTTGCATTTACATTCAGTTTATACCCACTACTTTGCCAGCACTTCAAGTTAGTTTAAAAGTAAAGGCTGCCGAAAGTATTCTCTTGGTATTTTCAATTTTGTTATTACACCTGTGTACAAAAAGCTATTGGTTTCCATGTGAAAGGAAGTCACAGAGGAAAGAAAAACTTAGATAAAATAGAAATTTGGCTACTAACGGCTACTGAAAAGTGAGAATAGAATGCACACATAATAAAAAAAATGAAAGAGAACATAGACATGAGCATCAAATTTGAAATTATTCAAGTGACAGGATTCCCAAATAGCAGTGTTCTTTCAAGTACACTGTGAATTTTGGACACCAGGAGAAGCCATGTTCTGCAGGGACAGCAGTCTCCTTCAAACTACAAGGACTGGTACAGACAGTATCTGGCTCCTCACTCCAAGTTCTTTGGGGCAGTTGAGCAACTTTTTATTCTGGCATTTCCCAGAAGGTAATAACTCCCAGCACTTGGTAGGTGATATGACTAATACTCTAATTCAGTCACTTTCTGTCTGAGGCCCACAGGCTCCTGGGAAGCCATGGATTCAGAAAAAATGCTGGGCTTTCCCTCTCTGTAAAAGGGTGCTAGAAAAATAACTGCTCTAATTACTCCCGCCTGCTCTACTAAAACTCTGTAGCTACTGCATGCTCTGGAGAAGTAGGGTTCTGCCAGTTACAGCCCACTTTAAGGGGTTGTTTCACATCTCTAAAAATTTAAAGAATGCAATCAATCTGCTAAGTCAAAGCTGTGATCTGCTTTTATATTGCTTCATTAGCACACAATAAAAAAAAACCTACATAAAACCAAAAACCCACAAACTCAGGATGGCAATGACTATTTACAAACCTTTTCTGAACTCAGGCACATAGCGGTACGTGGGCTTGCCCAGGTGGATGAAGAAATTTGAGAGATTGCCACTAATAGCAATGGTAAAGACAAGTGTAGCACATATCCAAAAGGGACCTTAAAAGGAAACAAACAAGCTCAATAAGAACAACTCCTTTGCCCTCGTTTTTCAGGGTTAGCAAATAAAACGGAATTCACAGAAAAAAATCTGTCACACCTCATACCTACCATAAAGGTCAGGATTGCTGCGGATATACAGCCTCACAAAGTTCTTCCCTGGTACTGGAAAAACCGAACCTTTGATTCTGTCCAGGACCTATGAAAACATATAGATTTGTCTGACTGAAGATGCAAAATGGAAAAAAACCCTCAACATCTAGATAAAGCATAGCTCAGAAAATAGTTCTGTTCTTGAGCGCAGTATTAACCTGGTAAGTGTCCACATCGAAGAATGTCTGGTAGTAGTCAAATGTCCAGAATGGGGCACTTTTCTTCTGTCCTGCAAGTAGCTGTATGGAGGGAAAAGGCAACATGAAAAACATTACACGGAGGCAATTTATGTATTACCAGTTCATTTGCACAACAGGCAAATTATTTCTGTACCCACGCAGAAATCTTAACAGGGTGGCACTTACTATTTTTTAACAATTTTCCTTTCATCTGCTACTATTTGTTAGCGGCAGCTGCTCTTATGTCCCTGCAAGCAGAATAGTGGCCCGGGGATCTAAAGAGCAGCCAGATACTACCTTCCACCACACTGTTCATAACACACGCCTTCACTGGCATCAAAAGTTCTCTCTCCATTGCTGATGGCTGCATTACCTGAGCCATCAGAAGAGCCCTGGCCGTTTCAAAGTTCCCTGCTCTCCTACCAGAGTCACCAACCCAGAACTATAAGCAGAACTTATAGAAGCAAACACGGTGTTATGTTTTCAGCTGCTGCTGTACTCCTGGCATATTTGCTTAGCTTAAATCACCACCATTTCCATTCAGTTTCCTAGGTTGTAAACCGCAACAGCTGAAGAGCCAATGCATGTTTGCTTCTGCCAACTCTGCTATCAAGAAAGTAACCTATGACAGAGAAGAAGCAAAGTTTTAAGTCCCCCAGCATAAATCCCTGGTCTTCTCTAGAAACATCTCAGCACTGTTAGCAACATTTGTACATGTGCCAATGGAAGCACTGTAGGTATAAGAGTATTACCTCTGTTTTATCAGAGTCATCAGTCCCCAGTAATTCGTCATCCTCTTCTCTCCCTGTCTCTTGCCGACGGCCATGCTGATTCTTCGGGATTTCAACTGGCTCATCAATGCTTATTGTGGTAGCATCAGGATTTGCTGCAAGCAGATTAGCTGCATCGTCAAATTCTGCAAATAAGTACATTACAGGAGAGGTAATGATCCAACAACCAAAAGTTTCAGGTTTCTGGCTCAAAAGGCCCACAAACACCCCAAGAAAGGACACATCAGTAGTTTAGCATGTCAAGTAAGATGTGTCTCTAAAAGCCCAAACCAACGTGGATCAAGCTGATCATTTACTTGGTTAACAAAATGTGAGGGCTTCACTCCTGCTAACCTGCCTGTGCGATAACCTCACACCACTGCTGCCCCTCTCTCCTCCCTGCCAACAGAGTCAGCAGCCTCTGCAACTGCAGCAGGAGCTGCCTCTCTGAAGAGAAATGGCTAATTTTAATCCTTTCCAATAAGCAGTTTTTTTCAGACTGGAATTTATTTATCAATAAATATGCTTAAGCAAGGCAGAAACTGCAGCCAGTTCCAAATTACAGAGCACTCTGCCCATTCCCAGCTCCAACTTTCCATCACAGGGGATGGCAGCCAAGGCAGGAGACGTCTCCCAGCTGGCCGACAGCAGAACCGTCTCAGCAAACCGGGACATCCCTGGCATCGCTGGCAGGGCCGCTTTTGTTCGGATGAGCCCAAGGCAGAGCTCCAGGGGTCTGACGGAGCTGGGTGCCAACCCTCGCCTTTACCTTGAAACTTGAGGTCGTCCACGGCCGCCATCCACCCGCCTGGCCGCGGAGCCGGGCCCCGAGGCCTCGAACCCCTGACAGACAAGCGGCAACGCTCGCCCGGTGCCACCCCCCGGACTCCGCGGCACCACCCCTCCCGGCGGCGGTCGTCCCGCCCCCTTAAAGGTGCAGCCTGCGCCGCGCGGCGGCAGCCAATCAGCAGCCACGCCGCGCCCCCTCTTGCCCCGTGTCTCGGGCTGGGCGCGTTGCGCCGGCAATCAGAGGCCACGCTGCGCTTCCGCTTCCGCCTCCGCCCCCGGGGCAGAGGTTGCTGGGGGGGCGGCCCTGCTGTTCTGTGTTGGCTGTGTGGACACACACGCAGAGGTTACACATATAGCACATGGTTATATATTCTGTTATAGCGGTATAGCACAGATATCGATAATTTATATTCTTCTCTATTACAAATATTTGGGGGTGTATATTTTTGGGAATGCTTCCTGCCCCAAAGTGACAAATGCCAGTGTATAGCAGGGCACTGAAGGAGGCAGAGCTGCAGGAGTAGGACACTGTTCACACAACATATGTGAAATGTAAATGGCTTCATCTAAATGAAATTGCTTCATCCAAATGGCCCTGAGCGTCAGCATCAATAGTCTGTGAAAATGCATGGACTTTGAGCCCGGCACATGCAGGGCCTAAATGCATAACTGCTGTCAGGAGCTGCCCTGCAGGTACGACTGCAGTCATACTTATAGTCTGCAGCGCTGAGAACATCCTGATTCAGCTCCTTTTGTTAGTAAAACACACAATGTGTTTCTGAATAGGCCCTATATCTGCCATCAGCACCAGAACTCTGTCACTGTTACTCAGGGGTGCCAAACTCACAGCTCCTGCCATTCTCCTGCAGTGTAACACGTGTCACACACTGCACACAAGAGCAAAGCGCTGGCAGGAGCATAGGAGCAAAGAGCTCGGTGTTGCCACTGAGTAGAGACAAGGTGCCAAGCCAGGTAAAATGAGGTGGAAGGCCGGATTTGGCACACAGGACATGAATTTGACACCCCTGCTGTAACTCATGCCTTTGGTGTAGATGGATACAGTGCAGCTGACAGGCTTCTCGCTTACGCAGATGCCAAAGTCCACGGAGAGCTGACGGCATGCAAGGCAAAACAGAAATCTGGCCAAACATGTGAACATTTTTCCTCCCCCTCGCCCTCTACCTTTGCCCCTGCCATCACACAGCATTCCTGCTGGAAGGAGTAAGACCTCCTCCGCCATCATGTTCAGCATTAGGATGTTCCTGCAAAAAATTCTGATTTTCCTGCACGTTACTACGTGTGTTGTTGTTGGCAAAACACTGATGATACTATTCCCTAATGCCATGAAAACATACATCCTAAAACTGGGCGAAAAGAGCAGAATGAATGAGAATCCAAAGTTCAACTACGACAACTGGGGTCCGACCTTTTTCAGCTTCAAGTATTTGCTCTTTGTGCTGAAGGTGAAGTGGAAGAGGCTGGAGGATGAAGCCCATGAGGGACGTTCTGCTCCCAACACACCGGTGGTGACTTGCAGTGGGGAAGTTCGTAACCTCTTTGATTTCATGCAAGGTCAGTAAATCAGCCTGTAGATGGGTTTGGTGTGCTAAGACGAGAAATGAGGAGAAGAGGCTGCTGAGAGAATAGGGACAGACAGCTGTCATGAGAGCACACAACAAAGATGGCCAGACTAACAGCATCCATTTGATGGGCAAGATGCAGGATGTTCATGCCAGCTGTCTGTCCCTTCATTTTAAAAAACAGCCTGTATTTATCATCCTGGCTACAATACCTCTTCATGCTAGCAAGCTTATGACCCTCTGGCAAAAGCTGGCTCTGCCTGGAAATACCTCTTCACTTGTAGGGATAGAAGACCCAGAACTGAAACCTTGTGCAGTGATTCATGAGTGGTGGCTGTCATTCCCTGTACAGACAGAAAGTCCCACACCAGCTCCTTTAGCCAGCCTAAAGCCTCGAAAGCACAGGATATTTTTTTCCAGTTTCAAAGTGGCTAGAAATAAAGCAGAATAAAAAGTAGCTGCTTTGTACTTTGTCTGCTGCCTCCCATGGAGATCTCTGTAGAATGTGGAATTAATCATTAAGCTGTAGTCTCTGTCCCCACAGGAGGGATTACATCCCTCTGTAACTCTGCTTTTCTAATTCTTTATATATATATTTATATAGAAAACAGGATTGATTTGGAAAGGAGATACACAGTATCTATGGGGAGGTACCCTCTGCATTAGATTCTTTAGGATGTGGATCTATGTTAGCAGCAGTTTTTTAAGTAAACCCAGCTAGAAGGAAGCTCTTGAACAAATTTCAGATAATGTAGCACAACCACAGACTAAAAGAGGTGCTTAAAAATTCTGCAAGTTCTCTTAAATGGAGGCCTTGCAAACAGCTGTTAACACATGTGGCCACCTACTGTGTTAATTTGTAAGCAACTGTATAGACTCTTTGCCAGTGGCTGGTGTAACATTAGTTAAATAATAATATATAACCAGAGTTATATTTGGACAGGAAATTACATGAATACATAGAAAGCACAAAAGCCCGTGATGCATGACAGAAAAGTCTGCAACTTCCACTCGGGTCATCTAGAAGTGACACCTCTGAAAAAAAAAAATAGGATATGGTCACTAAGTTCATTAAAAGGCATTAGGACTCTGCTGGTATGTCCATCACTGAATCACTGTCCTCTGAAACACCTCGCAGGTGATCATGGTTAGTATTTCTGAAGTCCCTTCGTATTAAGGATGTCGGGAGACTGTGGTGTGATACATGCTGTATATCCATTTTAGATCAGTTCACTACCCCAGAACGTTGGTACCTTGAGAACTGGCTCTTGTGCTGAGGACATGAGAAGCTGTGTGACTGCATGTTGCTTCCTCCTTTGCTGGGCTTTACAAAGGAAAGGGTCCCCCTTGGTTCAGCTCATTGCTGGATCTGGCACAGGTCAGAGCCAGGCGGGGGAAAAGAAAGCATCTTTATGCCTGTTTTGCATAGATGCAGATATTCTCCTGCCAATTCTAATGTCCTAACAATGAAGTTATGGGTAAGTGACTTACCTGCTTGTCCAGGAAACTGCAGCAGAAGCTAAGTTCAGTGCATTAATTTAATCCTGTATTTCCTCCCACCACTGATTTAACCACAAACTGTCCCATTTTTTTCCAGATAACCGACCGTTAGTCCTGAATTTTGGAAGTTGCACCTGACCTTCATTTATGTTAAAATTTGATGAGTTCAACAAGCTCATCAAAGATTTCAGCTCAATAGCAGATTTCCTTGTTATCTACATCGAAGAAGCTCATGCAGTAGGTACAGTACAAACATCACAGTCATGCCTACCAAAACATCGGACACGTATCATTCCCTTTAGGAAAAAAAAGTATGTTAGGAAAGGAGGGAACTGCAAAAGGGAGGGAAATCTCTCTCAAATCAAAAGTGGCAACACTAAATCTAGGCACCAGTTTGTGTCGCTGATTCTCCAGATATTTTACTCGCACATCTGACCTTACACCAAGGTACTCCTGCTGAAGACGCTCATCTCTGTGAAGAGAAGCACATAGATCTTTACAAAACTTCCTCTCGGTGTTAGTTTTGGAAGGAAAACCAAAAACATTTCATAGAACAAAGGTGAAGTGTACAATGCCATCATGTTACTTTTTTTAAAAACACATCTCGTTTTTAACATATCTCAAGAACAGGATGCAAACTGTAAAATGAAAAATTTAGCAAACACACTATACACACGCTTTTACCTACACTGGCCTCTAAGTAGCACATTGGCACTGATTTTATCCCAGGGTTAAGGTAGTTTTCTAAAACCAAACATTTACAGTTTTCAGGTTTTCTAGCAATGCATCACTTTCAGTAGCTGAGAAAGATACTTACAATCTGTTATCAAACCTTTTTACTGGTTCCTCCTGTAAAGAGGAACTAGAAAGGGCTGTGTGCAAATGTGTGTTTGCGTATTTCTGAAAAAGGAAGGTGTGCCCTGCCCCAAATGCTTCATTTCTCACAGATCTGAAATTCTCCTTTTTAGCCTCGATGAGTAGAATCAAGAAGAAGGAACAGTACTATTGCTGAGATTGTGCTAAATGAATGGATATCAACCAATAGCACTACTTAGCATTTTAAAATCACCTCCTCTGTGCCAATAATTTTGACAAACCTTACCCAAGTAGGATATACTTCACCCAGCTGGCATCTTCTTAGGGTTGATTTAAAATTTCAGTTAAAATATCAAATATTTCTGAGTCCAGGGCAAGGGGAAAATACAGTTTGCCCAAACTAAAGGAAAAAAGACATCTTGGGACCAGTTTAGAACTGCTGTCATGCTGTCATACTTTAAGGGGTGGCTTTCATTTCATGGCAAATTTGGTGTTAGGAGTTAATTGCAGTATTCTTTTAAGAGAGTTTAAGGATATGACACACAGTACATTCCCACTCTTAACACTTCTTCAGAATGTTCCTTGCTAAATCCCTTTCTCATTTGTTTTAGATGGATGGGCTTTTAAAAACAATATTGTTATTAAAAATCACAGAAGCCTTGAAGATCGAAAAATTGCTGCACAATTTCTTCAGAAAAATAATCCTTTATGTCCAGTGGTTTTAGACACTATGGAAAACCTGAGCAGTTCAAAATATGCTGCATTGCCAGAACGACTGTACCTACTTCAAAGAGGGAAGGTCATCTACAAGGTAAAAAAAAAAATCAATGATAATAATGAGATGATAATAATGAGGACAATATACTGAGGTTTTTAAATTTCAAAATAATTTGAGAATGCTTTACATTTAATAGTATCTTATTCTGTTGAAGACCTAAAATTTTAACAATTCACTCTAACTGTGGAGAGAAAAGGACTTGCAGTAAAACCAGTCTGGGCCTTCGTAATGTACATATTTGATGTACACCTCAGTCTTGCTCAAATATTTATCTTTTGGCTCACTAGGAAACCTAGGTACATCTAAGCTGTGAGATCTAGGAACACTTCCCAGCTCCAGGATCCAGACGCTGGCCCCGCCCTAGTTACGCAGCAGGGTGCATACACATTCTCCCAAGTCACAGTTGCCATGCAAAGGAAGCCCAAGCACACCTGCCCACAGTCCTGGGGCTCCTGCTTTGTGTATTGGAGCCTCATGGTATAATGTTATTGCCTTTACAGGGAGGAGCGGGGCCTTGGAATTACCACCCCGGGGAAATACGTGCCATCCTGGAAAAAATGAAATAGAAAAAGGAAGAGAAGAGACCTTCAGAGTAAAGACTATCTGGATAAAAAAGCTCAATTAATCAGTTTTCATAGATGTAACTGTAAGAAGAAAAAAAAAGAATTTAAAAATAGCAAGAGTGACAAGAAAAATAATGATGTATGTACCTCTGAAGAGCATCTGTAATGGGGTTCATTACGGATTTTGATAGATGTTTTCCAGGCTCATCACTACAACTGCAACTACTGCACTGTAGTATCTATCTACGCTTATAGCACACAGTGATGAACATTAGCTGGGTCCCTTGAGCTGTCCAGACTGGATACCAACATTTATATCTGTAAGCAATATCATGCAGGATAAACTTCAGGGGTGGTAATATTTGCAAAAATCGACTGGCATGCAAAACAACCGATTTCACATGATTAAGATTCTCTTGTGTCCTACCATTCTCCTAAATGATCCCTTTTCACTGACTTCAGAAGGCTTCTGAGTAAGACAATCACTATCAACATTGTTTCTATTAATATTTGTAATGACAGTCATGGCATAAAGCACAGGCGGCTGTGACCTGATAGTAGAAAATATTTACAGAAACAAAGGATTGATGGAATTATTAAAAATCTATCGGAGCACTTCATATGGCTTTGAATTATGTCCCTCCCCGCTCCCCCCGGTAGTTTTTAAGCATTAGTAGATTTTTATATTCATCCTATTAATCTTGAACAGTCTGAGTTGATGAGAAATTTACCTATTTAAGAACTTCTGAAGGACTTGTTTGACAGTAGGAAGTTATATCTCCCACTTAAGGTATTTTACACTTCTATTTAACTCAGAGTGCAAGGGAAACATTTTACAGGAAATCGAGGTTAATACATATATTAAGAAAGCCTGATATAAACATACTAATACAAATGGGTTCCGTTGTGTTCAAGTGTTCTCTAAGGTAATGGTGCTACAGTTAACAAGAGTACTGCATTACATACATGAATCCAGTAGGGAATATATACTACAGCCATACCTTCCAAAACCACTTTAATACAAGGTTCAATAATAAATATTCTATATACTACAGATGCCAAAAGATAACTTCTTTATTAAAAAAAAAGTGAGGTACAAATTTAAACTTGACTTAGGTGTTTTCTGCTGTGCCCTCTGCTATCACCCGGTGCACCGATACAAAGTGGTCAAAGGCAGATTTGATGATGAAACGCAAGTAAGTGGCTTGGAAATCAGGAAGCTGTAGAAGGAAAAAAACCTGTTATTGCATTCTCTGTAGTAACATAACTATAAAACAACATATGCAGAAGGTCATTAGACAGAAGGATCTAGATATTTGTGTCTGTTTTTGAATTACACATAAATCAAGCTCTTTTAATACATGTAGCCAGCTTCAGAGTTTCTTTAGATGACAGCAATTCAAAGAAATTCTATCCCTCCTGAACACTGCAGCCTTAAAGGCAACAATTGAAGGAGGAAAGACTGCCACACTTCTGGAAAAAGCCCTTTCACACAGTCGGGAGCAGTAGGCAGGTGCAATTTCCTACCCTAATCTACAAAGGAGCAGTCAGGAGGTGCAATTTCATACTATAATCTACAAATTCTGTATCTAACATCAACTTACCAATAAGAGTAAATAAAGGCATGTTTTGGTTTTTCACGCTTCCTCCCCAGCTAGTCAAGACATCCCAGATCACGCACCACTACTGACCTACACTGTAAATACTCACTGGAAATTCCTCCATTTGAAGTTGTCCTTCTGTGTGTTGCAAATCTAGAAAACACATTTTAAAGAAAACCATGAGGAACCATGTGCAATGCTGTTTTCACCGGACTTCAGAATTCAAGACAGAACCATGAACCATGAACTTTCATTGCATGCAGAAATTGTTTGGGTTTGGTTTTGTTTGGTTGGTTGTTTTTTTACAAGGTGATTTAAGAGAACAAATACTTTTTGCAATGTCTGAGTGTATTTACATCCCACTCATTACATTGTTTCACAAATTGTCACCGAAGAGGCATTCAAAAAAACCAAAATCAAACCAACCAAACAATGCAGGAGATGGCACTCTATTATGCTAAGTAAGTATGTTTTTAATTTCTGGAACATAAAAGCTAGCGTACAAGTAGTGCTTTTAGCCCATGTACAGCATTTTATATCTCTAAACTGCTACAGAGACCAGTAGTGTTCATAAACTTCATTTAAAGGTGACTATTACATTAAAGTCTAATAAAATTATCACTGAGCCACACCTGACAAACAAACAGGAGGTTAAAACGACTCACTGAAAAAGATCAATATTATTCCTACAAAATCCCTGCTACTTCAGATTCAGTCTTACCTTTTTCAACACACTGTTCAAAATCTACTGGGTCTTCCGATATGCTTCTTTCAATCCTTAAGGTCCGCACTAAAATATATATACATTTAAAATACTAACATAAATTCTCAGTCTTTATTGATAATGATCTTTATTCTATCACTTTTCATCTACAAAGCACTTTAAAAGCATTAAATAATCCATTCTTTCTCTAACTTACGGGGCAGGACTGCAATACAACAACCATCCTCATGCTTCAGGCCAGACAAACAATGACAACTTTTCATGCCTTTTGCATAGCCTTTGCTAATGGTCAAGCTCCTGTCTCCATGCTTTGACCTTGTAACAGTTCCTTCTGTTTTGGAACTCACATTTTCCTTCATATTATTTAATAAATGAAAACTAAGAGAGTTATGTCCTACAAAATTACAAAAATCAATATTCAAAGTAAATTATTAAGAGAGTAAGTATTTTAGTCCTGTCTAACACTGTACAACAGAACAGTTAATTATAAGCTAAATACAAGGTGTTATAAGAACAAATAAGTGCAGGTGGGGTAGATTTTCCACGTTTTTCTGATTTATTTATGAAAAACTTTGGATGCGAAGGACAATTGCTTTGTGATGTTAAATCTCAATGAACCTGTTTAAAGTGGCTACTTGCGAAGTATAACATGACAGCAAGAATTTACCAATAGGCACAGATACCCATATTAACACAGTACATATTACCTCCTGCAACACATCAAGCCTTACCCAAATAACACTGGATTGCCACTTTGCTGATTTTTACACATTTGGGAAAACCAACAATGAATTCCTGTGGGAACATCCCTGTCGTCGTCCAAAACGTTTCTGAACTTCTGTGGAAAGAACAGGACAAAACCCCCACCTGCAGCTTGGCATCTATAACCATCTTCAAATAAATTTATCACAAGAAGAAAAGAAAAAGCTGTGAAGTCATTTTTACTTGGAGCATTTTAAGCACAACACCAGGGGAGCTCTGTAACACTCAGGCTCTGTGGCTGAGCAGCACCAAGGAAGGGCTCACAAATGGTGGGGGTCCCAGAAAAGAGCTAAATGATCATAGAATCATTGAACTGTTAAGGCTGGAAAAGACCTTCAAGATCATGAAGTCCAAACATCAACACAACACCACCATGCTCACTAAACAATATCCTGAAATGCCTCACCTATTCACGTTCTGAACACCTCCACTTCCCCAGGCAGCCTGTTCCAATACTTCACCACTCTTTCAGTGAGACCCCACCTGGTGTCCTGAGTCCAGTTCTGGAATCCCCAACATAAGGGCGGCTATGGAACTGTTGGAACCAGTCCAGAGGAGGGCTAAGAAGGTGATTAGAGAGCGGGAGCACCTCTGCTATGAGGACAGGCTGAGAGGGTTGAGGTTGGTCAGCCTGGAGAAGGCTGTGGGGAGACTTTATAGCAGCCGCCCAGTACCTGAAGGGGCTACAGGAAACCTGAGGAGGGACTTTTTACAAGGATCTGGAATGACAGGACAAGGGGGAAATGGCTTTAAACTGGAAGGGGGAAGATTTATATTAGACATTAGGAAGAAATTCCTCAGTGGTGAGGCACTGGCACAGGTTGCCCAGGGAAACTGTGGATGCCCCCTCACTTGAAGCGTTCAAGGCCAGGTAGGATGAGGCCTTGAGCAGCCTGGTTTGGAGAGAGGTGTCCCTGCCTATGGCAGAGGCGGTTGGACCAAACCAAACTACTCCGTCTAATCCCCCCTGACGGAACTTGAGGCCGTTTCCTCTCGCCCCATCACTCGTTAACTTGGGAGATCACCAGGAGCGGGCAGGGGGAAGGCAGAGCCTGGCGGCGATGGGCAGGGATCCCGCGCCCCCCGCGCCCTCACCCGTCCACCACGCTCTCGGGCGGGTGCTGCTCGTCGCTAGAGGTGGCCAGGAGCAGCGCGGCCCCCGCCGAGCGCAGGCACCAGTCAACGGCCCCCATAGCCGTGGCTGCCCCGCAGCGCCCGGCGAGCCGGCCCCGAAAACGGGCGGAGCGGAGGGGGGAGCTCGCCCGCAGCAGAGGGAGGAGGAGAGGAAGGAGAGGGAGGAGGAGAGGAAGGAGATGGAGGAGGAGAGGAAGGAGAGGGAGGAGGAGAGGAAGGAGAGGGAGGAGGAGAGGAAGGAGAGGGAGGAGGAGAGGAAGGAGAAGGAGGAGGAGCAGAATGAAGGCGGGTGGTGCGGAGCGGGGAGCTCGCCCCCCAGCAGGGCAAAAAGGAGGCGAAGGGAGGGGGAAGGAAGCGGCAGTGCGGAATGGAGGGGGGAGCTCGCCCCGCAGCAGAGGGCGGCGGGAGGTCCGGGAGCGGCGCACTCGCCCAGCGGCGAGAGGAGGAGAGAGACGGGCGGTGCACGCGACCCCCAGCCCCGGCTCGCCCCCGCTCCCGATCTCGCTCCCGGCGCGCCCCGCGCCGCCCCGGCCCGACTCCCCTGGTCCCGCCTCCCGCCCCGGCCTGGCTCCACCCCAGCCCCGCCCCCGACCTGGCCCTGGTCCAGTCGCGGCCGCGGGTGCTGCGGGATGGGCAGCGGGATCGGCGGGAACGCTGAGGGGCGGCTGACGGCGCGTTGGGGCGGACCCTGCCGGGGCAGGTATGGGGGGGGCTGGGGAGCGGAGCCCTCGCCTCCGTGCGCCGCGGCCCCAGCCCCGCCAGGGGGGGACCCTTTCCCTTCACAGCCCCTCGGGCAGGGCTTGACCCCCTCAGCACCCGGTTCAGGCGGGGCCCGATCCCCTTCCATTCCACGAGTCCCCAGCCCCCGACCCTCGGCTGACGGAACCCCGTCCCTTCTCTGCCCCTTCTAGGGCACGGTTTGTACCCTCAGGGCTGGACCCGGTGTCCCCTTGTCCCCCCGGGCTCCCCTCCCCCCCGGGCAGTGCCCGACCCCTTCAGTACCCTCTCCCTTCAAGCGGAGCCCGACCCCCTCACATCCCCCCGCAGGACCCCAACCCTCGGCTTCCAGGACCCAGGCCCTCCTCTGCCCCGCCCCCCCGCCATGGCAGGGTTTGCAGCCTCAGGGCTGGACCCGGTGTCCTCGTGTGTGTCCTCTCCTCCCCGGACAGCACTAGACCCTTTTAGCATCCGCTCCCTTCTGCAGGCAGGGCCTGATCCCCTCCCGCCCCACAGGACCCCGTCTCTCCTCAGCCCCCCCACGATGGCAAGGTTTGTGCTTCACGGCTGGACCCGTTCCCCCATCCTGCCCGCCCCGCACCCCCATCCCCCTTCCCAGGGTAGCCCCCGACCGCTTCAGCACCCCTTCCCCGCTTCAGGCGGGCCCGATCCCTTCCCACCCTGCAGGACATCAGTCCCCAGCCCCTCGGCTGACAGGACCCCGTCCTTCCTCTGCCCCCGCCCCCGCCTTGGCAGGGTTTGTACCCTCCTGCCGCTGCCCAGAGACCCTTGCGCTGGGGAAGGGGCTGCAGGAGCCTGCCCACCCTGCCCAGCAGGCTCCACTGCCCTGCTGCAGTCAGCCCTCTGCTCTCCTCCTCGCCCCTGCCTGCAGCAGAGCCAGGCCAGGCTGCAGGGGCTGCTTCCCAGTCCCCAGCCCGTCTCCTGTGCCCATGCAGGACTGGGATCCAGCCCCAGGCCACTGATGGGCACCGGGCAGAGAGTGGTGGGGCCCTGCCAGAGCAAATGCTTTTCAGCTCTCTGCCAGCCCAGCCCTGGGTTCAGTTCCCACTGGCTGGTGTTTGTGGTTTGATGGCAGACAGGTCGCAGCCCTGGTCCATGCACCCTGGCCTTCCTTGCACTGCAGGGTCCATGTGTGCTCAGGGCACTGAGGAGAGCTGCCAGGGTTTGGGGGTCTTTCCTGGGTAATGTTTTCCTCTGTCTGTGGCTATTCTTTACCTGTCTATGGTTTGTTTTTGCAGAACTGGACGAGGGGAATGTCTTACTGTCTCCACTCAGAAAGCCATTTCGATACTGGGCCAATATATGTGCGTGAAAATGGGAAGCTGCATGTGGTAAATCAGGATGCGGGCGGCATACAGAATGTCACTCCCAAAACAAGACCTTTTAGGCTGTTTTCCAGAGGATTTTCGGTGGAGCTTTGTATGAACGGGGAGGACGATAGGGCAAGGAGGCAGAGGACTGATCATTTCATCTTCACGTACACTAAGGAGGGGAACCTCCGGTACTCGGCCAAGTCTCTCTTCAGCCTGGTGCTGGGTTACATTTCTGACAATGTCGATCACATTGACTCGTTGATTGGTTTCCCAGAGCAGATTGCTGAAAAGCTTTTTTCAGCTGCAGAAGCAAGACAAAAGTTTGCAGAACCAGTAACTGGACTGAGAGCTCTACAGAAGTTTACTGAAGCCTACGGCAATTTGGTGCTATGTTCGTTGTGCTTGCGGAACAGGTAAGCATGATCAGGAACAAATACTGTCATCTACTAGTGCTTTTTGCTAGGACACAGTTTCTCTTAAATTATTTTCTCTCAAAGATAAAAGAATAATCTCTTGGGCTTATGACATCACCTAATTTTAATGAAATGACACGAGCCTTATTTCACTCTTCACCTGCTTCCTTTTGTCCCATTCTTTTTCTACAAGTGCAGCTACTGGTTTCGTTCTAAGATACAAATCATAAAACAGGTAATGGACTACATCCGTGTTATCTAACAGGATTTTATGTGAAGGATTAAGCCTGCAACTGTTTTTTACAATAATAATCAGCACTTCCATAGCAATATGTGCGTTTAATGTCTTCTCAGGTATTTCACGGGATGGTTTTTTAATGCTTTAGCTAACTGTACTGATAAAAGACAACTTGGCAAAACTGTCTGGGTTTATTTACTGTCAGCTTGCTTTCTCATTTCATTTTGAGGTGTCAGAAGAAGATACAGTCTTGTAGGTAAGTTATAGGCTTTGAAGTCAGGCGGGTTTTACCTTAGTTTATTATGGTTCACATCCCCATATTGAAAGTGCTTTAACGAGGTTCTGATTAGAGTCCAGCACCAGTTTTTCCATCTTCTCAATGTCTATGTTTGTCTTTCACTAAAAGAGAGTCTTACCAAGCTTAAAACTGGGTTACATTTTCAAAGCCTTGCTTCTACTGAAGTCTTTGCCAGTAATATAAACAGTCTATCTTCCATCTGTACACTTGAGAAAGGGATGGTTTATCCAGTTTAAAATCAAAGTACAGGCATAATTGTCTAAAGTGCCAAGGGTGTTTTGAGCACAGTAGGACTATTTGAGCAGAGGTCAATTAGTCTTTGTTTTATCCTTTTAACCTACTCCCTTTTTATCTCTAGTACAGATACTTTTTATGGGACTAATTCAGAAATGAAGTTACCTCTGGTATCCTTTGCCATTACAGAAAGATGAGATAAGTATCAGGGCTTTGAAATTCAGGAAATAAGATATTAAGGCATTTTCTGATGAATGTTATTTCAAAAAGAGCCCACTCTTCTCTTCACACCACCCCTGAGCTGATAGGATCTCTCAAGAGCTGGCCTGTGCCCTGACTACATGTGCTGCCTTCCACACAGCTGAACTGCATGACAAAGGGATTTGGTGGGGTAGTTTGGTGGGTATACTTGCAGTGGGAGGATATTAAGGTCCCTTTATTTGCATGGCCAAAGAGAGGTTCCTTGAGGGATCAAATCTATAAGCAACCCTCCTTTCAGCAGTGAAGATGCTGATCTTGGGGCTTGTCTTGCCATGAGGAATATAAGGTAGATTCAGGAAAGATTAGTGACTTTGGGGCTTGTCATGCCACAGGGACAATAAGAAGTAAATGCAGGGGAGATGGGCGAGGTAGTGACTGCTACGTGCTTATTACTGCACATTCATGCATACCATTCATTTGTGGTTTGTTCCCATCTCTAAACCTCCTACTGAATAGTTCCAGCACGGATATTTGCATGAGATCAGAGAACAAACACAGCTGAAAAATAACCCACAGAATAACTGCTGCCTTGGGTGTAGTCACAGCTCTAGTTGGAGTCCTGCAGGTGTCCTGTAGGATTTTTGTCTCTAGTTTAGTATTTTATTTACTTACGTAAAAAGTAAAATGTTGCCATTTGACAAGCTACCCCGATACATTTGAAGTAGGGTTTAAACCTGGATGAAGGGGGGTTTGTCTACACACTTCCCTGATTGATGGTAAACATATATATGTTTTGCATTATTCTGAAAGAATACAATAATCTGTAAAGAAGTCCGTAATTGTGATGTTTGCAAGTTGAAGTCTTAATTGTTAGTCCAATATTTTGAATCAAAGCAAAACCATGACATTTGTTCAAGCAGAAGACCGGGAACTCAGATGTGTGGTGTGCAGACTGCACATAAAGAGACAGTTAGGACAGCTGGCTAATTTCTGTCGATTTTTGCACAGGTACTTACAAAAAAATGACTGCATTATGTTTGTGACACATGAGGATGTAGGTGCCTTCTTACATGCCTGAACACTGAGAGCTTTTTTTCCTTCCTCTTTGCAGATACCTGGTTATCTCTGAGAAGCTAGAAGAAATTAAGTCTTTCCGGGAGTTGACGTGTTTGGATCTCTCCTGTTGTAAACTTGGAGATGAACATGAACTGCTGGAACACCTCACCAAAGAGGCTCTGTCTAGGTACTGATTTCTTGGCACACAGCTAAAAATGATGCTTTCTTTTCCTATCACTAGGCAGTTGAAAGAGTCAGGCTCTGACTTTACAGGAAAGTTTCACAGGCAGCAATGTGTAAGTTTGAAGATTTTGGTTGTTCATAAAACCTGTTCTCCAAGTAAACAAAATACAGAATTTATTGTACACAAAGCACGTGATCATAAAAGATCTTACAAATGTGCAAGGTAATTTACTATCTAATGTTTTGAGATCAATTTTTTATACTTTCCATTGGCCAGGATAAAAATTGCATCTTAAGCATTTAGAACAGTTTTACAATTTTATTTCCTTTTTAAAGAGGGAAATTCATCAGCTAAATTTTTAAGCAATCCAGTGTTCTAGATGAAGATTTCTGCAAGAAGTATATTGAATATTTATTTAAATAATATTTCAATAAATAAATTCTGTGATTTAATTTTGTAAAATTTGTGATTTTGTGTGATATTAAAGACTGAAAGGTAGAAAATTTTGGAAATGAATAGGCAGGATGATTTTAATTAGGAGATATTGTGTTACTATAAGATTTTGCTGCATTTTGCATCAAGGTTTTGAAGTGCTCTGGAGATTGTTTTAGCGTTACATTTTTCCCTGAGTTTTGCTCATCTATGTTATAACATGTCATTGCTTATTTAAAATCATTGCCTTATCTCTTACCAAATCTGTCCTCTCCCATTTTGCCAAGCACTTTTCTCTTTTTAGTTTTGAGTAGATTTGAGATTGGCAGCCTTAGTTTAAAAAGCTTCCATGTATAAAGAACCTTATTGTCTCTGTTAGCAAATGCTTGTGCTGTAGGATCAGTTTGTCACTGAATAGCTGGTTGAGTGTGTGCTTCTGCTGAGCTAGCACAGGTAACATTAAGATATTTTTTAGTCGTACTAACCCAGGCCGTTTTCTTGCTCATTTTTATTAATGCCAATGAAGGAGACTGAAGGGTTGGCACACCCTGGCCTGCCAACGCAGTTTTAGGACGTTTTGCAAAACTATCTGAAATAACGACCATAAACTCTGTGTTTGTACCTCTCCCAGTGTAAAAAGGCTTCTCCTGAAAGACAACTCATTATCAGATGCAGGCCTTCGCAGAATGACAGCGCCAGTACGAGTATTGAAAAAGGGACTTGAGAATCTTTCAGTGTTAGACTTGTCTTGTAAGTACTTCTTGGTTTAATATTAGAAGGAACCTTTGGATAAA
The DNA here is from genome assembly GCA_033558185.1 of Dromococcyx pavoninus. Classification (NCBI taxonomy): domain Eukaryota; kingdom Metazoa; phylum Chordata; class Aves; order Cuculiformes; family Neomorphidae; genus Dromococcyx; species Dromococcyx pavoninus. The sequence goes on from JAUMJL010000594.1 coordinate 847,746, forward strand.
GAGTTTATCCTCCTTAATACTGCAGAAATACAATTATTTTGACGATTCCTGTGAACCAAGTACTTAACCTCAAATTTCACCAACAACTTTCCAGAAGGCACAGGTCATACCTGTAGTCTTAGCGGCTTGCTACTTACATGAATATTTTTAATAGTTGGGGAATTAGTGTTATAATACTTTTATTTTGATTGTTATAATACTTGTATTAGAGGGAAAAAGTCAATTTTGATTCGCTTTCAAAACGGGCAGCATACTACAAAAAAAAAAGAAAAAGCTGAAGCCCCCTTGTTCTAATAGTAGCTTTTGGAACAAATTGTTTCTTGGTATTCTGGTGATCTTTCCGCACATCTTGCAACTTGGTTAACTTCACTTGACCTTACAGGTAACCCTAAAATCACAGATGTGGGAATTGGATACCTTCTTTCTTTCAAGAAATTGAATTGTTTGGACATTTCTGGGACAGGTCTCAAGGTAAAAGAGCATCTGTGTAAGTTTAATGGACAAGTGCAATCAAATGTTTTTCCCCTCTAACTACTTTATTTCCCTTTTCACTAGGATGTTAATGCTGTCATTAAGCGGATCCAAATGCAGATAGGCCTGGTTCACTCAAAAGTGCCTCTGAAAGAATTTGACCATAGTAACTGCAAAACAGAGGGATGGGCAGAACAGGTAAGGGGGTTTACATCTGTTTTGCTCTCTAGAAATTGTCCTTATGGAATATTAAATCACTGAATAGGAACAGAGTTGTTTCTAAAGATATTTCTGTAAATTTTACAAGAAACATTTTAATGCCTTGTTATTTCAGACAGTTTTGCAGTGGGAGCAGGCAGTTATGGAGGCCATGAAGCCACAAGATAACTTGAGATCCAGAACAGCAGCTCTGCGTTTCTGTACGTAATAGCATAGAGACCACATAGTTTGTTTATTTACTTTTCTAAAAGGAATATTTTCATACAAATAGCATCTCAGGTGTGCAATCAGAGCCATTTGTGTTACTGCATTACAATGTATTTGATTTTTTTGATTTGTTGGGCTGCTGTATAACTCTTAAAGTACACCATGGCAGCATGCTTAGGGCAATTGAGTTTTCTCCTTAAAATTGAGAGCCCAAAATAGAAATGTTATTTTTTCCTATGCACATTTCAGCATAGCAGTCAGTATTCCAGGCTGGCTTAGCCGAAACAATTTGTAACGCAAGTGTGCATTTTACAGCATAATTCTGTTTTTCCCAAAATCTAAACTTAATTTTCTTTTTCCTGTAGACGGCAAGGCACACAGAATAGAGGAAGTAGTCAAATACAAGCTGGTGGAGCCAGAAACAAAAGCATCTGGAAACTTGCAGTTTTATAAGGAAAATGTTCAAAATTGCCATTTACCTTTGAAAAAGGAGGTTGCAGGCAGCCACGAATTAAAGAACAATAAAAAAAGAGCTTTGGCTGAACAAGACAGAGAAAGGACTTCCAAACAGAAGCACATGTGCCTCACTGTGGAGGACTGGGATTTGCTAAACACCTACTGAGTCAGAAGGAAGCGGATCTTTTGTTTGTTGTTTTCTTGCTGATACCAGAATTTGGACATGTTGGGAGGGACTAACAAAGGAGACCAGTGTTGTTAACTCTGATTGCTGTAATAGGCTCGTGGTTAACCTGTGCTTCTGGAGGGACAGAGTCAAGGAGAAGGCTGATGATACTACTGTATATTTTCAATATATAATATTTTTTTCAAATAAAGTTTTTGTTGTCATCCTTAACTAATATTTCTGACACAGATGTCATTCACAAAATGACATCCTGCCCTACCTCCTCTCTTGCCTCCCGAGGGGCAGAAGACGGCTGCAGCTCATCTGAAAGCAAGCTGTGCTGTGCTTGTTGAGTGCCCTGGGATGTGAATAGTGGTGGTAGAACATAAACCTCAGCCTGTAAGCACCAGGCTGTGCTGATAGAGCGCTGACAAAGGGAGGAAGCAGAGAGGATAAGCATAGGCCCCAGGGGAAGGAGGCAGAGAGACAGTAACCCCCCAGGAGCAGTTACTGCAGAAATCCAGAGCAGAACAGAAGTCCCTTCTCTCCCTCATTTTAGCCCAGGAAATGAAAGCTGAAATTGGGTTACTGTAGAGATTAAACTGCATGGTTGTAATATATTCTCCCTTATAAGCAAATTCACTGCATTTGAGAGCATTCTCTGGTTTGAAAACCATTCTCAGTGTGCATGCATGCCTGCAATATCCTGACTGTAGTTCCCCATCTGAAAATGTTCAGGAAAGTGTTCACTGAATTTCACGCATTTGCTGTAAAAAGCCCAGATACTCGCTCTGTGTTGGTCTGTCTGAAGCCAGCAGTACAGCTACAAATGCTGCCCGTGTGTTTGTCATTGGATTCCTGCCCTGAGTGTTTCCACCAGGATTGGCTGAGGTGTAGCTGGGCACTGCAACCATCATTGTGCTCTTAGGCCTGTAAGTGCTTATTTAGAGGATATTTTCCTTTTACGCTGTTGTTACCATAATTCAGCAATAAGAAAAGCAACATATCCTTGGGAATCACGAAGAGGCCAAGAAAAGGAACTTCACTTCAAGAATGCATAAAGAGATAAACCCTTTTTTCTCTTTGTTTTATTGCTGAATTTTCCTCAAAAAAAGAACTACACACAAACAAAACAAGCATACTCGCATTCAAACCCTACATTTTTTCCCAGAAACTCAGCGCTATTAATAGCTTCCACTGACAACTACATCATTCCTCTGCTGAGACAAATGATGGCACAAATAGTGACTTAGCAAAACAGCACCTCAATGGGGAGGAAGATGACTGTGGCACTCAAGTACAATCCTCCCACAACTGGCTTCTGATTCAACAGCCACCACGGATTTCTTTTCCTAGCCCTTCCACAACTGTGGAGATCTGCTAGGCTGACCATGGAGAGCTGCACGGCTCAGAGAACCGTGCACTCCATTTCACATCAGTAATGCAGCTGGGGTCTGATGCCTTCAGCCAGAAAATAGGCACATTGTGATTTGACACAGACAGTCTGCCCAGGTCACAGGCTTGTTGGTAAAATAACACAGTACAGCTTACCTTTTCAAAAGAGGTGTTTCAGAGCACTGTGTTTCTGACACTCTCCATCCCTGGTAGAATTATTCCCTTTCTTAGGTTTCTTGCTGACCAGCACACTTCTTCCTTTAAACACACCACTGTGCAAATTCTATCCTAGGAAGACTTAGACACTCACCACTGTCGCCAACACACTAATCTCTGTTATTGCTCCCTGTAAGGAGCCTCTGCTAACCAGGAGGAAGGCACTAAGTAAGAAAATTACAGGGGGAGACTCATCCTGAAATAGATCTGCTCAGCCAAGTGCCTGCTTGAACTGCCTGCCGTGTCCCTGGCTGCTTGCAGGCTGGTTTCCGAGTCTCACTGCTCATTGCACTGCTCATGCACTGCTGCTTCTCGAGTCTCTCTTGGCTAATCTCTTCACAGGTGTAAATCCAGAGCAGGATGAATCCCCTGGGTCCTCTCTCCTAACCTGGGGCCATTAATCACAGCTCTGGCCTCTCAGGAGGGCTCACTGAGAACTCATACAGGAACACCTGCTGGAGAGGACCCCTGGAGTTCTGCCCTGCAAATACCAGTGGGTCAGCTCCTCTGACACCAGTAAACCTTTACTGGCTCTCTTAGATGCAGAGATCAGATTCCTGACCCCATTTCTTTGTGTTTCAGCTCAATTACAAAGCTTCTTAAGAGAAGGGAGGGTGTTTGGTTTCCTCTTTCCAGGTGGGGATATGTGGGAATAAAGCCTACCTCTGCTGAAGGAGAGAGGTGGCACAAGAATCTTTCCCGCATTTGCCTGTTTTATCATGTCTCACCAGAAAGTAAGAATTCCCAGATTCCAGCATTGCACCCATCCAGCCAAGGCAAGCCACCACTTGACTTCTGCTGTAGTGGAGAAGCATCTTTCCTACACAGCAAGCACAAACACCCCGACACCCCACGCTCACCCTTTCCTCTTCACCTTTGAGACCATCTTAAAACTTAGCAGAGGTGACTTGTGGCAATGATCGGCAAGCATTGGACTGAGAGAACACAGCAGTTGCCATATGGGTCGGCCTGATCGGCATCCTCTTCCCAACCACAGCAAATAGCAGAGGCTCCAGCAAGTCGGGACTCTCCTGGAGAAAATTGGTTGTTTTTTTTTTTTTGTTTTACCAGCCATATTGGCAGGTCCCTATGCCGAGCAGGAGCATTTCTGTATTTTTTCAACAGTTGATTGGTTCAATCCTTACCAAGCACAGTTGTTATCTGTATATCCATGTTCTCAGCTGCATCTCAAATACTGTGTTCAGTTTTGGGCCCCTCAGTACAGAAAGGACATTGAGGTGCTGGAGCACATCTAGAGAAGGGCAACAAAGCTGATGAAGGGGCTGGAGAACAGGTGTTATGAGGAGCAGCTGAGGGAACGGGGTTGTTTAGCCTGGAGAAGAGGAGGCTGAGGGGAGATCTTATCGCCCTTTACAGTTACCTGAAAGGATGTGGATTTTGGTCTCGTCTCCCAGGTAACAAGTAATAATATGAGAGGAAATGGCCTGAAGTTGTGCCAAGGGAGGTTTAGATTGGATATTAGGAAAAATTTATTTACTTAAGAGTGATGAAGCATTGGAACAGGCTGCCCAGGGAAATGGTGGAGTCATTTTCAAAAAAAATGTAGAAGTGGCACTTTGGGATATGGTTTAGTAGGCACAGTGGGGTTGGGCTAACAGTTCGACTTGACGATCTTTGATATCTTCTCCAACCTTAATGATATTATGATTCTCATAATGAGATTGTTCTTCTCCTTCCTTTACACATTTCTTTGACCCCTGCCTTGTAGCAGCAGCAGTGGTCGTAACCCTCCCAATGCAGAGACCTTGGTGCACTTCAAACCCAAGGGACAGGCAAACTGTCTGTGGCTAAATCCAATCTGGATCAGAAAGAAGCACACCTTCCCCAGGAAGGAGAGGCTGACCCAGTAGCACTGCTGCTCAATCATCCTTCCTTGAGCTCCTCTTAAGAAATACTGTAAGACTTCCTCATTGATTGCCACAGAACATTCTTTGGGGTAACGAGGAACAACAGTAAGCCTGGCTTTATTTACCAACCTCAGCTCAGCCTTGTTGAAGCATTAGATGTCTGTGACTCCAGTAAAATGAAATCTCAATTTCAAGCTTTGACTGAGGCTGAAGACTTGCAAGTGAGAAATGTTTTCTAAGTAAACTCCTAACCTCTCTTCTGAGCTGCAGCATTGAATGCACTGCAGTTGGGTTTTAACAGGTATGGAAAAAGCAAGCCAGCCAGCCAACTCAGCTAGGTGTGGAGAAGGGCAGATTATTAAGCATTGTTTTAAAAGTTTCCTGTAGTACCAGTTCCATTATACAGAGTTTTGCTGTCTCACTCCAGGTGAAGCACTATTCAGAACACAGTAAAGCTATTTTTAAGAGATCTCCCGGATCTACAGCTGTATCCCAGCTACAGATTAGAAGAAACATTCACCGCTGATACAAGCCATGGTGACATGCCGAGCTGCAGATCACAGGACAGAGAGGGAATGAGTGAACAGAGGTTTATTTTTAAAGATCTGTTCCTGGAATGATGGTAGGAAGAATATCACCTCATGTTTATTTTGGGCCTAGAAAAGTAAGGGCACTCACTGTAAGTGCGGGTTTTTCTCAGAGATTGTGTTTTAGATGCAGATGAGATTTTCCAAAGGAGCAGAGAAAGATCTCCTCTTTCTTAAATTTCAGTGGCACGTCCATATCTACCCTGAGGACTGCTTTGAAGGTTTGGCTGCCTGATCTTGCTCTGCTGGCAGAGGAACAAAACAAGAAGTGAGCAGAACCTGTGCCATCCCACACCTCCCCAGGAGCGGCTGCGGCATTTTGTTTTCTGCTGCTCTCTGCTCCGAGGCTGTGACACTTTTCTCATTTCTTGCTTGACAATTTCAGTGCAAACTCATCCCAGCCCCATGGCTGTTATCAACCTGCTGAGCTGCTCCAGAACTGCACAGCCCCGAGAGAAATACATTTTGCACAAGCTCCAGTTCCCTGCCCTGCAGATACAGCTACACGGTCACAGGGACACAGTGATTTATCCTCACGAACTTTGCAACATCCACTTCTGTTTTCCTTGCCATTGTACTCTCCATGTTAGCCTTCATGGACTGAGAAGAGCATGGGGGCTGGCTTGTGCAGCAGCTGCCCACTGCATCATCTGCAGTGCTGGGGTCCCGGGGAAGCATTCTGGGTGCATCAATGCAGAGCCTTCAAAGCCACGGCTGAAACCATTTGCAGATGTGCTCTGAATGCAAACACAGGCTTCTTCTCCTGCCCATGAAGATCAGGAGAGTGAAGACATGTCAGAGGGAAATGCTGTCCCAAGTTCTAGAAAGGCTCACCTGATTCATCTCCTGCTCTTCAGGGTAGTCCTCAAAGTATCCTCATCTAACTGCCTGCAAAAGGCACACCAGTGTGTACACAGAGGAGAAACCTCTCGCCTGGGGTTGGTCAAACATGGTATCTGTGTTGGCAGCAGCTGGTAACCAGTACCCAGCAGCCTGCACACAATCCATCAAGCTATTAGGTCAATGCTGCAAGACAGTGCTCTGTCCACAGGGAAAGAGCTCACCTTCACACAACAAGAGAATCTGTGAAAGGTGTCCAACAAGTGGTATCTACCTGCAGCACGGGTTGTGATATGCATTTTGTCCCTGTTCCGTGTCACTGCATGCTGGTCAGAGCACTGCTGCCCAGGATTTGCTTAGGTTGGAGCTTCCCAAGCAGGTGGCAGAGCAGGAAGACACCAAGGCTTAAAGGTGACAGTGTAGGAAGCATCCTGCAGTCTCCAGTGCTGCTGAGTTCCAAGACTTCATGGTCTGCAGATATACTCGTCGGACCAGCTGAGGCAGTGCTGGACACCGTCCCGGCACAGCATCCGGGGGATGCAGGAACAGTACTCGTAGAGCACAGGGCTGCAGCTCCACCACTCCGACCCACAAGGAGGGCAGGCGGCCACTGGATGGGATGGAAAACAGGGACCAGAAATGTTTCTGCTGCACTGAGCTGTTTATCTACCTTTCTTATGCAGGTAGCTACCCTTTCACACACATCCCGTGGCAGCTGGTGATGGCTCTGAGTCTGTGAACTCACTGAAGAGGTCACTTGCTTGGTGCTACTTGTGGGAGACAATCACAGAGCATGACAGTGAGATAACCTTCATGGCAAACACACCATCCTGGGAGGAACCACTATCAGAAAGCTGCTGATACGGCCAGGTCTTGCCTGAGGCTCAAAATCAGGAGGGTGACTTAGGAACAAATGTGCTCCTCATTTTAGTGAGAGAAGGATCTCAATGACTTTGAAGCTGTTGAGGTACGCTGAAGTCCCCCCAGCCTGGAGATGTACCACCTGATGGTCTCCTGACCACCAACCAAAAGCCAGTCTGAAGATAGCTGCTGCCTACAGCTGTGCATCACCATGAAACTGCTCCACATCCAGCAAGCCACAGAGGAGGAGTGACTTTTGGGGCTGGGAGCAAAGCATGGAGCCTTTCACCTCTCAGCTGCTACCAGGCTTTGACACAGAGCCTTTTGCAGCTGATGGGATGGAGCCCATATGGTTCATACTCACGCCTAACTCTCGCTTGTTTGTGTTTTAGCTGTGGATGCCTCCAGACATTTCCAGCAGCACCAGCACAACCAATTTCAACCTATCAGCTGAAAACACCTTTTGCCTGAGAACAGTCAGAAGAGAGACTTACAGCTCCCCATCTCATCAGAGCAGTCTCCACAGTCGTTAATCCTGTTGCACCTCTGATCGGCATAGATCCAGTATGCGGGGTTACTGCACCGGAAAACCAGGTATCCTGGAAGGCTGCTGGGCAAGTCACCTGTAAGGGCAGATACACAGGACATGTTCAACTCCACTGGGCATAGATGCAGCAGCTAAAATGGGGATGGCAGCTACCAAAGGCTGCTGTCATGAGGGGTTGGTTGGTCTTTCCCCCTACAGGGCATGAACAATGCTGCAGATGGGGAAGCTGAGGTTGGAGAGGGAAAGGGATGCTCGTGGCTGAGACAGAAGCAGAGTCTGGATGTCCCAGGCTTCTGCTTTAATGAGTTTTTTCCAGGGAAACTGGACAATAAATTAACCATGTAGGCATACAGTTTAACCAAAGGAGGAAAACTGCATCATGGTTCAAAAAAAAACCCTAGGAAGATCAGAGGAGCTTGGAGTTTTTGATTCCTGGTGCTCCTGCTGGGTTTTGGACAGTGCCATCTCTCAGGATATGCCCTACAACAGATCTACCAGGCTTATCTGCTCATGTATGTGGCCAGAAGCATGGAGCAGGATTAGAGGAACATCGGCTGCTCTATTTCACAACAGGAAGACCAGTGCAGGGAGGACAGTCACAATAAAACCACTTACCACAGAGTTTCTCCTGCTCATCCTCTCTGTTCCTGCAGTTACTGACTCCATCACAGACCTGTTTGGCCAGGATACAGGTCACTCTGTCGTCGCACAAGAAACCTGTCCGGTTATTGAAGGCTGTACAGAAGCGGCTCACTGAAGGGAAAGCAAGAAATATTTCTGTTTTCCAACATTTCCATGGAATGAAGAACAGATCAAGGGGAAGGGGATTTCTGAATTTCATTTGTTGTCAGGAGCCAGGACTAACCACTGGTAGTTCTGAAGACCACATGAGCAGTCTGAAGCATGACTCTTCCATCCAGAGTCACCACAGCCCCACAGTGCAGCACACTGGAGCTGAGGAATGGCTCATGGTAACTCAGTCTGCCTCTCTCCACTTATCCCTTTCCATCCTCCTCATCTCCACTGGGAAGAACCACTTCACACATGGTGACAGGCGTGAAGGTGCTTCTCATGCCACACCATTTCTGCCACCCTTATGAAACAAAATGACCCTCAGGAGACCAACCTGGTGTGCGTGACTGGAGTCCCAGTGCCACTGCCAAGCCCACAGCGGTAGCGAGGAGGAGCAGTGCCATAGCAGAGATGCAGAGGCATCTCTGTGTGCAGCCTGTGCAAGCTCTGCTAGGCCGGCAGCAGTCTGTTGGAAGGCAAGAGCCAGAGGTGAGGTGCTGGGAAAGGGACTGGCACAGCTGAGCAGGGTTGGAGTGTTTTGGAGGGGAACAGCACAAAGCCACAAGGGTGATATCAGGGGCTCTGCATGTAAGACTGGCAGGGGACTGCTGGGGTTTTGGTTGATAGCTGAGTGTTAACAGCCAAATGATGACACCAAACACCTCACAGGGAATGTTGTTGCTTGTAGAGTGGAAGAGCCCGTGCCCCCATTATGAAGCACTGGGACTGCACAGCACAAAAGCTGTCTCTGTCAGAGCTCACCCAACACACTTGGACGCAGAAGGGTGGAAAAGGCCAATCCCCTGCCCGGCCACACCCGACAGCAATGTCTTTTTCGAGGCAGGAACAGAAGAAACACAGGGCAGGTCAGTGTAAGCCGGGGAAAGGTGCCCTGCCAGAGCCCACGGCAAAACATCTCATTTTACAGCACTTCAGCCTTTCTGTCCCAACCAGGACTTTAACATTCCCACAGAATATGGCTGAATTATCAGCGCAAACTGGTGAGAACTGGCTGAAGAGCAGCCCTTTCCCTCCCCAAAGACATCTCCAGGGTACAAAGGGCAGTGACCTTCCAGGGACTCCAACTTTCAGAAAGTCACATACGAAAATCAAACTGAATCCAGAAGCTGAAGGCCAAACCCACATCTCTTGCAACACAACAGCAGGGCCCCTAAAAGCAATGCTGAATAGCTGCTCTCATCTCAATGCTCTGCAGCACCAGTGCTTTGTCTCGAAACAAACATTGTATTTTCTTGCATTCCTTCCTATTTCCAAACCAAGAGAAAAAATAATGTGCTCATCTAAGAAACACATAACCGATCACTTCAGACAACTCTACATGCATAACTGTATTTTACAATTTCTGAATTTAAAGAGCTTTGATTGAAAAGTTAGAATTTGCCTTAGCTGTGCTTCATATTTACTTAGTTGTTGTGTTGTACAAATGCAAGTGAAGGCACAGCCTTTGCTCAACAGCAAAGGCATCCTGGCTGCAGTAAAACTTGTCACACTTGAGTGGGAATCATACGCAGAACATTTCAGCTTAAAAGAAAAGCGATGAATTACAGCATGTCTGTGCCTACAACTTCAAACAGAAAGCACAACTGCAAATAGACACAAGTCTAAAATAATGGCCATGATGAAAAGTTGTTGCAACCTGATCCACAGGTTTGCTATTGATTCTGTTTGATCTCACTTATCCTTAATATGGACAAAATTTAAAGAAGTTTGGCTATTAAAATACATAGAAAGCCTATAGCAAGCTCATTACAAGCCTTTCTGTGACAGCCAAGGATTACCTATCATGCTACTATACCATAAGTCTGCCCACTCCAGGACAACAACGAACAGCTTAAGTTTAGTAATTTTATCATCTGATGTTTCACTACATGGAAGGCGGAGAGGAATGAATCAGTCTCAAAAGACCATAAATACTGGTTGTATTTTAGATTACATAGTTTCAATTGATTTATAGTTTAATAATAAAAATGTTAAGCTCTCCATTTTATTCATTACCTCTTTCTTTAGAGAAGTACTTCATTGAATCAAAAGTAGCTACATCACCATTTCTCTAGAAGGAAAGGAATAAAAGACTTTACTGAAGCAGCACACAGTAACCACACAAGGTCTGCCACTCTAGTTCTCAGAGCATCTTACCCAGGAATATGTAACATATTCCCTTATTTTTACATACAAGCAAAAGTTGCATTGGTGGAAACATGACCCGGATTTAATTCACAACATGATCAATCAAATCACATTTTAAATCTCAGTTACCCAGTTGTAAAACAAACACTAATGCAAGTCCAGTGCTTTATATCAATACTTTCCTTTAGGATCAATAGGTTAAGCAGTAATGACTCAAAATCTCACACAAACCAGTCCTAAAGAGGTCAGGCAAACAACATTATCAAGAACACATGTACTTTAGGAAACAGCTGCATGCAAGATTTTTCCAAAGAGGAGGACTGTACCTGGGGGTGAGTTTTGTTCATTCTTCCCAGAGCTGCAGCCCTCACAGCGGCACAAAGGACTGCAGGGAGTTTCCTGCACTTAGCAGGAATGATGTTACCAGGATACAAAACCCAACAGAGGTAGGAAAGCAAGGAGTGTGCTGCTGCCCGGGCATGTTAAGTGCAAGAGGACAGGGAAGCCCTTGCTCAGGCTGTGGTTGGAAGTGGAGTGTCCAGTTTTCTTCTCATTTCTCTTGGCTTCATCTCAGATTTCCAACATGACAGTAAGTAAATCATAAAGGACATGGAGATTCTGGATGTTGAGAACCCCGTTGCTACTCCTGGTTTCTGTTTGGAAGATGAATGCTCACCTCTAGCTGATGCCAACTGCATTTACCCTAGAACCAGTCAAGGAGAATCCCCCCCCTTTCAAAAAACGTAATGAAAGTTCGAGGGGAGAGTCTGATTATCTTCACACAACTATATCCCCACCTCCTTCCCAAAATAGGGCTCACAACCTAGCAGCATCAACCCAGACTCCTGCAAAAAGATCACATCTCAGGAGAGCTGTGCAGGATACAACCATCTGGAATAACTTCCCTGCCTGGCCAACCAGCATAGGCATAGCAAATCCTCTCGGGTCCTCTCTTTTACTTGAGTACTTGAATTTCAGACCTGCAGTAAGACAGCAGCTCAGCCTGTAGCTAATACGAAATTACAAATAGTTTGCAGTCTTCTGAAGTGGCTGCAGGCTTCAGCACAGCACGCACAGTGGAGTTTTGTGGCTTCAAGAATAAAATGCCATGAGCAGCCTGCTTTTCCATTGGGGCAGGGGGGAGACAAAGCACTGGCAGAAAGTGTTCGAGGAGTCTGCATTCTTCTTGCTTGCAGGAGGGGCCATAGAACTCAAGCACTTCCACACAGATCATGATTCCTCCCCACGCACCAGCTTACCACAGCTTCGGAGAAGAAACCGGCAGCTGTATTGCCTGTGAGTTGGCCCCAAGACAGTTGCTTCAAATTGATTCAAAGCACCAAATAATGCTTGACATAGAGGAACAATTACAGTGACATCTCTGTCCATCCCCCCCCCCCCCACTGTTCATCCATGACTACATTAACATTGAATTAATACGCACTTCCTGACAACAGCAGCTGCCAACCTTGCACTCACCTGTTCGCAGACCAGCCAGAATTAGTCTTTCAGACCAGCCAGTCTTTCAGGAGCTGCTCCTTCAGCAAGCAACACCAATTTGTTCAAAGCAGAAGTTTCCCACAGGAATACATCACTGTTAAACTTGGTGTTAGAAAGCTCTCCTGTTCTGAGGGGGATTTGGTGTAAAAGCACCAAAAGCCAAGTAGCAAACAGTCTGCAAGTCTGGGCATATTCTACAATCTGAAAGAATGACAGACTAAGGGTTAAAACCTGCATATCTTAAGTTCTGAATCTGTTTCTCTTTAAAGAGAAATGTAAGTTTCTAATCAGACTTGATACAGGACTATTTTGAGCCTTTAAAAAGCTTGTTGGGTGACCGTCAGTTTGCTAAGAGTCCCCTGTAAGAGCCAAGTGAAGCAGGCCAGCTATCCAGACTCCATGAAACAACCCATGATGAGTGTTTAAAACACGGAGAAAACTCACTCTTAAAGGTAAATCTCCATAAGACCTGGCATCTACGACCACCTCTTTCCTACACCAAGATTATCACTCTCAGCTGTAGCCAGGCAGGCAGTTGGGTTTAGAGGAGTTATCCCACATCAAGGACCACTAGTACAGAAAAACAAGTTTGTGAGAATGAGGTAACAAACTCAAGCGAGTCTTTCTGAAAGAAAAACAGAAACGAAAAAAACATCTTTGCCAAATATCAGAGAAGCTGAAGAAGGAACACAGATTAAGATATCCAACAGGACAGGAGAATATTGTTAATTCTAGCACCTCTCAAATGTACCATGGCTATTTCTGCCAGCAAAGAATCGCACACACTTGAAACGGTTGTCTCATTTGTGTAAAAGATGATTTCATTTAAAATGTGATATAAGTTCAATTGAACACATGCCTAAAGAGAATATAAAATGCTTTTCTCCTGCAATTCAATCATTTAAGGCCTTTCATTTAAACAGTGGTTTTGGGCAGCAGTCAAAAACCCAAATTGCAGCCTCCAAAAGTGAAGACAACAGGAAGTCAAATATTTAATAAAAATGAATAGGACAAGTCATTTTGCAAAGTCAAATGCAAAGATAGCTTGAACAGTCCATTTAGATCAGAAATCACAGAATCATAAAATGGTTTGGATTGGAAGGGACCTTAAAGATCGAGATCCAACTCCCCTGCCATAGGCAGGGACATTTCCCACTAGATCAAGTTACTCAAAGCCTCATCCAACCTGTCCTTGAACATCTCCAGGGATGGGGCATCCACGACTTCTCTGGGCAACCTGTGCCAGCGCCTCACGATCCTCACAGGTAAACATTTCTTCCTAATGTCTAATCTAAATCTCCCCTCTTTCAGATTAAAACAGTTACCCCTCATCCTATCAGTGCACTCCCTGATAAACAGCTCTTCCCCAGCTTTCCTGTAGGCCCCCTACTGGAAGACTGGACAGGTCAATCGTTGCAGCCCAGCGAGTATCTGATTTTACTGAGGGAAGATACTTTGACAAGAGCTCACAACACGTAACAAACTCTTCAGACTCTGGCTCACTCTGGGAACAGCGGTGCCAAGGGACAGATTGCCACAGGCAGAGTTTCCTGTGACCTACCAGCACATTACTGAATCACCAGCTTCACTGCACAGATCACTGAGCTGAAATGTCATTAAACTGCCAACAAAAGACAGAACATGTAAAACTCATATTGAGTTTTCTCCCTTTGCTGTAGGCAGATACTACACCATGTGAAAGAAGATGTTTGTTTAACTCAAACCTAGGAATGTAAGCAATAAAGTCAACTGTTTTGGAAGAGGAAGTTTTGAAATCAAATCAACAACAGAGGTTGTACTGGACATGGTTGACACAGGTAAACAGCCATGTTCTCATAGAGCTGTAACACTCTGCAACTACACACAACAAAGATGGAAAACATTTTAATGGAATTGAAAACATTTAAGTGTTAGTTAGAAAAACTGGGAGTGCTAAAAACTCTTCTGGAAAGGCAATCCCGAACAACAGAGTGGTATCAAGACAGGCAATAATCACTGAAGTAAAGCCCATATTTACAAAGTAATTTTTTTAACACCCATTGCACAAACCGCACTTGATCCCACTTGAAGGGGAACACTGGCATCCTGCACCAGAACAGGGCTGTATATTGAGGTATATTTGCACTATTTGAGCAGAAACTCACACCTCAATGGAATCACTACTGCAGGCAGAGGGATGTCCTGCCCCTGCTATTGTGCAAGTGAACAGTGTTCCAAAAACACCACACGATGGAATTTCACAACAGTCATGCCGAGGCCTTTGCAATAAACACTACCTACACGGAGAGGTTCCTGTCAATGGTTGCTGGCACCCAAATTTCTGGGCTACGATGTCATCCCACTGAAGAAGAATTTAACATGAAGAGGTACCACCAATTCAAGACTTCAAATTGCATTTCTTCATGTTGATACAAGCCTGCTTCAAACAAACATCGCTTAAACCTCATTGACAGACATTCTGCTTGAGTGCCTCTAGGCTGGTGTTTTCAGAAGCACAGTGTGGGCCACGTCACACACATTCCTGCTGAATGGCCCATACCAGGCTCCATCATCTGTCCTCACACAACCATCAGCATTACAGTCGAGTTAGCAATGACTACTGAAACAGTTTTAACAGTGAAGGAACATTATGCTGGATTCTCCAGAACCTCTACAGTTCTCATCAGAATTCAAAACCTGAAGAGGTGTTGTTTGGATTGGTTTTCTTTTTAAACACCGAAGGGAGTACTGTGTAATCAACCAAATATGATAATAAGTTGGAGATCATGCATTTAAGCTAGCTTAAGAGACCATAAAAACACATACACTTCCAATTTGCCAATGCTCTGGGAACCAGCATACAGTAATCTCCTCAAAGAACACAGCTGTAAAAAAAAAATTAGAAATATGAAAGATGTTGTTTGTTGTTGTGTTTATGAATGATACAGCAAAGTCAGGTCACATTGCCCATGAGAGGGATGACACAGACAGGCTTTCATACAGAATGCTCTTGTCAGTAACCCACCATAGCAAAAAGCTATATAGTCAACATTTTCTATACAGTTTTATTTGTCTGTTCTCATTTCTCAGAAATCAACCTGTTTCTGTGAATGAAGTTACAATACTAGAATAGCTAATCAAGAACAGAAAGAAGAATTTCTTCAGAAAACACACGCGCTAACTTTACAAGCAATTTAAGATTTAAATGCTAAATTTTGACAAAATAATGGACCACGTTCTGTTCTGTGTGTGAAGGGATATGTTCTCAAGCTTTAACAAATTTTCCATCTTTCACAAACCGAGTTCCAACCTGCAGTGCCTCACAAATGCTTTCCATGCTGGATATTGCCACTCTGTAGAAAAAATATATTTCTATTTTTGGAGACAGGGTTGTTTGTGCACGGACATTAACAAGTACAAAAATTCAGCAGATAAATTTATATTTTCTTTTAACTACAACAGAAAGTGCAACACTAAAAAGGCATCTCCTGCCTACTTAAAATTTCTTATACCTTTACAAAGCTAACTCTGAATGTACACATTACATCCTAGAACACACAAATAAGTTTGAAAGTGTCATGGCAGAAGTATGGAAAGCATGCTTACAGTATTGTAAGCAAAAAGACACATAGCAAACACTAGTGAGAAGTGATTATGTCAGGAAACAAACATAAATCCAAGATGACTGAATCTTCACTACTAGGTGAAAACAAAATTCCATGACGTTTGTTGATTCTGTAATTTTATTTGCATTTAAAGACTGGCTGCTAAGCTTCTTATCTGAAGAACCACCACGAACAATCAGGAGTTGCTAGCTCTGTTAGAATTAGTCTATTGGATCCAATGGAGACTTATTTAAATTGCTGACTGAGCCAGATTGACTTTTGTAGGAAGAGGTCCTGCTTCTTCATGTTCCTCAGTCTTGCATCTAACCACGACAAGTGCAGAAGATGGATATCTGTTCAATTTTTGTTCATTCATGTATTCCAAATCTCCATAGATGCTCAGCTTCTGAAATATTTAAACAATTTACTTTAAGACAAAGACTCTCCTTACTGAGAATAAAACGCACTTCAATATACAATTACATTCCTGGTTCTGATGACTGCAGCCCTTTAACATAAGTGAATCAAGGCTTTCTGTAACATCTGAAATTCATGGCTAGAACTAGATTTGAGTCCAAAAGAAACATATTAAATCTGCTAGAACAACAGTAGATAGTGTGCTTGTGTAACAGCTCCTTTAGTTCGCAAATACTGTAAGCCTTGCTTATTTCAAAAGTGCAGGGATCTCTGGGCAGCAGGGACTTAAGTTCAGCCAGTTCCTCTCTGATAAGACTCTCCATGCTCACCAATAATCTGCTGTCACTTCTGTTCTCACTGTTCTCAGTCCTCCTGGATCAAATCCATACTGGGTTCCACCTACACCATCCAACTCACAGTATAGCTTTATTCCCAAAGAAATTAGAAGCAGCCTCCATTTGTTAAGAGTAGGCTGAAGGCTGTTGAGAGAAGAGCCGCTACAAACCAAAAGACATCATATCTGGTCTGCCTGCGTACAGCTCAGAGCACCAATTAGCCACACGAACGAGCAAGAATTGTTCAGCTATAAAAATCATCATTTAAATAGCAAAATTGGTTCACTAACCACACCCGTGAAAATAAAAAACCCTAAACCTCCCCCTAAATGTTTCTTAGCCTCTAGACTGCTCTAACGTAAAAGTAATATAATGGATAAATTCAAAATATTGTCAGTTATAAAACAGTGTTACCTCAGACGGAACATACTGCTCTACAGCTGTAGCTACAGTTGCACAACAAATCCAGAGCAGCACCAACACTGACAGGACAAGTGTAGTGGTTAAAATCCAACTGGAATTTCTGAAACGAAAAGAATGTAACTAGATTTCATGTACTGAATAGAAGACAATGGACTCTCTAAAAAAGTTCAGCTTGACTCATTAGTCTCTAGCTCTTCCAGACACACAGCCCACTTCGGAGTCCTGAGTGCTCTAATGCCAATTTAGTATCTGATTTGAAAGACACAAAAGACTTGCTGCATTCTGCTTATCAGGCCCTAACGATCCACTCATTTACAGTTTTAACAACAGGATTTCTGTTACGCTTTTGGGGTGCAATTCACTGATCCTTCAAGTGCAAACTTGCCAAGGAGAAAGCAATCAGAGTAAGGGAAAGAACAACAAATGTGCAGATCTTCAGCAAAATTTTAATAAAGATCTACTCGGTATTTTCAGCCTGGGAAGGAGATATAACAATGACTTTCATATCAGACAATCCCAAAACAAAACACCAAAAAGTGGCTTGCCCTGAAACATATCCAGAACTAAAGAACACTCACAACACAGTATTGATTAAAGAGTTCACAGAACACACTCCAAAAACAGTGTAGGAAATCATCAATATGATGTTCACTTGAAATAGAAGGGCGAATCAGAGCTGGCAGAATAGTCTGCAAATAGCATGGGGCCAGCATGGATAAAAAGCAGTAACACTATTCAGGTTGCTACGCTTCCTTGCAACAGTGCCCCCATACGCACACAGGAAAGGTCATTACCCTCCTTAATGGCTACAGACATTTTAGAATACACTTACATAGAAATACACTTGAAAAAGCTGTCATTTTCTCGCTGTTCAAAAAGTCCTCGATAGGTCTGCGAAATTCCTGGACGTGGGTCTGCTGAAATACAACAGCAGAAACAGCAATCAGGAAAGCAATAGAAGACCCAAATGCCATACAGCTTTTCTATAACAGAGCATAAAAGGAAGGTTTTCAAACAGCCCTAGTTTGCATTTTTCTGTTTCTAGCAAAGCTTGGTTTCTACCATAGATTTTTGCTAAGTGTACATAGCACCGTCTACAAAACAAACAATTGTATTTCAGCTTTCTAAAACTTGTTTTCATGTGCCACCTGCAACTTCCATATTTTTTTTCCTTACATGACAGGGAACATTCACATTTGCTCTTCTAAAGCACAAAGAACAACTTACAGGCTGTTTTACTCAGCGACAAGGATCCTCTTGCATCTCCAGTTTCCTGATCAAGCTGTGGAACGTACTGTACTTCTGGCTTTGACTAAAACAGAACATGGAGTTAAGAGATCCTGCCAGCAGGTTTCCACTGATCTTGATAATTTACATTTGCAGACCTAATGCAGAACTTACGGTTAAGACATGCATCATTCCCATAAGTTTGATTTTGATTTTTTTTCCTCCACTGTCCCTAAAGGTAGTTAAACACTATTAAAAAACCACTTTGGATAGGGCTTCATAGTCTCTTCTGTGACTGGAAGGAGCAGAGTTAAACATTTAGCAGCCAGAACAACTTAAGGAAAAAGGCAAGCACCTGGAATATGACAATTTTGCCATCATCTGCTTGAAGGTAGAAAGTCCATGAGGATGTTATGAAGCTCTGAGCTGAATCCATCATGTCACTCCAGAATGATCTCACCAGCGTCAGAGGAAATAGGAGATGAATTCTTGGCATCAGGGACATTAACTGCAAGCACAACATTAACTGTTTTTCCATTTGGTTTTATACGAAAAGAACAGAAGTCATGTTCTTGCTCACACCTTGCTCCATGTCTAAATTTCAGTCCTTAGGAAGAGTTATCTTCCATTTGAAGAAATTTAAAGAAGACATGCTGAACAGAAAACAAGTAGGTGGTATTTTAAAAACATGTCATTTACTTACTTGCTCTTGCCTTAACTCTGCAAATGGCAATTGGTTCTGGCATCCAAGATGGCAAGCATATTGTTCATCAGATTGGGAGTATGCTTCAGTACAGGCTGCAAGGAAGAAGTTCCCCAAATGAGAAGATAAATTCTGCATTTTAGTTAAGAAAACATTTTCAGTATAAGTTGGATCAGAAACAAAGCAGCAGTTAAAGGACTAACAGTCACATTTGCCAGGAATATATGGAAATCACTCCAAGGGTAGCATTTGCTCTGAGATCTACTGAAGGTTAAGGAATCAGAGCTTAGACAGATGAGGTAGTTGAAATCTGAATGCAATCAGAGCAACTGATCAGAAACATTACTCTGGCATGCAAGTTTTCATTGATCCTCTCACTACCACTTCCTTTTTTCTTCTACATATCACGTAAAACATATATTTCAGAGAACAGAATCTTAATAAGAACAGAATCCATTAAATCCTTTGGGGGTAACAACAGAAGTCACGGTATCATGGGAACACCAACTGAGCATTTTCCTGCTGGTGTGAGTAGTACAGCAACTGCATTGAAAATATTATGGAATATTTTTTAATGAAAAATGACGCCCACTCTTTGTTTTACAGACAGCTTCTTTTAATTGAGATCATGAAGATCACTAGAGATCACGAAGACCAAGAAATCTAAATTACTCAGAATAATTTACGTTATTCTGCCCATGGAGAAATCAGACAGATAACACATGGGCATAGCTCTTCCCCAAAACTCTAAAGCTTAAGTGGACAATGTTTCAGTATCACCTGAACTAAAGAATCAAACCAAGTAGCAACACAGGGAACAGTAGCTCTCCCAATTTTCCGCAGGAACTAATAGACCATCACTAAGGCTAAGAAGCTGGCAGGAAGCATCACATCAGCACCTGAACATTTGAGTATTCAGCTCATAGCACCTGAACAGCAATTCCAGGGTAGCACTGTCACCAAACTAGTGTTTGCAGGCATAAAGAAGCATCAGAAGACAGAACTGAGCAGATCGGCCAAGATGTATCTTGCCAAGCACAGAAGACTTAGTCAGGGCACCAACCAGTGTAACAGATTACAGAACATAAGCCAGCAAAAGACAACAGCCTCAGGAAGGAGAGTTAAATCAGAAAGTAAGCAACTGTTCAATTACCTCTACATGTGGTCTATTGCTACATTACCCTTTTTTATGGCAGTCTTTCATGTGTGATTTGACAACTAGATTGACATGCTGTATCACAGCTACACACAGTGTATGTCAGACAAGCATTAGCCCATTCCTAGAGTATTCAGTGCAGTTTTGCATCACATTAGCATCTTTGCATGTCAGGCTTTCTACTTGCACACCTGCCAGAAGCATTCTGAGCTGGCCTCTAGCCTTCTTGTTTTAAGAGGTACTAAAAGGACAAAAGTGCCCTTTGAGTGCTGGCTTGGTGCTTAATTTGAAATAAAGAACTCCTACCTTTTCTGCTTTGGGTGGTTGTGTCCTATGTAATCTTTGAATAAAAATGTGAATCAGCTGCCTCAGTATCATTGGATGAATGTTCCATACAAGCCCAAAACCAGGATTAATTGATCTATGGTACAGATATTTCATCTTCACTGTGAAATTTTTGCTCTACCACAGGTAATCTGAGAGGATTAGTCATCAGTATTTAATGGCCTATTTCAAACAAAACACATCACTCTTTTCAAGAGTTCAGCTGCAGGTAAGCCTCAGAGTGCAGCTTAGACCACAAGTTACAAGGCAGACAGTACATTAATATCTGTGTTCTCTCTCTGTCTGAACAATTCACTTTTATAAACAAGTTTGTCATGAACTGTAAAGGGGATTGATTGTCAAATGGAATTATTAAAGGAAAAGTGTGTTCACTTGGTTGGATTTTTTTGCCAGTCATTTTGTATTTTTGGTGACAAACTGTTTACAGTAAAATGAAGTATTTCCAATTTAGAGAGACTGATGATACTTAAGAAACTCAGGAAAACAGCAACACTAAGGATCAGGCAAGCAGAAACTCACAGAGAACAGACAACCTTTCCCTAAGATTTCTTTTTTTATATTCTGCACATAAACTGTAAGAAGTTGTTACCAAAACCAGAAAGCAACTGAAGTAATTCCACCAATTTAACAACACCCTTCCAGACATTCCTGTTCTTCCTTCTGCTAGGTCTCTACATTACGACATGCTGAAGGAGTAGAGAAGTCTTACCAGAGTCGCATTCCACTTTGGTTCGATTCAAATCAATGCCATCATCCACAAACTGACAAATGGAAAACAGTCTGCAGCCTCGCTGGCATGCATACAGTTCCTCTTCCTGGGAAGGCACAAGGAAAGACATGCATCCCGCCATTCAAGAACAAATCATCAGAAAAACAACATTTTTTTTAATTGGAAATGCTATTAAAAGCCTCCCACATCCTCCTTCCTTCTCCTATACCTAGAAGCCAGGTAAACATGACACCCTGGATGATCTGAAATAAAACCAAGCTATAGCTCTCTAACACCAAAGTACCTATTGATATATTTCAAATAGAGCTCTTTACTCTGTGGTGGGGCAGACTGGAATGGCAAATTCTATTTTGTAATTCCAGTCCTACAACTCACAGGGAAAGCTGCACTGTATTATAAAATAAGAAATATTGCTGTAAAGGATGTCCTGACATTTAACTCTACAAAGAAGAGTCTTCCACCTCAGAACATAAACAGTAGAACCCAATAGAAGAGGACAAAAACCCACTTATTTTGACAGCATATAACAATATATCTACCAGACTAATCAGAACAACTACAGAATTGTCAAAAGAAAGAGATTATCTTCTGATGCCCTGTACCAGTACCATGATTAACTGCTTACTTGCTGAACCAGTTCCACAAACACATATTTATTATCTTGAACTGAAAGGGAAAAGTTCTTCCTCACTGCAATTATTAAAATCATGCAAGTACAGAAAGCCTCGTATTTCTTTTGTCCAAAAGGATAGATCTGCACTTTCCATGTACATTGCTCTCCATGTTCCAGAACTAAAGACAGCCTCTATTACGTGAGCTCTCCTACTGATGATCACATCCAGCAGAAATCAGATCCATCAAAACCATTAACTATGCAACCACTCCGATGACTGCAGTCACTTGCTCTATAGGTGGAAAATGGACTCTGAATTAATTTAATAAAAAACAAACCACACCTTACTGTATAAGCTATTGTAAACTAACTGGCCATTGTTTGCCTCCAAGAGCACAAGTTCACATGATTTAAAGGCAAAAAAGTAGAGAACTGTGAATTAATTTAAAACTTAACATTCACAACACTGACAAGATGGCTAAGATAGTTACGCTGTTACAGAAAACGGTTTGTAATTTGGTATCTAGACAGAATCAGCTTTAGCAGACAGATTTCTACAGCAGTTTTCCATGAAAGTCTTTTCAAAGCTTGTCTTATTTTTCAATCACAACTAAAACAGTTCCCATCAAATTCAACTGGTATTTTTGCGACAAACAGAACAAGAATATGTGTAGAAGAATAAAGGGTTGTATTTAAAATTTAAAAGCAAAGTAAGAATAACAGAAATATCAGCCTTCGCTGAACTTGAAGGATTCCTAGAACAAAAACAAGAGAACTGTGCAAAACCAGTATGGAAATATACTGGGATAACGTTTAGTCCTAACATCCCACATGTATGGATTCATTTACTTGTATTCCACGCAACTCCCTGTTACTTCCCTCAGTGGACAAACCAGTCATCAGTGACAGAGTCAGGAAATCCGATTTCAGTTTCTCATGAAAACAGACGAAGTCCTATTACCTCACATCGTCACTGCTTCCACTTCCCTGCTGTCCTTATGTGAAATCTTGGAGCAGGTAAGAGCTCCCACAACTTCCATGCAAGTGAACCAAAACATAGGTTGAAGTTTTTAACAAGCTATTCTTTTACCATCATTTACGCTTCATCCTTCAACATCCAAGTGCCACACCAGCACCCTGGCTCAGGATCTTTGGCCTGTCACACACACAGTACTGTTTTAGTTATGAAAAATATGGAACAGCCCAAGTCAAATTACAGTTGCCTCTTAGGAACAGGAGGAAAAACACAGCAACAAACCCCTCAAAATGCACAAAATTACCCAGCACTAGCAAAGCTATACTTTGAAATTAGTGTTTCTTTGGCAAGCTGCAGCCTAACCATCTATTTTCAGAAAAAATTATCTATCTTTAGAGCAACCACTGCATTGCCTACTTCAAAGGGATGGAAATCTAAGCCACAGGGACAGACCATGGCATAACAGTGGCCAGCTGCTATCTGTACCCAAGCTCTGCATAGGCTTCCCTTGTGTTTATCACATAACAACCTGAGTTGGAAGGGACCTACAAGGATCATCAAGTCCAACTCCTGTCCCTGCACAGGACAACCCCAACATTCACACTGTGTCTGAGGGCATTGTCCAAATGCTTCTTGAATATTTTCAGGCTTATTTTCAGGCTTAGCGCCATGACTGCTTCCCTGGGGAGCTGTTCCAGTGCTTCACCATGCTCTGAGTGAAGCACATTTCCTAATATCCAACCTAAACCTCCCCTGGAACATCTTCCTGCCATTCCCTCAGGCCCTACCACTGGTTACCAGAGAGAAGAGATCAGCACCTGCTCCTCCTCCTTCCCTTATGAGGAAGCAGTAGATTGCTGTAAGGTCCCCCCTCAGTCTCTTCTTCTCCAGGCTGAATAGACCAAGTTACTTCACTCACTCCTCACATGGCTTCCCCTCTATACACTTCACCAGCTTTGTGGCCCCCGCTGGACACACTCTGGTAGTTTGATGTCCTTTTCATAGTGCAACGCCCACTTAAAGTCACCCACAACGCTGCCTGGGAAAACACGCATGGGGAAACGCAACGACAAGGGCTCTTGCCCGAGAAAATCTCAGGTTTGTCCTGTCACTGTGGGCCACAGGATGGAAAGCGGCAGGAGATGGGGCTGCAGGGGGATAGGGGCGGGCGAGGGGCCAGCACAGAGCCATGTCGGGGAGGCCGGGGCCGAACTGCCCGCCAGCCCAGGGGGAGGGAGAAGAAGGGGCCAGTGGGCCCGGTGAGGGGGGTGAGGAGCTGGGCCCGCCCGTACCTTGGGGTAGGTATGCAGGGAGTAGGTCAGCTGGCAGGCGCGGTGGCACGATGCCGTGTTGCCCAGCACGGAGTCAAAGGCCTCGGACGAGGCGGCAGGCAGCGGTTCGGCCGCCCGAGCGCTGCCGCCGCCCGCCAGGAGCACCAGGACAAGGGGCAGGCGGAGCAGCCCGCCCCGCCGCGCCGCCATCTTTCTCTTCCCGCAGGGTCCCGCTTGGGGAGAGGCGGGAGCCGCGAACTCTCGCGAGATTACCGCC
>JAUMJL010000595.1:1485000-1507635 GCA_033558185.1 Dromococcyx pavoninus
GACTGTGCATGTATTTTCTTCTTTGAGATATAGTATTGTTTATTCAGTTACAAATTTACAAATATTGTGCAGCATTAAAATGGGAGGGAGTAGATTTAGGCTGAGTCCTCTCTTGCACATTGCCAATACTTCCCAGAACTGCATTTAATTGCTTTGGCTTTGATTTTAAACTGTATCTATTTGTCACAGCAAGAAGGAATATTTTAAAGAACAGGAAAAAATAATGCAAAAATTAGGCCTCAAGAAATCCAGTCCTGGAACCTGTCACTGAAAACTGCTTCAAAAACATCAGAATCTGTGTTTCAGCATTGCTTTTGGCAGTCTTAAGAGCCCTAAGTAGCTAATGCAACCATACAAATTGCATCAATGTAGGAAAATTAGTTTGTCTTTCAAATCTGACCTAAGCTCCCCCGTCTTAGAAGAAAGATGTTTAAATTTAAGCAAAATCAGTACAATGAACAAAAACTGACATCTGCAAAGATATACATATAATGTCTTCTAATGTAGAAAATTTTCAGGGGAAAATGATGTCTCCCAAAGGAATATATACAGTGGTCTTTATCTGTGAGTCCAGCTCCTTCATGCTGAATGCACATGTGCTATCTCCAGCTGGAGCATAACCTGAATAAGAGCCACAAGGCTTGCCCTGGAAAGTCCTAATTCCCATGGAGAATTTTCAGTGTCCTCTCAAACTGACTGTTTCGATGTTTTCTTCAGAAAATATCTAGAAGAGACCTAATTTGTATCAAATAATCAATGGACATTCCATGTTGAGTAAATGAAATTATTTTTCTCTCTCTGGAAAGAGAGTTTGTGGTAGACATCAATTCTATTTGGGAGCTGAATCTGTTCCCTTTGATGTCAATGTGTAAACAGCACCTCTGGAAAGAGAATTCAGCTTTAGGTTCTTATAATCTCTGCAGTAGTTGGGAAATAAATGAAAAGTGAACTGTGGCAATGAACCACAACAACAAAAATCAGATAACGTCTCTCACCAGGTAATAAATTCTTCTCGTACAATGTAACAGGCTATGAGTAATGCAAGCTACAAATGAAAAGAGTAGGAAGAAAGTTTGAACGAAGTCTGTTTCTATTCCGTCTTAGTAGGCTTAAGGCATATATGGCATAGTTTGAAATGAAAGATTCCTCAAAGTGATGTCATTCATAATCCTTATTCTTTGATAGACAAAGTAATCTTTCTTGGCATAAGTTTTCTTCTCCATCCATCAAATAGTAAATTAAAGCAACATCCCTATAGCCTTGAGGAATTCACTTAGCCTGTATTTAAATTCTCTCATCTTCACTGACTTTTGGTATCTCTTTCTCTTTTAAAGTTAAGACATTGGGAAGGCTTCAGTCAAAAAAAATATTTTATATCTAAAATTCTCTTCAGGTCTCTGTTACACTTTTCTAGGATAAGATGTTGCTGAGTTTTGCCAAGACACACAAAAAGAGTGTTTACATCATATATTTCATATAGATTTTGTAAAACAGTGGAAGAAAGATAAAGGGCAGCACTCCCACCCTTGTGGTGACATTTTAACAAACATAGCGACAAACTTAACAAAAAGTCTCTGTTTCCCTAGCAGTGCTCTACCCAGGACAACCTGCCAACGTGAGAGCCCTATCTTTGAACTGCTTGGAGGAGCCAAAAAAAACCTCATTAAGGATGTTTCACTCCTTTTACCTGAGGCCATGTTTGTTTTAGGTTAGTATTCTTTGGGAGCTAAGATAAAGGAGGGGCTGACAGGCCCAGGCAAGTGCCCAGACTGCAACAGGCTTTAGACCATCAAATGCCATGGAGGGTGCAGCTACAGTTCTCCTGCTCCACGCTGCAGCAGGTCGCATCTTTCATCACTCCCAGGGTGCCCAGCTGCAGCAGCACCTTCTGTTCCACCTGAGGGAGCACCCAGAGAGGTAAGGCAACTGCAGGGAGACATTTTTTCAGCAGCCTTCCTTTCACAGCTCCAACTGTGTCATTTGAATGTAATGATTTTGGCATTGAATAGACAACAGAAAACCATTTCCAACTTCAGAAGTAAAAGGCAAAATATATTTCTGAAAATATTTCAGTTGGAACAGGTATTTTATTTCTTTTGCTGATATTTTATCCTTTTCAATTAAATACTTCAGAACTTACTTGTAATTGAAATTTAAGGTTGCGATAAACTGGTTTATTATTTTTTTTAAAGTTTATTTACTTTTCATATCTGAAAGTACTTTTTCATTTCTCCAACTGTATAGATCTGTTGCACAGCAGCAGAGCTGGAAAGTACTGTTATAAAGAGCATCTGTAGTGTGCTTCCCCCCAAACAAAAGGCAAATGTAGCATCCACCACTGTATATGCTCTTTTCAGCTAATTAAATCAGATCACCCATGTCAGTTTAATGCTGGGGTTGCTTACTCAATAAATAACCAGTCATTCACTAGCAATATGGAATCTGTATTTAGACATATTGTCAGGAAGGGAGGGTTACTTTTTATTTTGTAGCAGTGCTGCATAAATAAAAATATTTCAGTATTAATTGCACCATCATTTGGAGTTCAATGAAATCTTACAGTGAAAGGACACCTTAGTTAAAAATATGCAAGCTGTTTCCTAGTTTTTAATCAGATTGTAGAGAGAAGACAGACTAATATTGCCACAGGAATCAGATTTGACAAATCAAAATGTATTGACAAGAAAAAATCATGTTGTTACAAAAGATTCCAGCAAAATCTAATGAAAGGAGCTGTACTGTATGGATATTCCCATAAAGAATTAACAGTGAGAACACTATTCTGTCTTAATCTTTCAGCAGCCCTGCTTTATGGAGGCCCTGGATGCTCACAGCAAGAGACATACAGATGACAGAGAATCAAAAAATGGTGAGACTGAATTCTGGAGAAAAAAAACCCTTGCAGAAAACAGGCGCAGAAATTGAAACTATTTGAACATAGGAAGTAAGGCTTGGTCACCTGTTCATTTGTTCTTTCAAACATTTCTTCAGTGATAGAAAATATGGTTCCAATTACAGTGTTCTGTACATGATAACGGTTAAGAGTATCTCTGATTTTGCATTAGATATCAAATCATTATCAGTTCTTAAAGAGATGCAGAAAGCACTGCTTACTAAAACAACCCTTATTTTAACAGCAGTTTTTATTTGCCTGATTACAAAAAGAATATTCTCAGTTTGAAATTTCCAAGACTAGTCCATATATAATACTTGGTATATTGGTGAAGTTTGAGTGAAAGTGACTTTAAGGTTAAATTTAGGAACTATACTTTCAGGTGAATAATTTTATAGATTGGTTTTGGAGAGGGATGTTGTACTATAGGTAAATGTTGTGGTTTAACCCCAGCTGGCAGCTAAGCTCCACACAACCACTCACTTACTCCCCCCCGGTGGGGTGGGGGAGAGAATCAGAAGAGTAAAAGTGAGAAAACTTGTGGGTTGAGATAAAGACAGTTGAATAGGTAAAACAAAAGCTATGCATGTAAGCAATGCAAAACAAGGAATTCATTCACTACTTCCCATCAACAGGCAGGTGTTCAGCCATCTCCAGGACAGCAGGGCTCCATCACACATAATGGTTGCTTGGAAAGACAAACAGCATCATTTCAAACATCCTCCCCTTCCTTCTTACCCCTAGTTTATATACAGGGCATGATGCCCTATGGTATAGAGTATCCCTTTAGTCAGTTGGGATCAGCTGTCCCAGCTATGTCCCCTCCCAGCTTCTTGTGCACCCCTGGCCCATTCGCTGGCAGGATTGTACTAGAAGCTGAAAAGGCCTTGACTCTGTGTGAACACTCTCCAGCAATAACTAACATATCCCTGTATTACCAACACTGTTTCTAGCACAAATCCATACATAGCCACATACTAGCTGCTATGAAAAAAACCTAACTCTATCCCAGCCAAAACTAGCACATTAAACCAGCTTGGAAGTCAACAGAAAATTGGATTTTAAAGTAGATTTTACTGCCAAGTGACTTTGAAAAGCATGGTGATTAGTTCTGCTTACTCATCTAGATAGATTTGTTAAGCTCAAAGAACAAAAGCAGAGATTGAAAGACATTCAACATAGGTCCCCAATGCTGAGAACTTTAAAAAATGTATTGAAATGATGCTACTTCCATGCTTCGTTTTAAGCACCTGCTTAACTTTTTTTCAGCAACCAATCCACAGTTACACCTTCAACTTTTTACCAAAGGCTCAGCAGGTCAAAGATAACAACTCTCCTTGGTGCAAGTCTTTAAAGATGCACAATTTCTACTATATTCTAATATATGCAACGCCTTTTTAACTTCTACTCTCTGTCTGCTGAAGATAGAGGTTGTAGCTGTACAGATTCAAGGGAATGTCTCACTCCTCCTAGCAGGTGCCTTGGGAAAGCCTGCAGAAGAGGGTCCTTCCCAGCAGTGTTCCAAGTCTTGCAGAGGCATCTGTAAATTTGCTGAGGATGAGAGGAGAGTTGCTCTCATGAGAGTACATGCATACAGTGATGATTTTAAGAAACTAAGGTTTCTGAAACCAGGAAGCTGTGATTTACTATTGAGGTTATGATTTTGTAGAAAATTGTATTCAACCAGCTCAAAAGTTTGAATACTTGGGCTTCTGCCCATTTGCGTGAGAAAAACAAATCAATTTTCCACATTCATGCTAACAGCCTGGCATTGTTTTAAGTCAAGTATATATTTTTTACTATTTCTCCTTCCTACCAGAAGTTTCTCAGATCCTTCTCATCCATACATTATGGCCCATCCACACTGCTTCAGCATCCTGGATGCCTCTGTAACTTGGGACATATTGAAGGTTGGAGGAGGTCTTTAGAAGCCCTTTCATATAGTTTTTTTAGCAGGGTCATGACAACTGAGGAAAGGTGCTTTGTGTGGCGCATAGGTGGGAAGAGGTGCTCACTAATGCATATCTGCACCCCACAGCTGTGGAAGGTATCTTCTTCAGTAGTTACTGAGGTTTCTAGCAGAAGGCCTTCCAAGATGGGTTGAGCACAATGGCTTTGCTACTTACTGGAATGCTGATGACTGTTTTTCTGAATGTACACATGCAAATGCCAATGTTCTACAGAGTGGTAGACACTCCAAACCCCAGAAAGTGAAGCAAGTAAAAAAGTTTTGATATCCTCTGTGTAATAATAATTTTAAAAAGTTTAGGAATATACATATAAAATCTAACCTGAGAAACTGAAAGATGGAGAGAAAAGCACTAAAAAAATAAAAGTACTGATAAAAAAAATTTAAACTGATAATTTTACCTCTATTGTAAGAACACATGTAACAATATATTTTATAGTTCCCTGTACCTAGTATACTTCTCCCTATACAAAAAGTAATACTTTTCCTACTACCTAAATTCAAATAGTTTATTACTTATGCCTGAAGAAAAGCCATGAAAAGTAATTTAAAGTTAGTGTTGCCATATTTACAACATGACACAAATTAACACTAAACATTTTCTACTGTGTGCAAACAACTGAGTTAGATGTTGCAATTAATTGGCTTTTACCAGAATTGCTTTTCGAAATGCTGTATTGTAGTCTGGAAAGAAAAAGTATATGATGTGTGTTTAATCAATATGTATTATTACATATATAATTTTAAAAAATATAATATGTATTCCAAAGAGAAGACAGAAAATACATATCAATAAAGATAAAAAATACTATTTTAATTTTGATGTAAACATGAAAGGAGATAAATAACATATGCTATTTAACACAGATATTATGATCAGATCTACAATGTTCAGCCAAATCAAGGGTCAATTTTCCTAGGTACTAGGAAACAAAGTGAGTCTCCTGATTAAATACAAAAATCCCTTAACAAAACCCTAACAGCCTGAAGACAAATCATTTTGGCTACAAGACAAATAGTTGTGTATGAGAGAAACAGGCCAACATAAAAGATACAGAGAGAATTCGATAGAAGCCATTGCTCAGTCCATTGCCTGAGGGCTTTCTGGGGCCCACCATGTTGAAGCCTATTTCCTCAGAAAGATCAATGAGTTGCTCTGACAGTGGCAAAAGTTATCTTTGTCTGTTTGTAGCAGAAAGAACAGTTTCTAGTTTCTGTTCACTAAAAGTTCTAATAGAACAAAGTTAAATCTTTCCTTTTTTTTGATGCAACATTAGGGTTATAGCAATAGGAGGAAAAAAAGAAATCTTATTTTAAGATAAGGAAGGACTTTTTTCATGTGCTAAGTGTAATTTTAATATTTAGAATACATTTTTGCTACCTACTCTGTTGCATCAAAAATGCTTGCTATTTTATCATTGTTTGCATAGAAATATGAGATGCCAGTTGTCTCTTGATTTTACTGTTTGGACTCTTAACATGCTCATGTGATCTTTGATTACTATTAAGTTTTCTGGCTTGAACATTCCAACTCCAAACTACTGGTTAGTGCAGTTAAAGAGATACTTTATAAAACCCTAACCTTCCAATCCTTTAAACTGATTCAAATTTATTTTTTTTAAACACTGAACTTCCATTTGGTGGTGTTAATAGGTCACCATACTCTACAGATATTCTGTAAGAACTCAAGCAAAATGTACCATACTTCATGGCTTTATGGCTCATACAGTACACAAGTTCAAACACTTTGTTAAATGTGCAACTATGGTCAGATTGAGGGCACACAGATTCTCCGCAGTATGCTTTGTCAGAGTCAAACAACATGCAGCACAACAAAGCAACATTACTGCAGAATATTTCGGTTACCTGTAGAAGAAAAAAAGTGAAATCTTCATTTTTAGCCTATTCTAAATAATAAATGTCTCTTTACAGTCAGAACTGGATGGTCAACCAATAAATTTTAGATCAAAAGACGCCCTTGGGTTTCAACATCCAGTGAGGTAAGTTAAATCCTATCACTTGATATAGGAAAAGCGACACCTCTCAAGACAAGACATATTCCTTCTCAGGTTAAATATCAGTTTCTTTCTGGAGTATCTCTTTTTAGTAACATAGTTTAACCACTTACCAGACCCCACAGATTTTTATCCCTTGATGTCCATACTGAACAGAACCTGAAACAGTACGCTAATGAGAAAAATAAGAAAAATGTAAACTTAAAAGAAACAATATTTTTCTCCTTCATCTAATTTATATCTACATTTATTAATATGATAACAAGCCCACAAAGCCCAAATAATTAATGTAAACAGCTGCTAATGGAATGAGACTTGTTACAGATCTGTGTTGAGCTTGCTGAAATTTGCTTATTCATAAAAATTGACCTCCAGGTAAAGCTTTTCCTGTGATTGGGGGATTTATAAGTTTTTTCACCAACATCTGGATTCTTTAAAGCTTAATGATGTAGAAACTCCTGATGTGGACTTTATTTAGAGGAAAGTAAACTTGAAATGTAAATAAAGACAGTACATTTAAGATTTCAGTACAAACCAATACAAATTTGGAAATAAATCTCTCTCATTGTATACCTCCTCCTCCTCCTGGAGACACAAAAAACACCAAGATCAACTTCCATGCAACAAGCAACCCACTTTAATCTTAACCTGATGTCTTAATCTGAATTCCAGAATCCCAGAACATTGCTCAAACTTCCCCCTGTCCCATGGGACATTTTGATACTGAACCATGCTACAACTAAATAAATATGCTAAAAACTGTGCAAAACTAAATATCTGAAGCATGCATCATTGCCCTGGCAGCACTTTATCAGGTTAGGTAAATCAAATACACAATATGCCCAAAACAACTGAGGTGACTTAAAGTCTACAGTACCTTCTAATTAGCAACTTTTATTTGAAAAGACAAGGACCCCTAAGATTTTCCTCTCTCCAAAGAAAGATAAAAATGTGGTTTAATACTCAAGCTTGCTTAGCTGGAAAAGCATCACATAGTTTTACTTTTTCTCTTCAAATATGTTTTCTTATTAGACTTTATTTGCCCAAGTCCAAATCTCAAAAGTTTCTTAATAAGATCGGAGAGAAGGTTCTGGCGAGTTTTCCAGTACAAGCTACAATTCACTTCTACAATGATGATGCTGAGTCTGAGGAAGATGAAGATGAAATCAGTTCAGCCTAATAACGAACAGTGGTCAGCCTTGACAAACACAAGATAAAAATTAAATAATCACAAAGTAAAAAGGAGCTGTCACAAACGTATGGACAAACATCTGACTGAACAAAGAAATACATCAAAGCTCATAAGAAAACTATTTATAACTATCTTACTAAGAAGAATGAGTCATGCAACTGGAAAATAAAGAGGAAATCCTTCTGTGTTTTGAGACACTTTTAAATAAAACCCCAAGACTGAATAAAAGATTATGATGTCTTAAATTGAGT
The DNA here is from genome assembly GCA_033558185.1 of Dromococcyx pavoninus. NCBI lineage: Eukaryota > Metazoa > Chordata > Aves > Cuculiformes > Neomorphidae > Dromococcyx > Dromococcyx pavoninus. Next base: position 1,493,321 of record JAUMJL010000595.1, read on the forward strand.
TGGTTTAAGTAACATGGATTAAAAACATTAAGAGCATTGTACTTAGGTACTCACTATTTCTTTACATTGCAGTCCTGGTAAAGTTAAAATGGGATTGATTATGGGGCAAAATAACATAATGTCCAGGCCCAAAACGACCAAAAGGCTTTGAAACACAACACTTGTAAGAATTTAGCTAAGGAGTGATTTAAAATGCAAAGACTATTTCTTCTTAGCTCCACGGGGCGTGTTTATTCTGATATAGAAGCCATATGAGAAATTGAGCTAATCCATTTCAAGAGACATTCTAGTATATCTCCCTGTCAAGACAAGTTCTAAATGACAGTTATGATACTTTCTGGGGTTCTGTCATTCTGTGATTATCAGATTCCCCCCTTCAGTCAGAAAAGTGCATTTTTCTCAGTCAGAAAAAAACAAAAAGTTAGCTATGACTTTATTTAGCGACACATTAAAATATGCAGTATGTGCTAAATGTGTTTTTGTCTTCACCACAATATTCCAATCTTATTTCTATGGCTTTGTGCACTTTAATCTATGATTTTAATATAACTGACCTACTGTTGATTTACATCTGGTGGGGTCTGGATATGTATCTTACTACCTTGATATTTCTTTTAAACTGTTGTTCAGGAAGATGTAAGTTACTAAATTTTATAAGCATCTTTATGTTATGTACAATGTAGAAACATTTATTCCAACACTATTCTTCCAGTAGCAAAACCGGCTTTTTCAGTACCTTTTATTTCAGTCATAGAATTTGTATGATCTATTGTGGTTAACCTTTTGTTTGCATAAATTGTGTACACTCAGAGAGTTTGCCAGAACTTGTCTTGCTAGGCCAGCATTTTGTAATTACCTCAAGGATTAACTATTTGGCCCCAATATGTTTCAGAATTATTATGTTTATGTATCTTATCTATAACCAAAACTGCCATAGTTTCCCCAGAGACAAAGCAAACACAGAATTCAAGATTCTTGATCTTTTCTGCACTACTATTGGTGGTGTAGGTAAGGTCAGACAGTTCTAAGAGCCACTTAAACTGTGTGTCAGATCTTCCTCTTAGTACAATGTACTGTCAAGCAAAGTGATAGTATTACAAATTCTAAGAATAGCAAATTAGGATTCCAAATGAATGAACATATTAGAATGGAGGATTTGTTTTTAAAATCTCCATTTACAAACTGAAAAGTGGATCTATTCATTAAATTTACACAAGAAGACAGCATCCTATAATACACAGAATTACAAGAACTTGTTGAAATTTTAAACCCCATCGTGATATATAAAAAATCAGCTTTTACTTTTCACTTATTCATCATCTCCACATCTTCACTTCCCAACATATGAAACTAAAATGCAGACATTTTAAAGGTCTTTCATTTCTTTCACGAGATATCCTAAAATTATTTATGCTTCAGCTTCATCATTATTTAGTCTGTAGCACAAACAAACATAAAAGCCTCCAAGGTCACTTACAAGGTCAGCAATTTCACATTCCCCACAATGGTCAAATTGTTTTATGTTAAGCCTCAGCTTTTTCCTTGCAAGGAGCTCTGGTCCCCATCAATGCTCAGCTGAGTTCACTCCTCACATTTGGAGTTCTGCTGTTACCTCAAGTCCTATGCAGGGCTTTTTCTCACCTTTTAAGACGCCTCTGAGTGCATCCATGCTGCTGCTTCTATGCTACACAAACCAACCTGGTTATTGCTGAATTTCTCAGGTCTTCATCAAGGATTGCTGGAATCTGGAGGGATGTGTTGAGGGAACCATCAACCTTCCCTAGGAAAACAGTGGCTATCACACAATCCCCACATAGCACACTGCTCCCTGGCACATACACTGCATGAAGAGACATTTGCCTTACACAGATAATGTCACCATTTAAGGATCCATTATGTAAAAGGAACACTCTGTAGGTTCTTCCTTGCAAATCCTGGCCTTTCTATTGAGACCGTGCTGCCTGATACTTCCTCCTTTACAGCTTCTGTGCCTGGCCTGCAGATGCCCAGCTGTGGGCTGTGGACACTCTTCAGAAAAGCATCAGATGAGACCAGTGCATGCTTGCAGGCACAGGTGCCCAGCAAGAGCTGGTGTTACTGTTGTTGCAGGATAACAATGAGGAGAACAATATCCTCAAGGACCACATGACATACATGGACGCCAGCTTCAGTTGCAACCAAGACTGATCTTTCTTTGCCTCCTTAAGGAGGGGTTTTAAGCTGGAGGAATTAGTATTAACATGGGACTATGTGTTGACATTGAGGATTAGTTATTAACTCCATTCAGATATTTTTAAAAGCTCTATCTGAAAACATGGTAACTGCAGCTGGATGACCAGCAGGAATTACCGTGTTTTCACAAAAAGAGCTTTTGGAGATCTGTGCCTAGAGTTAATAATGAGTCTTCAACATCAACACATTATCTTCCAAGCACTCACTCCACTTGTGTGGAGCATTGTTACTCAGTCCTGCGCTCTCACTAGCTGGCGGTTAACCAGTCTGGAGTGGCAAATGGCTCACTGAGAGCCGTGAAAAAGCTTCCTGGACAAGCACCAGCAGCATGCCGGAATACCATTGAGTTTTAAGTTGATTTTTGGTAGATGAAGTCTACTGAATATTTTGAGAAATGGAAAGCATTAATTTCAGTGTACTAACCATTTTTCAGAAGTGTTGGCAAAGAACCTTTGGCCAGTACAAGAAGTTTCAGACTTGGTAACCAGAAAAACAAACAACACAAAAGAAGAGATACATTGGCCACACATGATAACAGAACTACCATATCAATACTGGAGGAGGCATCTTATTCCAGGTTTCATGGTAACATGTCCAGCCAGAATCTGAACATTTTGAACTTGTCTAGAATTTCTAGATCTACAGCAAACCAAGTGGGACTATAGCTCCATTAAAAATATTCCTAGGCAGAAAAGAGGAGTAGTTTTAAACAAATGCTGGAGGTTTTGGAAACCCAGACATGTGGCCACTGAATAAATAAAGACTGACTACCCAGAATGCCAGCCATAAGTCTCCTATATCATCGAGAACTATATTCATACTTGACACAGATGGAATAAGGGGGGCGAGGTAAGGATGATCAAGTACATAGATTACACAAACAACAAAATAGATCAGAAGTTTTCAATCTGGATGACATGATTGTGATGGCAGAGAGTCATTGAACATCAAATGAAAACAGTAAGCAGTGAGTTTAAAACAAAAGGAAGCCCTTAACCCAATTTGTGATTATGCTGTGATCTTGGTTTAAACTAAGAGTTTACCTACTTACAAAAAGTAAAGTAAAGATTTTCCTAAGAAGAACATACAAAGACACAACCTCTGGCTCAGACATTTCACGTTGTTGCAGGCTGAGAAAGCATTCTGGGGAACCATCACTGTCTTCTTGCTGTCATCTTTGCTCTTGCTACTGTAACAGGCACTATGGGCCAGTGTTGGAGGCAGGGTATTAGTTATAACCTGTCTTGGGTCTTGCATTAAACAGCCATTTTAATGTTCATAAATGAGCTACATCCTAGATGTTTCAGATGTAGGTGTAATGACATAAGCAAGTGCTGTTACAAATCCTCACCTCTGAAACATAAAAAAATATCCTAAGTGTGTTCTTTAGGACAGTAAAATAGACACCATTATTATAAAAATACGGTTGGATAATGGGTGACAGTCTCAGCAAAGGCTGTTAGAAATATCAAAATAAATCATCTTGCACATCTGCTGAGGCCTGCCAATGTGTTATCTGCCTAAACTGATTTAATTTCTCAATCCCTGTTACACATTTCATTTGTTTCCCCTGTATTGTCAAATTCCATTTTCAAATTAAGGTAATATTACTGTACTATTTACTTGATTGCTAATATTTAACTACAGTCATTAGAGGAAGCCAAAAACTCTATTATCCTTTTCCCATCAGGCCAGAATTTTTTTTTCTTGAATAAATGTCTTTTCATGTTACAATGTCAACATATCCTTATTTGCACACTTAAATAAAACATGCATTGCAATCTCCTACTAGTTTGTTAATAATTAAGAGAAGACTAAAAGTGTAGTAGTACAGCATCTCTGTTATTTGACTGCAGTTAACTTTCAGGTTCCAGTTCTGGTTTGTTACTTCATCTGTGATTTGACCTTGTTAAATTTTCAGTGACCTTAGAATCATATATCATTTACAGGAAAAAGATAACAAAGCATCCCCAAACAATGAATTTATCATGATCTTTCTGCTTCAAAGACAAAAGCATTTGAAACATAACATTTGCCAGATTAAATCATTGGCTCAGGATCCCTGCTCCATAGAACTTCCCTTAGTAGTTCAACAACTGCATCGTTTCCAGCAAATGTTACCTTTTGATTTCCATTGTCTAAAAATTATGATAGTAAAAGAGAAGTTAATGTTCCACAGCCACATGAATGCTAAACAGGTAACTACACAACATCTACAATTTTATATTTCTACTGTATGTAATCATGTAAAAAATCAAAATTAAAATATGTTCATAAAACAGCCTTGAATTTTCCTTCCAAGCTCTTTTAAGACAAGATCTCAAAGGCTACATATATCCAAGGGAAGCATATCCTTGCATGACATTAAAGTTTCTTGAGTTTCTTTTCTAAATATGAAGCAGTAATAATTTGAGTTAAGAGAAAAAGAACGATTATGAGAACAATTTTTTTCCAAGCTACATTTATCCTGAGAGAATAACGACAGTCACAGGACTAAATTCCCTCAGCTGAGGAAAGGCAGTCTTCACAGTAGCTGTTTTATGAGCTCTACAGACAAAATGCATCCAAATCACTGAAACGTACCATTTTATTACACTCCGTATAATCATGACTTCCAGACTGGATTAATCTATCAGTTGCTTTTAGCAAAAGGCTGAGAATTAAGTTGATACCTAAACTGCACAGCATACCAACAAAATTTACTTTGGCAATCTCTCTGTAAGGAAACTGGCAGAACAAACCTAAACGCTTCCAAAACTTTCTCCTCAGAACATGGCTCAATAAATGAATAGAGGGAAAGATACAAAAAGCCCCATTCATTTCAGTTCTTTTAGAGCTGAGTGGAAATCTAACAATACAGTAGCAAGCAAGACTTTGCATTAAATGTTTCAGCCACTTGAGTCTAAGTGCCCATGGAAAAGGTGCATTATGGAACAAAATATATTTACACAAAATCATTTTTTAACTATTCTGTTTATAAGTCAGAAATACTTTATCATTTACACCCACAAATGAAACTGAAGTCCGGAGAAACTGCCTGGTAAAGAAATCAAATATTGAAAAGATCTTTTGAAAAAGACCTGCAGTGGCGAGTTTCTCATTGTACCTGTAGGTGTGAGCTTTGGCATGAATGTGAATTAAGTATTAGAGAAACATAATATTAAAGGTAATGATCTCACAGCTTCTCACTCTTATAAAACTGAGTTTCTTCAGACGCAGCCGAAACACTGATTTTTTTCTTTACACTCTCCTAGGACAGAAAGCTGGAGCAGAGGAGAAGAGAAAGAAGACTCAAACACTATTTAGGCTACCTTCCTGTCAACTTCCATTCTCATATTTAAATTTTGTCGGGGATGGAAAGTTCACTGTTTCTACACTTATGATCTCTTCTCTTCATTAAGGTATCTTTTTGGCCTAACTTTCCCTGATTTAACTCACAGAATCTTAAGGCCCACTGAAAAGAATGACAAAACCTATTAGTATTTACCACCATCTTTCCTTGTATACATTTACTTGGCCTTGGTGGCAGAGTTACATTTTTAATGCTTACAGACCACTTAGCACAGAGGTGAATCAATGTACAACTGGAGTACCCGGAAGAGATTCACATGATGGAACTAAACCATATGTACATTTTCCCTGCTACTACTGTCAGAACAGCTTCATGCACGCTACCTACACTGTGGGCAGTATGAATCCTCCCAATTCAAACCAATTCTTAACTGTACAGAAATGCTGACTGCAGCAGCAGCATAAACATTTCATATTACAGCTTCCTCATTCAGATGAGAGGGTTTTTGATTGTACTTACTGATATCTGAACTTTTGCCGTAAAAACAGAGTAATGTGTTACTCACCTTTTAGCCTATTGCTCCCCACGAATCACAAACAATGGTTATTCTAAAATCAAATCAAGCTGACAGCATTCCATAATGTGCTCAAAATGTTTTTAAAGTGGCCTGTACACTTCAGACTGCTTTAGGTAACAGTAAAAGTACACCTGCATATCACAAAGAGAAAGACAGCTTCATTTTACTGCTGCTGAAAAAAGTTTTTTCACTCAGCCAAGTGAAAGTGATGCAAGAACATCACTTTCATGCCTACAAACTGAAATAAAACTCGAGACGCTGTGTTTCTTTCTCTTTCCTTTTCTTATTCCAGTTATGCTGTCAGAACAGTAAAGACATACACAAAATGGCGCTAATTTTTTACACACACGTGCTTGCGTATTTTACTCCACATGCCTTATACCTTTGACGTTCACAACAGAGCACTTACCTCTTCTACTGTAGCTCCCTGCTGATCTCAACTAAAGTAGCAAAATACTTGTAATAATGCTTGCAATAAAAATGAAATTATGTGAATACACAAAGAATGTAGCTTTTCTGTGACTTCATACACGTACACTCTGTATTCGTGCTGAAGCCTCCAAAATTACGGCATTCAATAGAGTGCAATGCAAAAGACTAAAATCCAGGATAGCTTCCCTTCTAAAATCATTTGCATGACTCTGTTTCCAAAGTACTTCTCAGCTTCAAAATCGCAAACACATCATCTGTATTGTCACTACGCTTTACAGCTAAGGCAGTAAGAACAGACACACACTTTATCACCTTCACACAAATTTAGCAACCACAGCTCTATTATTTCCTTTAGCATACGACCTTTTTATTTGAAACAGGGCACCTTTATTATTTTTTGTGTATGTTTATGCACACATTCATTCAAACACTATTGTGGGAAGGGAAATCTGTCTTACATGATTATGGTTTATAGCAACATGCATAAAATATTATCAGTTCTCTATATGACAAAAACTGCAGAAGAATCCTAGAAGGTACATTAAAAAGCAAGGCTGAAGTTTCATGAATTGTTTTTTTTTTTTTTTTTCAGCAGGGACAGAGCAGTTAGCCTAACTCTGCTGGTTGCTACTGGTTGTGCTACAACAACACACCACCAATAAGTCAGAAGGGTGAAAATGGGGGCATATCTATTTTTTTGCATTTATTTATTCATTTGTTTGTTTATTTTTATTCAGTCTCTTGAGAATAATGGATACCTGACATCCAGTCTTTGAACAGGTATGTTTTGTAAAGAAAGGCACTACTAGCAACACAGTTCAGTCATCCCAGGTTTTTTTTCCTGAACAATATCTAAAGCAAAATCTATATAAATCCCACTAAATACCTATAAGTGCACTCTATATTTACAAAAGGCAAAATCTCTTTTCTTTTTGCTGACAGAGGAGTATTTCCTTAATCAGTCATAGGCAAGACTATAAAGTGATGGATCCCAAACACCTGCAACTCCCTACAATATATTTATTAGCCCACATACACTGCATTATCTGCTTTTATTTTGCCCACAGAGGCCATTTATGAAGTGTCAAACATCTCTCCTAAGTTGAAGAAAAGGTCACTGTGGTGTCTTTGAAGCACCACTATGCAGCAGTGACAGAGAAGTAAAGATTGAGTTTCATGCCTGCATGTTTTACTTAAACAAATGGCCCCAGTTTGCCCTAATAGTGAGGTCTGCAGTTAAACAAAATGGCAGATTCATCACTGATACAATCTGTCTGAAGTTTACAATCCTTTCATTTGTGTGCTTTCAGAGCTTGAGGGCATTTTCCAGTAGCTTTTCTTTATCCCAAAGAGATTTGGGTATCCTTAACAGGGGACTAAATTAATACTTACGTCAAAAGACACCAGAAACGTGGCCTTCACTCATTGTCAATTTAGAATTCAAAACAAAATTGCTTTCTCAGAAAGCAAAAGGAACACAGAACACAAGCAGAAATTACACAGAAAATTACAGTCAATATTTCACTGTCTACAATGCAATTAGAGAAATGACAAAAGAGTAAATACATGTTCATGTCTTTTGATCACAAAATCTTGCATTCACCCTATGCATAGGTGTTTGAACACATAAATTAAAATTAATAGAAGGGCAAAATTGTGGCAGAAGGGGGAAATAATAGCAACTGGGGGCAAACTAAAAGCCAAAACTTCACAAAGAAGTCGACAACTATCAAACAAATAAGCAGCATACTAATTTACTGTCACTAGGTTTAACTACAATTGCTCATTCTTATGAAATGCCAAACAACAATACACCTAAAATCTACAATTTCAGAGTGTAACGTTGAAAAGCATTTTTTCCTTCATGACAAAAGTATTTCTCTCCTACCCAAAAACCTCACGTATTTTTTTCTTCAAATGCAGGTGGAAAAAATAGAAAAATAGAGGAACAAGAAACTACAATTTTCACATTCATATGAGATTGGCTGTTATCAGGTCTTAAGACTTCCCACAGCAACTGATGGTTGTTTTGACTGATTTCTAAAGAACTGGCATAAGATCCTTCACAGAGTTTTTAAAAAAATTACTATCTTTTAATGAAATAGTGACATTTTTAATTAAATTCTCTGCTGGTTAGAGGTTGGTTTATAAGTGTAACAAACAATAATGAGGCTCTATTCACTGGTCTTTATAACTAGACTAAATAACTTCAACTACTGAAGATAAATGAATTAAACCCAGTAATAACTGGGTTTGTGACTCTTGCAACGGATTGTCTCTCTGCTCAATAATACATACATGAAAGAAAATTTGCTGTTTAAGGAACATCTGAACAATTGCCCTAAGAAGTTACTCTGCTTTGTGCTACAACCTGGAATATAATAAGATAGACTTGTGGGTCCCTGTATTTCCAGAAACCTCCTTGCACCTAGTTTTCAGTACTTTTAAGATTGGTTAAAAAAAAGGCATTTCAAGACTTGTTCCAAAAACCTTCACAACCCACCTTCCTAATTTCTAGTAATCTTGGTACTTTAATAATAAGCCCATCAATTTTGAAAAAAAATCAACATACTTTGCTGAGTAAAGAATTGTGTAAAGTAAAATGAACCACTATATACCTTGACTCAGGACAAATATTGTAGAACCAAAACAATTGCTAATTTTAAACAAGTAAAAATTAAACATATTTTATTAATATTGAAAGATGAAACTGTAGATTTACAGTGTAAACACTTCAAATTAAATTAACTCATTAAAGAAAGCCTCAAGGGTTTCACTAGCAGAACACATTTTTTCTTCCTGAATTCAATGGAAAATAGAATTAAGCTATGTCCAAATGTAATTTTTTTCACTATGAGAGGGAAATTACAAGCAGAAATCTACAAGTACGAGAATGCTATTTTAAACTCACAAGAATGGTTAGATAAATCAACATGTCAAAATTCTCATATCAATGCAGGTTATTAAGGTACATAAATAACAATAAAATCAAGCCATCTCAATGAAATGTGTTAACACAAATTTATTTAGAAGTTCAGAATAAATAAATTGAAAAGATGGGCTTTGTTCAACAAGTACAGAGGGAGTTTTTAGCTTGGAGAGGTTTTAATTTTCCTTGAGTAACACTTCCATTAATCCTTTATTCAAACAGATCTTAATAACAACTACTTGCTATTGCAGATTCCTTTTTCAGGAAGGAAAAACACTCTATTTACTTCACTGATGGGAATATCCCTCAATGCTGGAATTGCTTCTTTTTGAAATTTCTTTTGTTGCTGCTTTTTTGCGTAGTTATCTACAGGAGACAATGAGAACATTCCACATATTAAAGACTTTTTTCTTTCAAGAAATGTTATACAATGCAACACTGCACAAATTTAGCTACTCTTAAGTGATGCTGAAAACCCCGTCTTAATGAAGTATAATGACATGGCCATCAGAAAAGCTTTACATCAACACGTACTAGCAGAGCCCCTGAAGAAATCAACCCTACCCTCCTGCTGAAATCACAGTCTGGGACTTGGCCTGGTTAACAACTCTGTATGACAGTAAACCATAATCACCCAAAGATAAAAAGAACAAACAAAAAAACCTCCCACAGTGAATAGTTCAGTCTGTAGTTTGAACATTTTGTACAAGAATTTCTGCTGAGAGATGCTGTCCACCCTCCTTTTATCTTGGCTACTTTTTCCCATCCCCTCAGAGCACCCATTCCTGTAACAGCATAAACATTTTTACAGGTGCCCTTTGAACACAATGATGGAACTGTTCACTCTGAAAAAGAAAATTTTCAAATACGGTTGGTTTTCAAAAAGAGTAGCCCCCCCAATCCACCTGTCATACAGCCACACAAACTCTCAGGTTGACACCAAATGACAGGGTGACACAAAAATGTGAATGGGTGGCCAGCTACACAGGCATGACTAAATGGCCATTCTTGACAGATGCACTGGAGTAGTGCATCTGAACTACAGCCTCAACTGATATTTTATTTTTGGCTTTTGCCACTCAGTGTAATGTAATGCTACGTATGTAGTTTGTTAAAATGATGCAACTTCAGCAGCCTTAGCAATAGGTAACTTCCTTGCCAAATTTTATGGTCTACATTTTTTTTCAATCAAAAAATGTTCATCTGTAAACAGAACACCATGTGGAGGAAGATACAGCTGCCTGGAGGATATTGTGAATGCCAAGAACATGGCAGGAATAAAGACTACATGAAAGTTGAGAAAATTACTGAAGAACAGCTTTTTTAGACAAGTAATCACTAGCATATCTGATGAGGTCTCAATACTGCAGCATCCTTCTTTGTACCACCTTGACTCTTGCATGCCTTCCCACTTCTGTCACTCCCAGGTAGGTACTCCAGCCCTTCTTCCCATGACACTCTCTTTGTAATGCAATGCATAGGTTTGGGACAGCTTTATGTGCCTAAGTCTTGTTCCTCTAATGTGCTCTGTTTTACTACTTGGAAGCCACTGGCACAGGAAGGCAAAGAGAGAAGAGACAGACTCCTAGCCACCTTTTCACTCCAGTAATTAAGTACTTCCAAGAACTCTCCTAGATCAAAATATTTAAAGGCTTAAATATTGACTGGTATTATATATGGCTACATATATATATTTACAGAAAATAACAGTTAAGTATCAAAATATTAAAAAAACACCAATAGAATTACCTGTAACTGTATCTGTGGAGTTAAGTGGAGCTGTACTCATCATGTTAATACCGAAAAGTAATATATATCCAATTCCTATGGCAACTAGTAGGTACGTTGGCAAAGCAACTGCCCAGTACCTGAGAAAAAGATCTTAAAGTTTACACATAATAACAACAAAATCACATAACCGTTCTAATGTTGTGGTTGTTATTGTGTCTAGCACAAACTTAGCGAAGAGGAAAAGAAACACCACCTCTGGTTACGAACCCCTGGTCTCTCTCAACATTTAATGACTACAGAGTCACTGTAACTAGTTTGGTATAAACTATCAAATGGATTCCTTGCAGAAGGTTTTTTTTTTGTTTAATTACAGTTTAACCTTTATCGTATTTTCTCAGCAAACTTCCTGAAAACAAAATGTAAAATTTATCATAAAACATTCAAATACTGCTTCTTTCATTACACAATGAAAAATTTTAATCATAGCTACTTATCTACATAAAATAACTCTTCGCAAAGATTACAATTCTTCACCATCAGGAAAAACTTGATCAAATAAAAGGAAACTATTCAAAAAACAGGTTTGCTATTTGAAAATAATTAAGCATATTCAAGCTAAAGTGTTTAATTAGATGAACTTACTTTTGAGGCCAGTATGTTAGTCCCAATGAGAACAGCCAGGTCTCAGGAACATAAGCCCAGATAAGATACAGCACTGCACAAAAGAATTAAACAGTCATAATAGCACAACTGATAGCCTTTTAGACTTCCTTCCTAAACTTTAGAGCAGTATTTCCCTAATAATACATGCTGAGAAAGTATTTTGCTTTTATACTATTTAAACCAAATTAGCTCTACCAAAACATTGTAGAATGTGCCTCTCAGACAGAAAACATGCTCTATCCCCAGAGGTGTTTGAGACCAGGCTGGATGAGGCTTTGAGCAACCTGGTCTAGTGGAAGAAGTCCCTGCCCACGGTAGGGGGGTTGGAATTGAATGAGCTGTTAAAGGTCCCTCCCAACCAAATGCATTCTATGATTATGTGAATATGAGGGCAGTGTTTTATAGCTGATTATATGATATCATTTTTATATTTGTTTTAACATTTAGTTTCTGATTTCCAAAGTAGATAGACAAGAATTTCTTGCATGTTGAACTGCAAAACAAAAAAAGCTCTCAGTAAGAGTATGCTAAGTGACTTTGAATGCAGAAAATACTAAAGCTGAAAATGATCACAGAGTGGGTCATTAGGTTGAAAGAAAAGTCAGTGGAATTGCAGTGCTTGGATGGAACTACTCAAAACAAAATACTGGAAATATTATCTGATTCTTAGTAAGTTAGTAATTTTCATGTCAACAAAACCAACACTGAAGAATATAGCTCCCTAGCAACAAATCCAGAGAAAGGTTTAACAGAACTTAAGGGGAATGGGCTAGTAGTCAGTGACACAAGATATGGAAATGCAGTGGCTTCCTGTCAAGAGGAACAGAAACCAATTTACTTTCATTTCTACTTACTTCCTAGAGGTGAGCAAGATCCTGTTTTATTATTCAACTACAGTACATTTACAGCACCTTATTTTTTTGGCATTGAAACTGTTCTCACCCTCTTAAGCCTTGGTCCCGTGCGGGCATTCAAGAGATCCCTGGTGAAGTGCTAAAGGATCTGTCATACCAGCAAAGAAATACGGTATAACCCTAATAATTTCCCCTCCCTGTTGATCAGATGGACTTGCTAGACTTGATGATCTTAAAGGTCTTTTCCAAACTAAACGATATTGTGATTCCGTTTGATATTTCTTACAGTACTTGGGTGGAGAAGGTTGCAAATCTCCAGTAGTTACTGAATAGCGACAATATATCCAATTGAAGTAAAAAAGTTACCAAAATGAGAATACAGAGAATTTTTAAAATAATTTGACTCTGTGATACTATTAAAGCCCACAAAATAGGGCTAAAGACAGGGAAAAAAAAACCACGAGGAAATCACAGAACACAATGACAGATCTTTGTAATGACTGACAGGCTGGGCAAGTGATGCTCACCAAGTGCTTCATCACCAACCTTCACACAGCAAGGTGGCATCACACAGCTCTGACCCTTTTCAACTGATCTGAATTACGCTTGTCTCATAAACAAAGCAACACTCTTGAGGGAAGCATTCTGCACCCAGTATAATTACTAAATATATACAAAAAATACATATGTAATATATGTATATGTACTTAATAAATATATATTATATATAATATATAATATATATAAAATGTACTCACTAAATATATATACACTATACTTACTAAAGCAAAACCATGATCCTAGAAAAAGAGCAAATCCATATATGGCTCTTTCTGGCAACGGGGCTGGGGAATTTTCAACCATGCTGGGCTCTTCCCTTTAACTTCGGGGACTGGAAGTGGGGGAGAGTGCAATAAGAGACCATCAGAGGTTCCTGGGTACGTTCCTCCTGGAACACCCTGGTATTCTCGGGTGCCTTTTGCTTCCCAGCCTACGCGCCCCGACACATTCACCGTTCAGAACCGGGTGGGCGCGGGACATATCCCACCCGCGCCAAGCAGTTTCACCCACCCCTCAGTGGACCCACGGTGCTACCGACCCTCCTTCTCCCCTCTCCCCTTCTCTATCCCTCCCCCCTCTCTTCTTCTCTCTCCTGCTCCGTTCCCTTCCCCATCCCGCTATTCCCTCTCCCTTTCCCTCTCTTTTCCTCCCCTTCCCTCTCTACTCCTCCACCTCCTCTCCCCTTCCCTTCCCTTCCCTTCCCTTCCCTTCCCTTCCCTTCCCTTCCCTTCCTCGCCCCGCCCCGCCCCGCCCGGCTGAAGCCACTCTGCCTCCTTCCTTTCGAGGCCCTGGGGTGGAAACGACACCCAGGACAACTTCCGCAGCAAAAGGAGAAGGAAAAAAAGGAAGGTGGAGGCACCCAGCCACGCTCCCCACTACCCCGCATCCCCCTACCGCGCCGCCGCGTACCCAAGGCACCCGGCGTCCCTTCCCTCCTCCCCCATCACCACACCCGGCAGCGCGTGCACATGCGCAGAAGCCACATGTTTGCGGGAGGGTAGGGTAGGATACGGCGGGACGGGGTGCGTCGGCCGCTCAGACCCC
>JAUMJL010000596.1:0-139741 GCA_033558185.1 Dromococcyx pavoninus
AGAGGTGTCCCAGCTGGGCTTTGGTGCTCTCGTCCACCCCAATCCTGACCCAGAAAACTTGCTCTCATTTGGCAGTGTATAAAATGGGCTCGATGAGATCAAAGGTAAGATCTGAGCCTCTGTTCCCAGAGAAAAGAGGTCAGTTCTGTAACCTGGGGCACACTGGAAATAGGAAGTGCTCAGTGAGCTGTGTTGCAATTAACCCCATTAACAAGTTGCTCTATAAACCGCCATACTCGTTAATAAGAGATGGGACCACGTGGCTTTCAATTTAGTGTTTGGACATCACATAAGCCAATCCAGGCTACTGTCTCATTTCATACAAAGAGGATGCACCGAGCATCCCTGCTTACCTTTCCTCTTGCTCTGCTCCATTTTCCTCTCAGAGCTGCTTTTAGCACCTGTTGGTGTTGGCTTCTTGGGAGCATCCTGCTCCTCATCAGATAAAAGCTCTGCCAAAGGATCATGTAAATCTGGGAATCACCCCACAGGAACAGGAAAAGAGAATAATAATAACAACAACCAAAACAAACAAACCCAACATTATTTAGAACAGTTCTGTTCAAAGCCAAGCACCACTCCCCGCCATGTGCATGTAGGGACAGGGGACCAAAGCCATGAATCCAGGTTCTGCAGGGACCTGCAATGCCCTGGAGTCTCCCTGAAATTCAAACACTCAATAGCTACATTTCTGTTCATTTTTTCTATATTTTATTTTTCCTAGAAGAAAATAATTCAAAATTTGCGTGCTTTAACACTTGAACATCATTTAGGCAAAGTAAAAGGGGAAAAGAAAGCCACCTAAATCAGCTACAGCCCATGGGTGATTTTAACAGATGTGGATCTTAGTTACAGTGCAGGCTTTGATAACCAGATCTCAGCTGTGTCAGGACACCAGGTGCCCTGTTTGGAAGCTGGACAGCACCAAACACAGAACTGTCGTTTTTTTCTTTTGGTCACCTCTACAGGATTAGATTTGCAGCAGCATCGCAGGGGCGGAGGGCTTTATTTCGTTAAGCTTTCAGTTAACAGAGAGGGCAAGCTACGGGCAGAGAGACAGGGCAGAGCCTTCAGCTGCCCCCACGCATCTTCGTGCTGCCGTGAAGCAAGATCCTACCTTCAAAGTTAAATTTCTTGTACTGCTGGGAAGCAGCAGGGGGTGACAGCGGTTTCTCTTCCCTCACAGGCACAGGCTCTCCTGGAAGGAGAGGCCGTAGCTCTCAGAGACAAACTGCACCAGAGACACCTCCCTCCCACCCTGGTGAAGGTGGTTTTTTGAATGGCAGCCCCATAAACACACATACAGTGTCCACACAACCCTGCCTGGTAGAAATCCCTCTGGAGGGGCCTCCTGGCAAGCAGAGAGGAGCAAAGGGTCTGGGGGCACTTTGGGGACGAACATATCTTAAATGGCCAACAGAGTCTGGTGGGAGATGGCAGAGTGGCCATTGCACAAGATGCTGAGCCAGAGATCTCCCAAAAATAACATTCACCCAAAAGGGACAAGAAAAAGGATTTTAGAGAACAGATCCTGGTTTTGTTTCCCATCCCAGATAACAATAACCCAAGCTCATTTGCGATCAGGCTATGAAAGAAGAGTAGAATCTCTTTTTTACCCTTCTCAGGAGCCAGTGGCTTCCCTGCTCCTCCCAAGCAGTCAGGCTTCTCAGGACCTTTCACACTTGTCTTCCTTGGTCCAGAACTGCGTTTTGATATTCCCAAGAGATCAGCTTCCATCTCATCCATATCCTGGAAAGCAAGAGGACAAGGACAGACACAGGGTGAAGCACTGCTCCTCCCTTTGGAGGCTGAAGGCCAAAGCTGCGGCACCACTGCCCTCACCTTCAGGGTCTGCACCAGATCCTGTGGGTCTGCATCGGAGGCACCGGATCCCTGCTTGCCAGGGAGAGGAGAGATCAGAGACGAGCACACTTTAGAAACTCCTCATCCCTTGCTCCAATCCCTTGTTGTCCTCATTTTATGGGATGGAAGAACACATGCCCAACTCCTCCTGGTGTCCTCATTGGAACCCCCCTGTGCCCTGATGCCTCTGCTGAGATCCTGCTGCCTCTGGGGGCAGCGTTAGGAGCACCCAAGGACATTGCTTTGAGTGAGGGTCCTTCCTATGACACTTTATCAAATGTTTCCCGCTGGCTTTGCTCTGTCTCATCCAGGGCACCTGGAAGCCCTTCTTCCACCCCACACTGATGCCAAAGAGAGGTAACCTCTTCAGACACACTTCACGGTTCGTCCCTGATATCCCTCTGTGGACTCGGATGGAGTGACACATGGGACAAACTTGGTTTGGCTCAGCTCCAGCCCTCAGGACCCTCAGGCTCCATCCCAGAATCTGGGCTCACCTCTGCATCACTGGTGTCCTCTGCAGGGAGTTTGCTGAAGAAATCATCCTCTAGAAAGGACCTGTGGCACAAGCCTGGGGGTCAGCAGCACCACACGTGCTCGGCAAGGGTACAGGGAGATGCAGCGGTGGGAGGGGAGCACACGGGGACACCCAGCAGCCAAACCACACAGCACAGAGAATGAGGCTCAAACAGCACTGGGATAGAGATGGCAGCACTGGGGCTGCTGTGTTTAAGCAACTGTTATAAGGGAGATTGGCAGAATATGTAAAGGGCTGAGGGCACTCAAGCCACGCTGGAAAGCTTTGGAACTGGGCTCCCAGTTCCCAAATCCCAGCTCCCAGTTCACAGATACTCGCTTTCCCGTGCAGTTGCTGTCAGGGCAGGGAGTGAGATGGAAACACTGAGGACGGGGCAGGTCAGAAGGACCTGGGGAGCAGAGTGTGAAAGGCACTCACTTCTTGCTGGCCTGCATGCTGGTGCTCTGGGCCCTTCTACTGCTGCTCCTGGCTGGTTGGGAAGGTCTGGTAGGTTTAGCAGGGGTTTCATCTGGAAACAAGACAGGGAGAGATTAGGATGATTGACACAGGCATATTCCTGGCCTTAGCACTCCAGAGGGGGATCTGCTCTCTTCTCATGGACGATAGAGGCTTTAATCAGTGATGAATATCACGTTGTTTCCCCAAATTGATGTCAAACCTATTCAGTGGCCTCTGACTCTGGGAAACCCTGCTCACTGTTTCATCCCCCCCTCACAATTGCAGCCCCAGTGGCTGCTGCAGCAGCACCTTCTGCTCCCAGGAAGGGAGTAAGAGTACAAGGATGCTGCCCTTTCAGCTGCAAAGAAAGATTGTTTTACCATCAGATCCCAGGAGCTCACCAAGGATGTCATCAATAGAGCCTGAAACAAGACAAATTAGAAGTGCTGAGACAGGTGAGCTCACCAAGCAAGTCTAGTTTCAGTTGGGCTTGCCCTTTGTAGATGCCCCAAGAAGAGGGAATAGGTGAGGGGAAGAACTTAAATAAATGTATATGTTCTCTTCTGGACTTGGGAAAGCTCATGAGAAAGGAATATAGGACCCCAATAAGCAAATCCACCAGATGCAAGAAGCAAGTGAATATCCCTGGTTCAGGAATGACACAAAGTACTCAGCTGCAACTTTCAGACAAGGACCATGAACATTTCAGCAGTCAGGACTGTCGCCCGATATCAGTGTCTCCCCTCCTCCCTCCCAAGCATTCACAGCAGATCCAAGCACCCCTGGACAACGAAAGGAAAGCACAGAAGCCTACGTACCGCTGAAACCTTTCTTGGGTTTTACAGCCTGTGGGGAAAGACAAATTTCCCCGTTAGAAAAACAAAGCAAGTCTGACCTGGACTTCATCAAAACTCTAATGCCAGAGGAAGGTTTCTCCAGAGAATCCCACAGGCAACCACAAAGCCCTCCTCCACCCGCACTGTTTGGGAAATGGCCTGTGGGACACGAGAACCACTGAAATCTGTTCCCCTCCCAACTGCCAGCCGTGCAGAAGCCTCCGGCTCCTCGGGTCACATTTGCTGAGATGCCAGAGCATCACATCTGGGTTTCACAGGTCCCATCGCACTCACCATCCCAGCCTTCCCTCGCTCCAGCAAAGTCCGTTTACAAATTCTTCCCACCTCCGCCTCGCAGGGAACAAACACCGTGGGTCACCCCCGCACCCACCTCCTTCCTGTGGGGTGAGAAATTTCCAAACTGCTGGTGATTTTCAACCTGCACGGAGCCGCCTGGCAGAGGGGCCCCCGCGCTGCTCGTGGCTCTCCAAGCTCTCTAAACAAGGCTCAGCCCGAGTCTTAAAGCAACCCCGAACCGCCTCGAGCTCCGTAGCCCCGCAAAACGCTGGGGGGGGGGGACAAAGCACCCGCCCTGCCCCGCGCCTGGAAACCCCCGGGGGTGGGGAGGGCAGAGGGAAAGGGGGGAAGGAAACCTCGGCCCGTGGGTCCGGAGCGCGGGGTCTGCGCGGAAAACAGGGCGAGACTCCTCTCCCCCATCCCATTACCAGGGCAACCGCCGCAGCAGCCCCTGCCCCATCCTTGTCCCCATCCCTGCCCCTGATTCCACCCTCTGCCTTCAGCCGCTGCTCTCAGCCCCATACCAGCCCCCAGCCCCACGCACCGTTCCCGAGCGCCGCACCGCCCGCGCCGGGTCGGCCGCAGCCCCGCTCCGCCCCTCCCGCGGGGCGATGGGAAATGCAGTCCCGGGCGGGAGCTGCGGGGGGAGCGCGTGGAGGGGAGCAAGGAGGGGGGCCCGAAGCCCCGGAGGCACAACGGTCGCCGCGCTAGGCCCGCCCCGGGGGTGAGGGAATCACAGAATGGTTTGTGTTGTAAGGGACCCCAAAGCCCACCCAGTCCCACCTCCTGCCATGGGCAGTGACACCTCCCACTGGATCAGGGGTCTCAGAGCCCCATCCAACCTGGCCTTGAACACCTCCAGGGATGGGGCAGCCACCACTGCTCTGGGCAACCTGGGCCAGGGCCTCCCCACCCTCACAGGAGAACATTTCTCCCTTGTCTCCAGTCTGAATCTACCCTTCCCTTAGTTTAAAACCATTACTCACTGTCCTGGCACAACAGGCCCTGCCAAAACGCCACTGCTAGAGACTCCCACCTTTCCTATGGGCCACAAACTGATGAAGATTCATCCCAGTCCTCCTTTCCAGACACCCCAAATCCAGCTCCAGGTGCTGCAGGGTCGCAGCACCAAGCAGCACAGCCCCTGTGCCAGATAAGGCTGCGGCTGCCCCTTCCAGCTCAGCAGGAGGAAATACAAGCTGGGTCCAGGAGCCTCCAGGAGATGTGAATCCTGCCCCTGGCAATGCTGCACAGCACAGAACAGCTGGGCCTATCAGGAGATGAACCTGAATTGGGGAGCATTGCTCCAGAGGGACAGAGATCAGGAGGAAGGCGTGCTGGCTCCACTGGGAATGGTTATGTGGGAACAGTGGAAATTCAGGTTAACAAAAAAGCTCTCACTCATCAAAGCGGAGTCCAGGACAAAGCCCACCCAATTCCAGCCTTGTCTGCTTGCAGTGGAGTTGTTACTTCCAGAAAATCCCTGGGAGATGCTGGCCTTTGGGACTGCATATCCTGCAGACCTACTTACCAGTGGCTGTCACCACACATGCTGCCAGTCCGTGTGGTAACTCAGGCTCATTCCAGTCTCCACCGAAGAGTGGCATTTTTAAGAGCCCATCATTGAAAACAGACTGTAAGCTGTCGCTTTTCAGCAAGAAGGATGTTTAACTTTTCAGCGCCATGATTTGACACCAAAACTACTCAAACTCAAGCAGAAGGGGCTCAGCGCTGTGGAAATGGTACAACATTGTGTCCAAAGATGGCCCTGAGTCCTGATGAGGATACAGGGCCCTTTGACAGAGTTTAAATGCTGTTTGTCGACCACGAGACACAGCAAGGAAACCAGGTTGTGGCATCCAGGTGTTACCACTAACAGCAGCAAGATGAAACACCGTGTACGCTATCGTCACCCACAGCATAAAGTACAACATCTGCCACTACATCCCCATCCAAAACCAAAGCAGGGAACAATTCTAAAGACTTGGCTTCAATGAATCACAGCTTCCGCTGCCAAACCCTGCTCTTTAATCTTTGCTATTGGCAGCGGAAGCTGGTGCCAGCCCATGAGTCACAACAACACTGAGCACGGCACTGCAGCCTGCTTTGCCCTCTGCCAGATTTATTTCTCCTGTGGTTGGGAGCAGCAAGGAGAGCTGCTGGCCCAGAACAGGCAGAGCAGAGCCAGAGAGGTCAGGTAAAGTAAGACAAAATCCAGTTCATTTAAGGTAATTTGGACACTTCATTCTACCACACCCACTACCTCAAGTTACATCCACTGAAGGCAATGCAAAACAGACAGACATTTCATCTGAAAACAGAGTTCTGTAATTTATTAAGTCTGTACAGTGAGCTAGTATTGTTCTCATTAACAGGTTTTTAACCTGCTGCTCCATCATCCCTGCCCATCTGCTCTACTGAACAAACAGAAGGCAAAGCCCTGTGCCTCCTCTGGTGTCCGGAACAGCAGTGGCTCTGTTTGACCTGAAGGACTCAGCAGCCAAAAGGCAAAGTTTGATTATTTTATTTAAAATTAAACATTTCTTTCTGTTCAGCTACTGCGTGTGGAGCCAAATATTGTGTCTGATCATTGTTAGTGGCAGGAAAAACTCAGCCATGAAAGCTGATCCAAAATTAGAGACTAACAGATACCGAAGCCGTCAGAGAATCAGCTTCTCAAATGTTGCCTCAGAACTGCAGGATTTGGGTTTATGCTGAAAGCTTCTTATGATTTCAAGCTCAAAGTTGCTCTTATCTGTTGTGAAGAGAGGTTTTATTGTTACTAGACTGAGTATTGGTGTTGAAAAACAGCCATGATTTTGCTCAGTTATAGTTGCACCAATTTCCCTGGGCATCAGGAGGTTCTGTTCAAAGCCAAATCTTTCCCCTGTTCAACCCAGACAGTGCCGTGCGAGGCCCAAGGCAATGTAAAACCAAAACCAGGCAAATTAGGGAAAGCTCCCTGGAAATGCATGGGTAGGAAAAAAATTGAGGAGACTTCTCTTGGGATTGTCATTTTCTTGAAGAACTCCTTTAAAAAACAGAAGAACGTCCCAGAACAATCTGATCTTGGCCAACTGATTTCTGCCTTCAAATACTGGCATCATCATTCCAGGTCAAATTTGCAGTTTCTGCTACTATACGTGGTTTGTCACAATAAATCATCACAATTAACATTTTTAAAGTGCTTTGAGATAGTGCTATGGATACACGAACAGTTAACAGAAGGGCAGAAAATCCAGCACCAGCACCCAGATACTTGATTTTTTCCTCAGAGAAGCATCACTACATTCTCCTTTGTCTTCTTATTAACAAAGAGGAAGGTGCCAGTGCTGAAGATAGCACACAGGCAAAGGCAGTTTCTGCAGGGCAGGGCACGAAGGACGTACTGGAAGACATGAAGATGTCTTCTGAAAAGACAAATGAAGCAGAGCTCCAGACAAGGATGGGGATTTACTTTCCAGTTGCATCAGAAAAGCAGGATCACATGCAGATTCATGTGCTCTGAACTGCATGGGAAGCCTTCAGTAGCAGAAATATTTGCCAAACAAGGAGAAAGGTTGTGATAATCTTAAAAAAACAAAGAAAAACCTCAAAACATTGATGCTTTTTTGGGGGTGGACACAACTGCTCATTAGAACAATTGCCTGAGGGCTGTGAACTACTCAGTAGTAAAATCCTGCTACCTTTCCAGTTGACAGTGACTTCTCTCTAGTTAGCAGCTTCACAAAAGCAATCCTTGTACGAATCCATAAAGCTTTCCCAGATTTCTAAAAGGTTAATTTTACCATTATAATTGCACTTTAAAACCAGGCATTGATCCCTACACACTCTTCCCAAACACCTCCTTGATTTATAAAAGTGGAAAGCAAGGCTACAATTATTCACTGTCCTACAGCTACCGAGATTTGAAAGATTTGATTTAGGTGCCTGAAGAAAGGATGCAAACACCCAATTTTCATGTCAGGAAAAGTGTGCATTTGAGAAAACCAGCAGGCTTCACAGCTTGGCTTGCATTGGCTTCAGGTGTTTGTGGAAAGACTCATGAACCTGTAAGAGGAGAAGACAGTGGTTACAACAAAGTCAGGCCTGAGCTTTAGAATGGTTTTAGCTCTTCACATCCTGCTGTGTGATTTTATACTATGGAAACTTGAATCAGTGGCACTTTGGGGATTTAAGAACAGCCAGCTAAGTCCTGTGTTTCAGTATCTGTATGACACAAAGGATGAGAATGAAACCAAACCAAATAGCTGACTCACCACCTTCCCCATAAGAAAAAAGGATGCAAAGCATCTGTATCCATACCGACAATTCTTCGGCATTTTAATTCAAGGCTAACTGGCAGAGGTCTCCTCAGGGAACTGTAACGAAGCTCCTAAGCCTCACTGACTTCAAAGCACAAAATATTGAGCAAGTTCTGGTGGGAAATAACTACAGCCGCAGTCTCAGGCAGCCCATCACAGCAGATACAGCCTGTCCAAGTCAAATGAAGGCAGTAAAGGCCACCAAGAAAGGATTGAGAGTTCTGTTTTGGCTGATGGAAGAGGGTTGCCAACTCTTCTCAGCTCAGCAGCAGCTACAGCCTCAGGGCAGACAGCAACACCTAACATGACAGGGAGCAATTTATTTTCTTCCCCAGTGCCTCAAGGCACTCAAAGATTTGTCAGAACAGGTAAGGCTTTCATAGCTACCGTTACTAAGCAGAACTGCCAGCAAGTGATAACGTTTTTTTCAATTCAATAAGATGATTCAGTTGTTTCTTTAAGGAGAGTAAGATTTTTTCCCTCAACTGAGAAACTCAGAAGTATCCCACGGGGATACATGCGAAGGAGACACGGGAGAGTAAGAGAAAGCACGGTGAAAGCAGAGGAGCAGAAGTAGGTTGCTGATTTCAGTCCACTGCCACCAGTGATATTTCTGCCTCTTCATCAATCACCTGCTGAGATCACTGGATCGAAATTAACAACCCTAAATGGACTTATTTCTCTGGGTGTAAATGGAAGAAATAAGGATTCTTTACCTCTGTTTGGTTCAGTGGGGATTTTTTTGCCCACTCAAACATGTTCTCGTAGACATTCCCATCGTACCGGCCAAGCACGGAACCAAGATGAACGTCATGAAAGTCAAAGGAGTCTACTAGTGCTACGGCGTTGGGCCGGATTACAGCCAGGAGCTCCTTCACACGCTGGTTCACTTGAGTGATTTGGGCATCAGTCAAAATACCCGCCTTGGGAAAAAAACAAAAGAGAGAGATTATCAGAAGAGTACAAAAGCAACAAGCCCCTTCCCCTCTGCCGTCCCCACACAGCCCCCAGCAGTTCATACCACACCAGTACTTTCTTCTCTGAGTGCTAAGTAATCACATTGACAATTCACAAGGGAGACTAGCAAGCGCCTTTCATCAGACCTGCACTGCTAAGGCGTTATGCCTATGCGTTCCTGCAGCTCAGCATTTAAAGCATCTTTACAAACAAAGACTCTGGCTCTGGAGATTTGTGTGCTGGAGAAAGACACCAACCTGCAAGAAATCCCCTGTGTTCTTGCTGATTCCATACAGTGCATATAGGAGACACAGCTCAGTCAGGACCGCACGGACAGCCGCATTACTGACCTCAGACAGCTTAGCTGCAAAGAGCTTCACTATCACATAGTGACAGTGCGCCTGCAAGGAACGTAAGGGAGGGGAATGAGTCCACAAAGAGATGAGAAGCTCTTAAAGAACATCCATTGGTCAGACACAGCACTGACCTCAGATGCTCGCACGAGATCAACAGAAGTTCTATTCCAGGCATCCTCCTTGCTCTTTCTGTGATTCAGTTCCACTTGCAAGTTCTTCGCTGCAGCTTCTACAAGGCTATTTCATAAAAGGAAGAAAACCAGATTACACAATAGCACCACAGTAACCAGGTTAGGTACACTGAATGAGTATGAATTTCACTCTAACACATCAGAAGAACTCACAGGTCACGTGCTGCGACTGAATACATTGCCTGGAGCAAGAAGTTGTGGCTCTAAGACCACCCATTACCACTGCCAAGGTTAGAACACAGCTAGAGAGGGCTAAGACATCTGACAGCACATGTGGTCCTTGCACAACCTACTCACACGTAGGCATCTGCTCTACTCTCATGCTTCCTTCCCAATAAGCTTTCATATCAGGATTGTTCCTCTCCAGACAGATGTCTGAGCAGTTTGAACAATGTTGGTGTTTGTGTGCTTGCACGTGCTTCACATGTAAATAAGGAAAAGGTATTTTAAAATGTAATGGAGAGCAGAGTAACGAGGCCGTGCGCAGGCGTACTCAGAGCACTCAGCACTGACCCCAGTCTAGCAAAGTGTGTCACTTCCTGAAAGCAACACATGGAGCAGAGCTTCGCAAGCCACACCTTTGGAATCTAACAATAACAGGGCAACACTACCATCTCCCAACCGACACAATTTGAGTGCCTGGCTCAGCCCAGCAGGCATGAACTCACTGGGCAGCACGTGCTTTGTAGGCCTCTACCAAGCTGAAGGGATCACTGATGCGCACAGTCACAGACTTAGCGGCCACGTGCTGCGGCTGGATGCGCTGCCTCGGGAGGTCGTTAAGGTAGGACACCATGCCAGTGACCCGCTGCCCAGAACTCACTTGGGTGTAGCTTTTGACAAGGAATCTGAAAAGAGAGACAACAAATAGCAACTCTTATGAGTTGTTTGAATGAATGGAGAGAAGTCATCTTATCGAGTGTCAGACTAGTAAAGAAGAGTCAAAGGCATTTACTTTTCTGTCAAAAATAGGGCAAGAGACAGAAACACAAGAGAGCAGTTTCATGGTAACATGGGATACTCTTCTGCTCATCACTTGAGCGTTGGAAATCGTGAAGTCAAGGCAAGAATGTCTCTGGACAGAAGCCACCCTACCTCGCAGTCTGCAGCATCATGACGGTGTTTTCTCCCTCATAGGTGCAGGATGGGGTGAACGTGACATAGATGTCAGGAATGCCGCTGCAGCGAGAGTAGCCATGCCCACCGCACGCCATCCGACACTCCTCAATGCCAGCATTGGCAGTCCAGGAAGTGAACGCCTTCAGTCCTGCCGTCAGTGCATGGAGCTGATGCACAAAAGCAAAGCTATTTTAATTTCTGTTCTTAGCTTGCACACATGCACGCCAACTACTGCAGCCCCCAGAAAAAGGCAGAACCAACACCATCCTTCCACTGCCCCACAGTGTCTTGTTGAACCCAACTATTTATATGAAAACCTCTGTAAAGACTTCTTTTGAGTATCCTTTCTGGCTCTGCACATTAGACATATGAGACTGTTTCCAGTTGTCAATTGTCACTTTAAGCTCTCAGACAGAATCCCTAACCGAAAACTAATGTTTTCTAGCCCTAGCCCCCAGATTGGTATTGAAACCTTTGATCAACACACCAGTTCTACCCTAGTCATCTGGAAGAACAGTCAAGAAGCTACAGCACAGGCACAAGATGACTCTTAACTCCACTCCCAAGGAATAATGCCATCATTCCTGGAAAGTCACCTTTGTGAAAAATACATTCATAGCAGCTTTCTCACCATGCATTACTTCCTGTTTTTTATAAAGGGCTAATAAATGAACAGGGCAAATAGAGAAATAAAAATCACTGGCACACACTGGGCTTGGGATCTCTGAATTCAAAGAAGTACAAGACATCTCACGAATGAAAGACAAAAAGACTTGATAACTCTTTTCTCATGCTATAAAGAAACCTTACATAAAATTAGCAAACACTCCTGTGATTTCCAGTACCTCTGGCAGCTCGCTCAGATCCCCTTCATTGATGTCTCCACTAATACGACGATAGGTGTCTTTTATATAGGCTCCCACAAAATGAAAAGCATATGCTGTTGCCAGGAGAGGAAAGAGTTTGTATTGTTGGGTCTGATAATCCAAGATCTGGGGTTCTGGTTCCCTAGAGTGAAATACAGATGAGTAGCAGTTAGCAAACTGCTGTGGAGTCCCACTTGGAGAGCACAGGCTGCACCAGTGTCAAGCCAGACTATCCAATACTAAACAGAAAAAGCCTCCAGAGGGGGTGAAGGCGTTTTGGCAGTCAGGAATGAAAAATTCCTCACTTCCTAGCATGAAAAAGTATTTCAAAACTACGGAGCGCCAAAGCAAACAACATTAGCCGCAGTCTCTCTTTGCTCTGGTACCTGAGAGTTTTCCCTCAGCACTAAAGGCTGCTCTGTTATTCCACTGCGCTTACCCTGGCTTTAGCTCAGACTGGTGTCGCACGGCACTGTAGCGGATGGCAATGGTGCAAGCCCGGGACAGGGAGCGGGCTGAATCGCCTACAATGAGGGATCGGATGAACACCATGGTCCCGTAGGTCAGCTTATCACTGAGAGGTTTCACGTAGGTGCCATCTGGTTCCACCTACCAGAAAAAAAACCCAAACCAATTACAGCCTGTTGATTTTTAAAGTCACCTCCCCATGTTCACATGTCAAGGTCAAAACTCATTAAGCAGCGCTTACAAGTAACCTACAATCTTTTTGGTACACTGTTCTGCCACACAGGAGCATCTAAATGTCCATCTCTAAGACTATATGTTGAAATTCACAGCTTTACCTGGGCATATTTCATCAGCATGTTCTCCCGGGGGATTCTGAAGTTGTCCATTTTCAGGTAGCCATTATCCATTTCATCATAACCAAACTTTGGCCCGATGTCACCCACGGTGATACCTGCCACAGATGAAGCCATTTGCATTAAGAAACAGGAACTGAACACCACGCAAGAGGTTCAAGCCTTCTCCGATATTGTTCCATTTTCTGGCACTGTTAGGAGTAACAGCTAACAAGGACCTTCATCTCATTTATGGAAAAGTGCACATCAAAACATGGGGATCTTCATAATTGCCAGGCAGTCCTACTGCGCAGTCACAGGGAGGAGCTGTCTCTAAGCCCATCCCCTCACTTCTGGCTAGAGAAGGGTGAAAATGTTCTTTCCCTTTCTGAGGGCAGAAGGACACTTTGCCTCACAGAACACATTGCTGGGAAACACTGGAACGGAATCAAATTCCAAAATAACCTTCACATGGAAAGCTAGTGAAACCAGTCATGCACACAAACAAGATATCTGCAGCTCTGCATGGCTGGAGAGAAACAGATCTAACGTGTTCTGTAAGAGCTAAATCCTTATCAGCAATTTTTACCTGGCAAAGGTTCATGGGTGCCCAGCTGCCGTATGGGAACGATGAAGGCATGCAGCCCTTTGCACTGGCCCTGAGTGTAGAGCTGAGCCAGAACAATGGCATGGTTCGATGTCTTTCCAACTGCAGAAGGAGAGCCAGAAAGAAAAAAAAAAGTGGACATACTGATATACTCAGAGTCTCCTTCCTTAGAGCAGGACCAGAGATACCTTCACCACATTATGCCTTAGAAAACTGCATTTCCAACACCACCCATCATCCAAATTCCACAGCTACACAGTGTCGCTCAGGTCAATGGAAGCTGCACAACACGATTCTCCTGACTACACAATACCAAGGCCTTGGCAAACCTGGCAGTGGAGCTGAGGGAAGTATAAAGGTTTTGATACAACCCATCAAAAATTACACCAAATTCATACAGCGTGGATGATTTCGAGAAACAGGCCAGAGCAGGGAGATAATCCAGAGCTTTAGCAGGCTCTGATAAGTCTGTTACTTGTTGTGCAAGAGTAACTGCCTTCCAGCCAGCTCTCTGGATCAACTTTCAACCATGACTCTGCAGTTACAACACACATGGCACCACCTCCCTAAGTTTTTCCATAGATCTTTCCGATTTAGACAGGGAGTGATGCACTTACGTCCTCCTGGCCACCACTTAATGGAGGTCACTGTGGGGCTGTTGAGGATGAACTCCTGGGTGGCAGGGTCGTAAGTCGCTGTAGTCTCCAGACCCCGAAGATGAGTTCCTGAAAAAACGCAAACACAGTATTTTAGCAAAAAGTCAGCCATAAAACAGACACAAGGACAGAAATGGGCAATGGGAAGCTGAACTCCAGTAGTAATGTACACATTTAGGCCACAATGTGGTTTTAGGCCACAAAAAGAACTAACTATCCACTAATTAAAGAAGAACAAGTGAGGGTCAGACCATATTCTGGGACCTGAAGACAATTCTCAGAACACACTGTTTTTTTGCCAGTGGTCTTGGACCAGTTTTCCAAGCCCCTCCAATCTGACTCCTTTTGGCTCTTACACACCCAAAGGCCTTCCACAGTTAAAGGTCCAAAAACCCACGCTCAAATGGGCTTCACTAAAACTCAAATAAATTGCAAAATCAAAATCATGCACTTTTCAGCCACAAGACAAAATCAGGAGCACCCACCATCTCCTCATTCCCTCATCAGGCCCACATTCTCCTCACTTGATGGAGCAGTTTCTCCCAAATGAGATCATCCAGAGCTCCAACTCAGCCAGCAGCGGCACATGTGTGCTAGGGGACCAGTGCAGGTAGATGGAGACTGAGAGGTGACGGTAACAATTCCAGTGACTGTCTTCTGCCCCCAATTCTCTCCTTCGCACACACCTCTCTTAGCTGTGCCTTTGTCCCTGCATTTGTAAAATATAACCACTGGGCCCACTTGCTTAAACTAGACTCTATCCAAGGGCTTCAACTTCAAAAAAAGTTATCACCTCGATGCATCCACATTTCCAAAGCACAGAGCTTAGTGGCAGACTTCCACAGGCAGCTTAGCACAGACTGACTTTGCTGGGAAAAGATCTTCACACCTCACTAGATGCAAGAGATTCTCCACATACTCACAGTTACTTTAAGCTTCACGCAGTCTCTACATTTCAATTCAGCACAAAGATGAATCCTGCTCCATTATTAAAAAATCAACTCTCATCTGTAACTCTCAGATGTCAAAACTACAGTTTCCCAAGACACAATATCCTCCCTTTGAGACCTGGATTAGAAGTGTTGCAATCACAGTACTGCTGGAGTTACCAACATCCATTTCAAAGCTTGAAAGCAAACGAATAGCAACAAAGTGTAATTGAGACAGAATTAATCCCCCCCACACATTTCATGGTCCAATTAAACAGAACACATGAGAGCGAGCTAAAGAACTGGGAGGATAAAGCTCCACATGAAACATGAGCACTGGAACCAAGTCATCCACGTGTTCCCTGATCCAAGTTCAGTCCCAAGGTGACAAGCAACTCTGACTGTTTTTCAGCCCCATATGGCTCTGCCCTTCAGTCTTCACATTGAATGTTAAGCAGGAACCAGACTGGACAGTGTGGTCAGTGCAGAAAGGAAGAGCTGTCATCAAACGGGCATCGCCACCGTCACAGGCAGCACCACACCTCGGTGCGAATGGCACAAGGGGCACTGGAGAACTACAGACACCCAGTTCTCCCACAGGAGAAAACAGGGCAAGCAGCACACGGCATAATGATCTTTTAAAAGTTTCAGAGGTAGCTCACTGTACTCTACAGCCACAACCGTGTGCGCAAAGGCAGTGGTGCAAGCACACACCATTTTCCCAGGTAGGGGGATCCTTTGTACACAAAGCCACTCCCAGAAATAGCATTTAGTAAATGTACTGTACCATGGCCCATTTCAGTCTGGGCATAAGTGCCAATGATTTCCAGGTTCCAGGCAGGCATGAAGAAGCGATCCTGCTGCTCTGGGGTTGCCTGGGTGAGAAGGGTGGGGAGGAACATGCCCAGATGAAGGTCCAGAGGTTCAGGCCGTCCGCGATGAACAAAGCTGTGAAGAAGTGTCATGGGATGGGAGTGTGAAAGCAATGTTAAGGGAAAGAAGCAAGCATGAGGATTGATGGTGGAGGTTTAGGAAGAGACAAAAAGGAAAAAAAGAGATTCACGGGTAAATCAGAATTCAGCGAGTGCATCTCAGAAAGCCAGAGTACTGTCCTTTTCTCAGACCTGAATAAAACAACACTACCCTGACTCTGAAATAAACACACTGCAATGCATTTCATTCTATTCATATATAAAATGCATTTGCAACATTTTGGATGCACCATGACTGATAAAAAAGGATTAATCCAATCCAAAAAGATTGCCCAGACCCTCACCGTGGTTTGGAAACCAGAGCACACCTAAGTGTGCTGGGCTGAGTCAGTGTGTGATCTGCTGAGATATGACCTGGAGGAAGCGAGCCTCCCCCCAAAGACAGCATCCACTTTTTGTTTTTCCATGGTTTGTGGGTCGAATCTGGTGGAAGTCCCAGTTTACACGGCTGAATGAGCCAGGCTTTCATTGAACAATCATTGTTTTAGAAAAGGACAGTTCTGTCTGTGCTATCTACTACACGTTTTAAATAAAGACTAGACAACAATGACTCTATTACATTCCAGCTCAGGTTCCCTCAACTTTTGCTATTTGTAAAAGCTCTTAAAGGGACAGTGCTCTGTGTACTGTGAACATAAACAACTTGGCAAAAATGCCAACGTTTCTCAACCTGTAAATCAGCACAAAGCCTCTGCAATTAATCCAGTTTCATTGGAACTATTCTTCCTCCAAGTTCTGTCAAACACCATTGCCAGGTAGTTAAGCCACCTATAAAGTTTTTTGATTTAATGAGTTACAGGCTTCATGGAATCTTTAAATATTCATAGCTTTGAGTACTAAAATAGCTTGGATGCAGTTGAGGATCAGCACCTTCTGTACAAGTCTGTCCATCTGGCACATTGATGGTGAAATAACACAATTGGTCTTCAACAGAAATATTTATATATTTAAATAAGAGATGCATTATGGAAAGAGCACTGATCTGAGCTTAGCTCAAACTCAGCTGGTGCTCTTATCCAAGTGGGAAGAACGCACCCTTGCGGTACCTCTAAATGTACGTTAATAGGAACCAGCTCTATCCCTGGAGCTTCCCAAGAACTGCAGTTCTTTCTTTTAATACTCTCAGGCACCTACAAATAACTTCAACCATCTAATACACCCAGCAGCAATCTTTCCTAACCTTTTTGACTAAACAGCGACCAATCAAGTCTCTCTCCAGAGACTTATTCGCTACGGAATAGATTAAAATCACAAAGCCTACCCAGCAGGTAAAACCGATAGACAAGCTTTGTCTTACTACGCAAGATAAAACTGAGTAACTACTTGTCTGTCCAAGCAAGGATTCCATTCAATAATCCAGAAGTTTGTTTCCCCATCACCAGTTTCTAAAGATCAGGATTAAATTAAGCAAACCTCAGTGACAATTACTGTAGAAGCTTTACTGATGAAGTAATTAAACACTCCGCATTCACAGCAGGAATGCCAGGCAGCTGCATTTTAATTAATTCACCACGGAAAGTACACTCACTTTACCACACTGTCCCTGTGTCATTTCTATTAAATGTCAAAACACTCATTTTACCATCAAGAAACATATAAGAACTACAATCAAACCATATCATCACCAGGCAAGAAAGTGCAATGATCTAAGGTGAAACAGCAAGCAAAACAAATCACTTTGGTGTGGATGCATCTGATTTAAAGAAGCTGGTGTGAAAAAGGCAAATGAGGTTAGAAGCATTCATTGTCTCTCAGCTTCCAGCACGGAGCTACATGTGTTCGTTCTGTCTCTCCATCTCATTCCAAGCAGGACAAATGACAGGATTTCGGCCATTGCATCTTCTACAAATGTCCCAGCTACCATAAGCAGCTGTAACGGAACAGCCAGGAAATCGGCATTACCCGTGAACTTCTGCCATGCCCAGACTTGTATATGCCATGCTTTCCAAGTTTAGATGCCAGCACAAGCAAAGTCTTGGGTCTGTTAAGCTATTCTTGCTGGTACTTCTCAGTCATAATTCCAGGTTCTGGGATACAGGACTGTTTTCTGATCCATTAAACGTTTTTCCATTCGTCGTTTTCATCAGTCGTAAGAATAAGACGTTTTTCTTCCTTGAACCCAAGATCTTTCCATGAAGTTGTACAGCTGCAATGGAGTGGCACCCTGGAAGAGAAGTGCCTGGGGCAAAGAACACCTTCCTTTCAAAACCCAAACTGCACAGTCTGGCCATGCTCCACTGCACGTAAAGGCACATTGCTGCCCTGGGCCTGCAGGCAGTCATGCACTAAGAACTCGGACATATACATGCCCCAAATTCAGGCACAAATGAAGCCCACAGCACTGTTGACTGACATGTTCCAACCGGTTCAATTGGAATTCAGACTCCTAGGGCCCAGAAGAACCTCCTCATCTTAAAAGAAAACCAAACAACCACAGAGTCAATGATCAGCTAACAGGTGCATTTGGGAAAAGCTCAAACCTAACTCTGTGATTGTTCGGATGTGGAATGGAGCCGCTGTCCAGCCACAGGACACGTGAACAGTTAACCAAACAATTTTACCTTTCACCTTTCAGATTTACCTGGGGAGCGTCACCAACTTACAAACTGGAGTTACAGAAGAGAGGTTACCCATCGGTCCCCGAGGGGAACTAACCATGTCCCATTTCGGTCTGGGCGTAGGTGCCAATTATCTTGACTCCACGGACCAGAGGCAGCCATTTCTCCTTCTGAGCATCGGTCGTTTGGATCTCTAAGGTTTTTTGAAACATGCTGAAGTGGAGACCAAAAGGTTCAGGAAAATTGCCCAAGCATGTTCTACAGGAGAGAAAGAGGGATCTAGATCTCAGTCTTACTGTTCCTGTGATCCTGATCTCCAGCTGCAGCATAAGATAAATAATCTCCTTCCCTAGTTCATCCTTTTTTGTCCCACAAGCAACCTCAAAATAAGGAGGCATCAGAGGCAATGCTAATGGTAAAATGAATGTCTATGTTTCTTTCAGGCATTTTATTCTCCTTGGGAATCCTGCTGTTGCTATGTAACTGGAAAAACTACTGTTCTACAAAGATTTATGGGGAGCTTCAAACTAAGGACGTGAAAACCAAATTATTTTCTTCCCCGTCTCTTAGGCTAGCAGGGAATAAACTGCACCGCTGCTGGCAGCCCAGAACTGGGCCATATTAGCTAGAAGCACAGGTATTGAAAAGGAAAAGGCTGCTCAGGTGACCAAGCGTGAAACTCACCTTCAGTTAAAATTACTGTTACAGGCTGGTGCTGTGGGGAATGAAAGGAACATCAGACATTCCAGGTGTGCAGGCAAAGTACATTCCCAATTAAAACAAGCTCCGGAAGACAAATGTGCTAGAAAGTTTCACTGTATAAAAGCTTTGTAGGAAATGACAGCATTTTCCCTTCCACATTCCACAATCTGAAGAGGTTTTCCATCTTCCACCTAGTGCGCACGAGTGTTCATTCCATCCAAACCCAAAGACAGAGGAAGAATAAATGAGCGCCCTGCTTGAACACCGACACATGCGATCGCCCCCAGCTGCCCACAACGCCACGAGGGAATCCCCTCTCAGCCTAAGGCACTGACAACTGCTTGGGAGCACTGTTCCACTGACTAAACATGCAGCATTTTAATGGCTTCTTGCATCAATCAAGTTTAAAGCAGAACTGAACACTGGCTAATTTAGAGCAGAAACTTCACCTCTGTGTGCTCCACAAAGAATGACTCTGATTTTCTTAACGTGCCTTTTAACAGCTTTGAGCGACAAAGGAGTGAGATTCCCATCTTCCTTCCTGACACATGGCAAACAGGAGAAGTATGAGCTGTGAAGGGGGGAAAAAGAGTTTTCTTCCCTTCTTATTCTTTCTCTAGACTTTTATTCCTTCCCCTCCCAATTCCTACAATCCACGGGGCATCTCCCACTACCTGCACAGCTCGTGGCCCCAAGGCTGTATTGTGTAACTGCTCACGTTGCTGCACCAGGACCGAGGACAGCCAGCTGCATCTGGCCCTGGCAACTGGATCACGGATCAAAGGTTGCCTTGTCGGTCTGAAGTTTGTACTTGCCACAAGCCTGAGCCAAAAGGAGGGCTGCAGTCCCAGATCACTTATGGGAGAAGGATGTGTACTCATGTGCTACTCTGGCAATACGGATCTTTCCAGATTTCGCAGCATCCAACGCCACCCACACAGCAAAGGCACCTGCATCAGAGAGATGGGTTTCGCAGCCCTTCTGTCAGTAGTGAACCCAGGGCAACAGAAGCTAAGCTTTTGTTTTCAGAGAACCCAAACCAAAATGAACAGTTGCACAGACATTCTCAGGCTGCAAAACTGGGTCACAGAAGAGGGCTAGTTTCTTTAAAGCAAAATCCACAAGCAAACTTCTCTCTTTGCATTCTTGAGGTCACTGTCTAGAGGAGGAGCTTAGGGTTGCCTCAGGGGAGGAGCAGTGATTTCCAGCTGTATCAGCAAACCCAAGTCAGACTCACCCACTACAAATTAATGTAGCAGTGACTACCAGGGCAAACACCAGGCACTATGGTAAAGAGCTCAAACCAAGAACATCAGAAATACACAGTTCTCAGAGCAAACAAACTCTGCTTGTCGGCAGGAAGTGCATATCCTGCTCCCCATTCCTCCACATTATTGCAGAAGACACTGGAACATGCAATCAGTCTATCGCAATCATCACTATCTTTTGAAATCCTGAATGTCTGCAGTTGGAATTGACTCTAAAAAAACTGAAGCCTTTCCACTATTTTGGTTGATTTTGGATGATGGACTCTGACCAGTCACACCAGACCGCTCACATCACACAAGACACAGATTTATTATTTGGGTTCCCATTAGAAATACGAAGCTTTCATCAGTTTAAAGTCTAGAATTGCTGACTCACAAGTAAGTTTATGGAAAGACAAAACTAGAATCTATCATCTGACTACTTCAGAAAAGTCCTGTTTTCACAAAATTCCATCAGCAACGCTACCAAAAGACAGCATTCACTTTGCAGACTTCACAGAAACGTGGCAACTGGTACAATGGAGAGACTTATGTGAATTTTCTCCACAAAAAATGATCAAAGAAACTTCCCTATTGCCTCCAATAACCCTTGTGTAGGAGAATTTAACAATTAACTCCTGCCATACTCTACCTGAATACAGTCACTGAACTTCTGCCTTGTTATCATTGTCCACAGAGGACAACTTTCATAGAATGCTGCATGACCTCTACCAAATCTTTTGCGACATAAGTCAGTGTAGACCAATTGCTTTGAAATTAAAACTACAGCAGACAGCATGACTTCAACTAACTAGTCCCAGTATTCATGTCCCGAGGCCAACAACAGCTCTTCTACAAACCCAGTCAGAGGGAGCCTGTGATTCTACCAGTGCATTACTTAATGTGCAACTTTCATTAAATGTGCCAGAGGATGTATTCATGGTATGGATATATTCACCCATCTCTGGATTTCTAGAGCTGTGCAATCTCTCTGCTAAGCATTTTCTGTTTGATTACTTCAGAAGGAGTTTAATAGAACCAAGGGGAGAATTACATCCAAGTCAGGAACAATGTTCCCTGCAAGTCATAAGGAATGAAATTCAGATGTAAAGACAGTTGTATTTTCATTAACTTAACCCCAGGGTAAAACTGTCAGATAAACAAAAGGTCTGATAAAACAAAAAGCCTCTAGGTGAAAGGGAAGCACTGCAGCACCAAGAGCTCAGAGGAGGGAGATGGGCCACATCTTTCTAAACAAGAACTTATAAGCTACCTTGAAACACTGCCAAGTACACCTGCAATGCAACTTTATTAGGTGTAAGTGCACAGTGAAGTAACTGGCTTTAAGGCATTTCATTAGAAATTGGAATTTCTTCAGATCCATCCAGATTCAAAAATATTTCAGTATATTTTTTTATTCCTTTGGGGAAAAAAATAGAAAACAGACTACAAGTCCCACTTTTACTTCCTGCACCACATACAATATGAAGGGTGTAATTATTAACAATGCATTTCTAGTAAGAAACCTAAGAACACACAATATTCAGGAAATCATGGTTTCATCTGAAATTCACTGAAGCCAAGACATGGACTTTCACACAGGTCTTTAGCTTCCTTTGGACAGCAAACACAGGAAAAATCCATAACTCTAGTGTCCTTGGTGATGATCAAAATATAAACAAAAGGCAAACTCTACGGCCAGGTACCTTTTAAACCAGTAGATCTCCTCTGGATCTGCAATTCCATATTCTCTCAACTTCATGACCATCAGAGCGCTCTTCCTGATGGCTTGCTCATAGCGTTGGCTACGGGAGAGGAAGTTCAGATCCTCGTGCTGGAAGTCAGGGTCATTAAGAACTAAGGCCTCTGGGCACAGAATAGAAGAGAAAAACAAACTCAGTTTCCACAAATCTCAATAGACAGGGCAAGAGAAACAATTCAGCGCTGCCCCTGCTGCACCTCCAGGTGCAGATATCAGGAAAACAGAATTAAAATTGAATGAAATCAGAAAGAAGGGAAAGCTCTCGGAAAGAGGGACTCCAGCAAGCAGGCACTCTCCCGTTCCCCATGGACCATATTTTAAGTTAGGGGAGCTATGAACTCTGCAGGAGGTCAACTCACTGATGCAAGACCTGCAGGCCCCTCAACAACCATCTCAAATCCCCCAACAGCCAGCATTACTGCAGGGTCAGACTGCCTCGTGGACTCTGATCCCCACACAGCCGCTGGCAGTAGGGCACAGCTATCATTTCTACTATGTCAAATGCAAACCAAGGTAACCAGAGGTCAGTGACCCTCCACGTCTCCTCTGGCATACAAGTTACACAACACCAGCCTCCGACAGTCCCAGCAGCATAGGCTGGGAACAGAGAGAGGACGGAGGCATCTCATTAATACCACACATCGTGGAAGTCGTGAGCGAGAACCAGGCCATGAGGGAACCGTTGGGCAAGAGCGAACCAGGACGGAAAAAGGAGGGGAGAGAGCCCAAGAGGAATGCCCATGGGAAGCTGCCTCTCACCTTCTGGCGGGGGAGAGAGAGAGGTAAAAGAGCATTGCTCTACCGGGGCCACCCCAGACCCTTTCTGGGAGGGGGGATGCGTGACGCAACACCGCTCCTGCGTGTCCCCCCTGCCACAACCATCTGACAAAACCCCGTCCTTCAGCCGCCCCTTTCCTCACAGCTGCCCCTTTCCCTGCAGCTGCCCCTCTCGCCCCCCACCCCCGGCCTCCCTCGCCCCAGAGCTGCCCCCGGGCCTCCCCCCCGCTTCCCCTCTCCTCAGCCCTTCTCTCCTCCCGCCGCCGCTCCCCCCCCCACCGATCTCCTTGCGCCGGCGGGTGCGCTCGGCTCCGCCGTCCAGGATGTGGGTGAGCAGCTCGGGCTGGAAGGTGGCGGCGGCGCGCTCCCTCCGCAGGTCCGCGTTCATCATCGCGGCCGCGGCTCGGCTCCACTCCGCTCCGCTTCTCTCGGACCCGGCCCCGCTCCGCCGTGCCCCCGCTCGACGTCACGCTCCCGCGACCGACCACGTGACCGCCCCCTTCTCACGTGACCGCCGCTAGCGGGAAGGGTGAGCTGGGGGGTGGAGGGCGGTGGCGCGATGGGCGTGTTGCGCTGCGCCGCGCGCACAGGCAGCTGCCGGTGGCCGCGCTCCGTGCCCACCGGGAGAGCGGTGCGCGGGCAGCGTTCGAGGCCGGGCCAGCGTCGTGTGGGAAACGTTGGGCTGAACGGGCGTGGAGGCGTGCATGGAGTTGTGCGTTACGCGGCACCTCGGGAGGGCCCGCAGCGCGGCGCCTGCAGCCGGGCAGCTAGCAGTGATCTAATGAAACAGTGCGTCCGTGTCCGTGTAGCTGATGCGTTTGTCCGTGCGTTAGCTGCCGCATCAGATCATGCCCTAAATCGGCACGGAACGCGCTGCACCTGGGGCCAAAGTGCGTGAAGTGTGCACAAAACATGCTGCAGCGGAGGAGGTGCAGGCGCTGGGCAGGCACAGTGCAGCCAGGGTTGTGTTACAAGGAGCATCAAATGCGCACTCAGCATCTTGCATCCCTGCCTGGCTCCGACCCGCTGCACAACAGGAGCAAACCGTGAGGGATGCAGGACAGCCCTTGCCCTACTCGAGAGGTGCAGAGTTGAACCTGCTCTTTAAATCTGGATTAGGTTGGACTAGATGATCTCAGAGGTCTTTTCCAACCTTGTGATACTGTGATAGGTGATGAAGGGAGCCGCAGAGTGCACAGAGGTGGGTTTCCACCTGCGACCCTGCCAGAGGGGCTTCACAACCATTTGGTATCTGGATCAGGTATTGAGGTGGCATGAACTGAGATCTTTTGCCTTCCTGCAGGCCCGTCGGCAGTTATGTGAGATGCTGCCAAGTGCTGGTGTCTATTACTTCCCGTGGGAGATCAACAGCTTGGTCCCGGAGGGAGAGGTGCTGAGGACGTTTGGCAAGTGAGAACAGTTCCCTGCTCTCCTTGTAGGCCAGGCTTTTCCTTTACTTGCTGATCCCCCCTCCCTTTGTTTGTAATTGTTGTAGCTCTGCACCACTGAGCTCCCCAAATCAATCATCCCCAGGTTATGTTCCTATGACCTGGCCCGGTCTGAAGCCGTTCTCACTGCTCAGCACAGCTCAGCCCAGTACCAGGTCTGTGTCAACACCGAGTTTGTGGAGCCGTTCCAAGCCCAGCTGGGATCCCGCTACCTGGTCCTGGGAGAGGTTGAACACCGGGAAGGTAAATACTTGAGGAACCAGTGCCCTTGGCTGCTGTTTGTGGTTAATCAGCTCCTTCGTGGCTCCCTGAGTGCACAGTGAGACACACCCTCACTGAAGACAGTGTTGCCCTCGGCAGGCTCACCTCATGAAGCTGCCACTGGTCACATGAGCCTGCGATTCAGGGCAGGAGCAGCCTGTCTGTCCCCACTGAGCATGAGAAGAGCTGCCTGCATCCTGGTGAAACATGCTAGAGCGTTCTGGCATCATTGCCAGCCACCACATCCTCTGCACTCCCAACTGTGGTGATTGCAGCAGTACCTCATTGTGAGCTGGCTGGGTTGGTCTTTGCTATTCTTGAAAGGCTCTGATTATATCCCTGCCCTCAGACATAGGGTGTGAGGAATGCAGCCGGGCTCTGGCACACAGGGCACCTGTTGTCCTTTCCTGAGGTGCCCTGAGTGTTACTCCTGGTGCTCGGTGCTTACGTGGGCAGTTGATCTGGGCTGGGTCATGGGGTAGTGAAGCAAATTCCATGTTGTCTTGGCCACACCTGATAACAAGCATTCGCATTTGGGCCATTGAAGTCCTCATGGCATCTGGTGAGTCACCTGCTAAGCCACTGCTGCAGAATTCCTTTACAAGACATGCTGTTTTGGTCATCACAGCTTGGCCCCATTTTGCAGGAG
Source organism: Dromococcyx pavoninus (assembly GCA_033558185.1). NCBI lineage: Eukaryota > Metazoa > Chordata > Aves > Cuculiformes > Neomorphidae > Dromococcyx > Dromococcyx pavoninus. Next base: position 25,154 of record JAUMJL010000596.1, read on the forward strand.
TGGAAGGGGAGCCGGCTGAAGTGGTGGCTGAGTCACCAAGGCTTGACCCCTTTTGTGCAGCTCTGGTATGATTTGAATGCCACCAATGAACTGCTGGTTGTGGTCGGCATTGAGCCTTTTCTAAGTCCAGCTTTGTTCGGTCCTGTTCTTGTCTGCACAGAGGCATTCAGGAATGAGCTTAGACTCATCCCTGATGAGTTTTAGACAGGGAAAAACCAAACTTCTTCCAGCCAGGAAGCAGACAGATGCTGCATGGCAGGCACTGGCACCGAGGTGTCCTGGGCTCAGAATTCCCCGGTGCCAGGAGAGTGCAGAGTCAGCCACCAGCATTTTGTAGCTGACAGGGCAGAGGAAGAGCACTGAATTAACTGGCTCCCAGGCTTGCTGCTTGTGTTGGTGGAGATACGTGGCCATTCCAGGCTCCTGCGGTGTCTCAGGCTATGGTTATTTGGCCAGCTATTTGCTGCCTGAGGGAACCTCTTTACCTTCGAGCTGCTCTGTCTGTTTTTCTGTCTGCAGAAGCTTCCTGTTTATATTCCCAGGTGAGGGTCCCATGGTAAAGGCACGAATATTGACCTGCGTCGAAGGGATGAATGTGCCCTTGCTGGAGCAAGCCATACAGGAGCAGAGGAAATACTTCAATGAGAGGCAGGAGCGGATGGGGAACAGTACATCCTGACAGCAGCTCTGAGACCAGTCCTTCCTTGCATTGCCATTTGCAACAAATACTTTAAAATTACATTTAGAAGGTGGTTTTGCAACATACTACTTTTTGCCGCAGCAAATAGCAAAGTCAGGTCACTAAGCAGGGGAACACTTGAAGACTGTGAGTCAGTATGTGACTGTGGGTTGTCCCTCCATGCCAGTGTCATCACTGAAAATAGCTCTGGGAAGTAGGATTGTTGTTTGTTCAAAAGAGTGGTTAAAGAAAGGAAGTGCTTGATCTATACTGATCCTTTTGTCATGCAAGGCTTGGAGACATCAGGAAAAGAAGTCTCCAAACCTTGAACCTTGAGTTAAACAGCTCACGCCCAAACAGCCAAAGCACAGTGTGTGACCGGGCTGTTGGCAGGTTGGAGGTAAAGGGCATTAGCACAGAGTTCGTTAGCCCTGCATGGTTGCAGGTCCTTGAGTACCTGTGTTTGGTTCCTGTGACTCAGCTGCCACACAGGAATGTTCCTGGCAAAATGCTCACATATCTGGGCTGACCAACAAAGAAACAAGAAGAACAAAGAGTCACTATTTTCAGTACCACCTGCCTCTTCGGGTTTTCAGAAGCTGCTGTCCCAAGGTGGGGGATTGACTTCAGTTCTAAAACAAATATTTGAAGTGCCCTGAGAGCCACCACTTGACTTTCTTCCTTGGCACAGCTAAGTTTAGGAGACCTTAAATCACTATTTTTTTGAGCATCTAAAGGTTTTGATTGATATTTTCTTAAATAAACATTAAAAGAGCAGACAGGCTGTGTTATTATTTGTTAAAAACCTCTTTCTTTCTAAGCCAAATGCATTAGGCCCTGCAGAAACCCTGTAAGAAAATGTAGCAATATGCAATTTTTCCTCCTCAATACTGGGGGTGTAAGAAGTGCTTGAAAAAAATTGCGAGAAGAGGAGGTGAAGTTACATCAGAGCCACTCTGGTTTAAGAATATGGTGCCAGGCCCTCCTAGGAGAGTTAAACCACCAACAATAAACCCAAAACTCAGTAATGTGAGATGAGAATAACAAGTTAGTGAGAGAGGGAGAGAGGAGACTGTCGTGTACTATAGGAATCCCTAGATCTGCAGTGAGCTAGGACTGTGGCTTGCAGGGTAATTCGGCCACCTGCAGCCTTTTCAGTTTATTGCTCAGATTGTCTGGTGAAATATTCAGAAAACAAGGACTGAAGCCATGCAATGCACAGCAGCAAATGAAAATGCAGCAGGTATTGACAAAATCCCCTGGCAGGCTTGCTTCTAGGGCCTGAGGTATCTCGGTAATTAGAGTGCTTTCTATAATCTTTCATCATAGTAAAGCCTTACAATTTCTTCAGGCAGTTGTGGAGCTCCAAAAGCCCTGCCTTATTGTGTGCTCTGTTCAGCCCAAGTCCAAAACCAGGATCTCAAGTTGCAAGATTTTAACCTCGTTTTGCAAAAGAGAGTAATGAGTCTGTCAAGACGTGTTTAATGTTTACACCTCATCTCCTGATCACTTAGGAAGAGAAGAACAAATTTGGCAGTGACTGGGGATGGAGACGTGAGTGTAAACTCAACCTTCACAACCCACACAGGAGTTTGCCATAGCCACGTGGATCCCTCTTTGGCCACCAGAACAAGTAGCTTCGGTTCTTTCAAACTGGCAAAATCAGGATCAATTTAAAAAATATTTTGAAGTGGCTCAGCAATGGGCTAAATCACTCCTTTTTAGATCACCTCAAAGTTGGGGTCTGCACTGTGGACCCATGCAGATAGTGGGGCTGACAGACACGGAGCCCAGGAGCCCTCCAGAAGGCCTCCCTGTAGCTCTGCCTTTCCTGGTCCCCAGTTACGCAACACATCCCCTTGATGCCAGGTGCTGTATGAACGGGGGTGTGGAGCCTCCCTGGGCAGTCCCTGCTGCCTTTCCTGAGGCCCCAAGCACCTCATTTCACTCTGGCTTTAGCCTCCACAGGCAGCGCTGGGTCTGGGTCTGCCCCAGAGCACAGGGCTGAGGCAGCATCATGGACGCCTTCCAGGAGATGTTCCAGAAGGTGAAGAAGATCGGGGAAGGCACCTACGGTGTGGTGTACAAGGCTCGCAACACACACACGGGGCAGCTGGTGGCCCTCAAGAAGATCCGCTTGGACGCGTGAGTGGGATGGAGCCCGGGGCCCGCACAGCCCAGTGCCCAGCCCGCCGCCCGGTGCCCACCCGCTGTGGCCTGGCAGTGGCGCCCTGGGCTGGGGCGAGGGGGAAGGAGCCGCCATTTTGGGAGGCAGCCGCTCCCTCAGGGATAGAGTCGGGCCTGGCAGGGCTCAGCCTCTGGGCAAGACAACTCAGCCCCTCCAGGGTGGGCACAGAGCAGATAAAAGCTTGTTACTGCTCCCCTAGGTGTCCAGGCTGGGGGGTGTCAGCATGCCCCGTGGTGGCCCCTCAGGATGGCGGAGGAGCTGCCTGATGGGCAGAGCTTTCAATCCCGTCCCCACTCTCGGAAGGGCTGAGGTCAGCATTTAAACCCTCAGGGGCTCCCAAACCACCTCTGCCCCAGAGCCTGCACTGTCCAGGTCACCTCTCCCTCTGCTTCCCTGTGGCTCCATTTCATTCCCCTCGCTCCAGAGCACCCCACATGGCTCCATCCCAAGCTCGCAGTTTGAGAGAGCCTGCCCTGGGCAGGCAATGCAGTACCAGGGAAGGGAGAGGAGACACGGGACCCTGATGGGTGGTGGGATCCCACTGGGAGCCAAGGGGCCATACATTCTGTCTCTGCCACAGGGACATGGAGGGCATCCCCAGCACAGCCATCCGAGAAATCTCCCTGCTAAAGGAGCTGAAGCACCCTAACATAGTCAGGTAAGACCTGGGTAAACCCTCCCCACCAGCACACTTATGGGTTCCTTCTCATCCCCATAGGATGAGCAGGGTAAGGGCAGCAAGAGGGCAAGGGCAGCAAGAGGGGCCTTCCAGCCCTTTCCTGACTGCACAGAAAGGAGCAAAATGGACAGAAACATGCAGGAACCACTTGTCTTCCCTGGTTTGCTGTAATAGCCCAGAGCACTGCTGCTTTACTCCAGCAACACAGGCTGGTCCAAGCTGTTGCTACTGCCCTGTACTAGATGCTGCTTTTAGATCTGCCTCTCTCTGCTCTAAAGAACTCACAGAGAAGAGGCATCTGTGGGAGGAGGGATGTTCTGGTATATTTGGATCTGGAGAGGGTCTTGCGACGCACTCTGTAAGAGACTTAACACTCCTGCATAGCATGAATTCCTACAGAATGGTACAGAAGGGAGAGCTTGCACTTCTTTTGCAGGCTCCTGGATGTGGTGCACAGCCAGAAGAAGCTCTATATAGTGTTTGAGTATCTGAATCAGGACCTGAAGAAATACATGGACTCATACCCAACTAGAGAGCTTCCTTTAAGCTTAGTCAAGGTAGAGTGGAAGGAGCGCTAATAGACAGAGCAGAGAGCACAGTGTCCTTGCTGCCTTCTGCTGGGCAGAGCCAGCACCAAGCTGCTCCCATACAGACTGCATCTGGAAGAGATTCCTCCTTGGCTGGAGGCATTCAGCCTCAGAGCATTTCAGCTGGGGAAACCTCCTGGCACTATTGCTCAGCATGCTGTTTCCCAGCTGCTTCCAGGTTCTTCAGCCAATCTCGCTGCAGAACAAACTGCTGTTAAGAGAAAACTGAGGGATCTATTGTTAATTGTCTTTGTACAGAGTAATGGCTGGGTGGAAGGGGCCTTCAAAGTGGTTTCATCATGCCTTTGTCTGAAATCTCTCCTTAGAAATACCTTTTCCAGCTGCTGCAGGGTCTACGGTTCTGCCACTCTCATGGAGTCATCCACAGGGACTTGAAGCCGCAGAACTTGCTCATTAATGAAGCAGGAGCAATCAAGCTGGCTGATTTTGGACTGGCAAGAACTTGTGGAGTCCCCCTGCGCACGTACACTCACGAGGTATTGTTGAGACTGCCTGGAATGGGAGAACAGGGTACACAATTCATAGTGGGTGAGCAGCAGCACAAGTTATTTATCCATTTCTCAAGCACCCCTGTGCCCAGGCACATGCTCTTAACCTAACCCACATCTCGGAGGCCACCTCATGTCCCTACAAAGTGTGCTCACTGCCTGTGCCCTGGCTTGCCTACAAGCTGGATTCCAGCCTTCTATACATAGGGTACAGTGATTTGTTCTAGAGTCTCCTCTTGAAGAACGATCTGTTAATCCAAATCTTGCTGTCACCAAGGTGTCTGTTAATCAGCATGGCCTTGGCACACTCTGATTTGTACGATTGCTGCTTTATAGCTGAGAAGAAAGGATCCCATGACTCTGGTTTCACTCAGGGAAATGAGACAAATCTTGTTTGTTTGTTCCTTACCAGGTGGTGACTCTGTGGTACCGAGCCCCTGAAATACTGCTGAGATGCAAACACTACTCAACCGCTGTGGACGTCTGGAGCATCGGCTGCATCTTTGCAGAAATGGTAAAATAGAATTAAATAATCTCTTCCGTGAGCAGAGGGGATGCAGCTGCAATGGGAGGTGGGGAAAAGAGGGCCAAGACGCAGAACAACTATGATGCTGTGGCCCTGCCTTGTGTTGGCTATGGAAAGGCTGTAAGTTTGGGGATTAGCTGATCCTTAGCTATGGGCTCAAAAGACAATCTAGCAGAAGGCACAGAAGTCTCTGGAGGCCAATTGCAGTTCTAGTTACATGGGAACGTGATGTCTCTCTTTGCAGAAGAGGTAACTTCAGTCTTCTTGCTGCAGGATTTTGATCCTGGGAAGAGATGACTCTTGCAGATGTCCCTGCAGAGGACTGCAGAGAACTAGCACTTCACAGCATGGCACAGGGATCCCCTAGGGGTCAACACTCCCCTTCTCCCAAAGCTCCCAAGCTGCAGCTCAGCAGAGCCTGGGTGGGTGGGCAGGGAGGGAGGCAGCCTGCTAGAGCTGGTGTTAGGAAACCAGAAACACAGGGGGATAAAGGACTGGATGAAAGAGAATAGTCTCAGGGAAGCATAGATGCATGGAGAGGAGCTGGAGGCAAGCAGATACTCCTGACTCTCCCAGCCACTGCCTGGCTGAATTGCTGCATTGTAGCTGCCCTGGTCTCTGTAGTTGTTTGCATCTGCTGAGACAAAGGGTTGCTTGCAGTGGGAAACAGGGCACACAGCTGATGGAAAGGTGGGAACTGGCTTGTTTCCCCCCACCCCTCAGGTGACCAGGAAGGTCCTGTTTCCTGGGGACTCTGAGATTGATCAGCTTTTCCGGATCTTTCGCACCCTGGGCACTCCCACCGAGGCAACCTGGCCTGAAGTGACCCAGCTGCCTGACTACAAGAAGGACTTTCCTCGGTGGGCAAGGAAGGAGATGAAGCAAATTGTTCCCAACTTAGACCGAGATGGCAGAGACTTACTGGTGGTGAGTGATAGCTCAGAGCAAGACCTAGGGACAGGCAGGACCTATTTAAACTGGGCAAAAGGATATTTTGGACTGATGTGCCCAGAAATGCATTAGCTGATCTGGCTCTATTGCTCATCTCTGCCATTGCAAAAACACCGAAGCATCGAATAGGCCTCAGTCCTGGCTCTGAAGCAGGGCTGTTGTTGCAGGTTTCTCCAGGAAACCACTGCATCCAGGGTCAAAAAAATACTCTATCCTAATTCCTACAATAACTTCAGCTGTGGGTTGCTCCTGAATCCCAAAGAGGGGAAAAGGCAGGACCAACATCTGCATCTGGGCACGTCCAAGTGCAGGTGCAATAGATCATTTGATTTTTGAAAGCTTAAATCTCCTGGGTTTTTTCTCTTGGTAGCAATTGCTCCTGTACGACCCCAGCACGCGTATCTCAGCCAAGGCAGCCAGTACTTCTGGAGAAGCTCTCGGAGCCCTGAAGAGCAAAGTGTGCTGCAGAAACAGTGCAGATGAGAAGACCCAGCTCTCCCCATGCACTTGCACCTCGGGGTAGCAGTGCAGACCTGATTTTGGGCACTCAGCAAGGAGCTGGTTGGGACCCAGGTCTCCCTTTGAGGAGTCTGGAGGTGAATATTCTTGCATTTAGAGACTCTCAGCCTGTTGCTGGGGAAAAGTAGAGCAGTTTGAAAGAGTTCATGTGCAAAAGGGTGGGGGTATTTAATTCAGCATAAGACACTGAGAAAGCATCTTTCAGAGGTTTGTCCTTGAACAGTCAGCAAGCTAAGGTGACACAAATTGATGTTTGTCTGTCCAGCCCTGCAACATCCCCATCAGTGGCTGTTCCTGACACTAGAGTGTGCTGGAGCTCCACTCTGCTCATCTCTTTGCTGCTGTTACCGAAGACTGGGCTTGTCAGCAGTAGACAAGTTGTTTAACCTGAGCTGTTTAACAGACCCGATTCACAAGCTGAAGAGCAGTATCCGGTGTCTTAATTTGTGGCTTAGCTGGGACCAGGAAGCCAAGAGCTCCGGTGAGCATGAAGCACTAGTTGCATGTGGCTAGAGACAGCAAACAGCAGACCACAGGCTTTCCATCATCGATCTGGATGTACTGCTGTTTCCTTCATTTTATTGTCTTGGAAGTGTTTCTGCTGTTCAAGTGTTTGGAGAATTGTCACCTACTTTTGTTGTGGTTTGGACATCATTTTTTTTTCTCAGTCCAGAAAATAATAAATGCTTGTCATTTGTTCAGAAACTTCAGTGTTTGTTGCTTGGCGTGGCCCAGCGGGCTCGTGATGCAGGACAGTGTGGCTGGTCCTTTTTTGCACGGAGCTCTTCTCCCTTCATCATCTCCTGCACTCTGCCTTTCACCCTTTCCAGCCCAAGTCCTTGGCAGGAGCAGAGTCATGTTCTCCACTCTCTTGTGGAGCGAGGGGCTGACAGTTCTGCAGCCCAGAGCTGCCTTGGTATGGTGAGATAGGTTTGCTTCCCATCACAGGGTGCCACAAACAGGTCAGTTACACTTTACTTACTGAAATACCCAAAAGACAGATCTCAACTTAGGGAACCCAAACTTCTGCACTCCTGCATGTGCACATATTTGCCCTCCTCATAACTGTGAACCTGAGAACTGATTTCAGCACAGCCTGGCAGCTCTCAAAAGTTGTCGCCTTCCTAGAGTCTGATGACAGATAAACAACAGGGTAAAGGAGAGATGCAGCTGCATATGCAGATGTAGCACAAACCTCCCTCCCCACCTACTAGAACAGGGAGAGAAACCTTCAGAGTCCTTCCTGAAAAAGCCTCTCTCAGCTTAAGACCATCCTGTCTAAAGCCAAGCTCTGTTGTCCTTTGGCTTCCTTCACCATTCATCCCTTCTCCCCACTCAACAAAAAGCAGCCGGTTGTTCTGCTTCGTTCTTGAAATCAAATAGACCTTTGACATCCCTGCTGCACCAGCTACACCTTCTGACAGATCCTGACATCGAAACCCTGGGACTTGTTACTCACCTTCCTCCAGCCCTGCCAGGAACTCCCAAGTCCCTTAGTTACACAGCATTCCCAAAACTATTTAATCAACTTCAGGCAAGACTCACTGTGTGAACGCTGTCCTGCTTTAAAAACCAAGTGCAAGTTTCTTCCATGTGCAGGGGGGGTAGGATGGAGGAGGCAGCCCTAGAGCCCCACACCCTGCCCAACAGAGACGTTTGAGGGGAAGGCTAGCAGCAAACTCACCTGTTGGGCAGAGCTGTGCTGCAGAAAGGGCAACAGCCCCATTGCTGATGGATCCTCTGCTTTCAGCCAGCCCTGGGGAGCAAAGCAAGAGCACAAGGCTGCTCCCCGCAGCTTTGAAGAGCTGAGACTCATGGACTTCTGAGAACCATGCTGATCCAGGGCTCCTTGGTTGCTCTGGGATGTGACCCTCACCTGGCTATGTTCCTGTGCTCTAAGGGCTGCTGGCCTTTCCCTGGCAGGAGGCCAGGCAAGGGTTTCTCTCCTGATACCTGCCCTGGTCCATCACAGCCCAGCTTCAGCCCTCGCTGCTGGTCCAGACCAGCCAGGGGATTGAGGGGGCTGGGGATGTGTGAGGCTGCTGTATTCAGTAGCTGCCTGCACTTAGACTGGATCAAACAAAACACGGAGCTGCACGCTTTGGTGACTGAGTCCCTCTTTCAGAAGTGTCCAAGGACCTGGGAGCAAATCCTTTGTAGATTGATATGGGGGAGGGATTAGCCATGCCTTTGGCCACTTTGCAGCCTCGTCCTGCAGAGACACCACAACCACAGATACACATTTCTATATTTATTGCATGCAGAAGAATGACCCCAAAAAATGGAAAACCCTCTGGCTCTCCCCTCTTCCTGGGCATAACCACGTTTAACCCACTGCCAGTGGAGTTCTCACAACCCCCCCCCCCCCCCCTTTGCTGTTACCGCAGCACCTGGGGGTCTGTGGAGACTCTGGTGAGTCAAGTCCTTACACACTCACACTCTCTTCCTCGCACGATCAAGCTGTGTTCGGAAGCAGGGAAAGCTGAGAGAGAAGAGTATGCAGCCCTAAATGCAAGACACTCCATTCCTGGAATCGCCACTGCCTCCATGGGGAGAAGCGTTTTGAAGGGATGAATTCCTGAAAGATCCAGATCCAGTACACACCTGAATCCATTCAGTGCCTGAACCGGGAGAGCCTGGGGGAATGGCTTGCCTGGTGGTACCGCTGATACCCCTCTGACGCGGCTGGGAGCAGCAGGAAACTGCTCAGCAAATCTTTCTGACAGAGAGCCATGGCCTCCTTGTAATTTATCTTCTCTTTAGTAACAGGGTCAATGAGATCTTTCTCATAGTTGGACTCATCCTGGAGCCTGTTGGCCAGGTCGCCTGTTATCATCCCTGTCTGGGCAGCTTCCAGCACAGGGATACGACCAGTTTTCTTGGGATCGATGAGCCCTCCGGTTAGATGCTGGACCTCCAGGTAGGGGAAAGCGCTGTCCTTGGTCATCCATCCCTTCTGAACTGCTTCCCCCACAGACAGCCTTCGCTTGGTCACCGGGTCCTCAATCCCTGTGAAAGCTTTCTGGGCATTGAGCAGTCTCTGCATGTAGGTCCTGTCGATCAGCCCCCTCTCGATCGCTTTGTGGACTGAGAACCGGTCTCGAGAAATGAGGTCTATGATGCCCCCCGTAGCAGCCTGGGCTTCCAGGAGTTTCTGAGCCGTCATGGGATCAAGCAGCTTCTTCGCAACAGCAGTCTTGATGTTGTACTTGGTGTCAGTGGTAGTGTCATACACCCCAGCGATGGGGGAGGTGTCATCACAGAAGCCTTTCTGTGAGGCTGGGGGGAAGAAGCTTTGGGGTTGGTGGGTGGTAGGCGATGAGAGTGGGGATTTGGAAATGATGGAACCAATAGAGAGAGAGGGGGAAGGTTTGGATTCCCCAGCCACCAGCAAGGCAAATTCAGAGATGGGAATCTTGCCATCCCGGTACAACTGGTACTCCTCCTTTGTGATCCTCCTCAGCCTTAGAGCATCGTCGATGGAGTACTGCTTCCCACTTTTCTTGTCAAGGAGAACAGAGACCTCCCCTGTTGGGCCCAGGGTGGTGACTTCCTCCCAGTCACACTCCAGCTCTTGCAGCTGGATGTACTGGCCTCTGTCTATGATGCCTCTCTTACAGGCCTCGTAAGGGGACATGTCCTTCCCTGTCTCAGGGTCTAAGATGGAGATCTTGGTGGAGAGATTTGTCTCTCTCATCTGCGTCTCATGATTGATTTCTTCTCTGTTTACCCTTGACTGGAGATCTCGAATGAACCTCTCCTTATTGTAGATTTGGTCCTTCTCCCTAAGGATGTTTGCCTCCAGCAAGGAAACCTCATGTTCCAGCTGCTTCTTCTTCTGCCTATCGTTCTCTGTCCGTTGGCTGAGCAGTTTGGACTCCTCCCGAAGGAAGAGGACTTTCTGTTGCTTCTGCCTCTCCAGCTCCTGCAGTTCGCTCTCCAGGTTGGCTCTCTCCTGAATGGCCAGGTTCCTAGCTTTCTGCAGCTCTGACTCTTCACGAGCCCATGTCCTCTTCATGCCTTCAGCTCTCTCAATCTTCTCTCTGAGCTGCCGCACCTCCTCTTCTGCCTTTTGCTTGGCTCCTCTCTCCCTGTTCAACAGCTCCCAGACACGTGCACGTTCACTCTCCAGTGCTCTGTCCTTTTCCACTCGAATCACCTCCTTGTAGATGGTCTTTTCCTGGGATTTTGTTTTCTGCAGGACATCAACTTGCATCTGCATGTTCTTGCATTCTCTCTGCAAGTTCAGCACCTCCGTCTTCTCGTGGTCCAGCTCCATGCGCAGGTTGCTGGCAGACTGTTCAAGGACTGGATCCTTTTCCAACTTGACCACTTCTTCCATAATGATCTTTTCTTGCACTGGGGCTGGGCTCTCCTCCAACTCCTTTATTCTCAATGTAATTTGCCTCATCTCCTTCTCCAGTGCAAGTCTCTTGCTTCGATCCTCCTGGAAGTTGAGCAACTTCTCTTGCTCTTCCACCAGTGCACGAACCTGCTGCACCTCACGTTCCAGACGACGCCTGTTGCTCACCTCCTCGTCCAGACTCCGCCGCAGTCTGTTGTGCTCATCTCGGAGCTTTGGATCCTTTTGAGTTAATATCACCTCTTGGATAACAACTTTTTCCTCTGGCTTTCGCCTCTCCAGTAGCATGTATTTATTCTGCAAGTCATAGATTGCATCCTCTGCAGCTCTCCTCTTTTGAGACATGGTACGAACCTCTTGATGGAGGCGCTCAGCTTCTTTTTCTAAGAGCGGATCGTTCTCATACCGGATGACTTCCTTGTTGACCAGCTTGGTTTCCACCTTGGATCTCTCTCTCTTCCATTCATCCCGTTCACCCTGCAGCCTAATGAGCTGCTCTTGGGTCCTGCCGTTGGTGTTCACTAGTTCGTTGAGCTGCTGCTTCAGCCTGTCAATTTCTCTCAGAATCTCTGGACTCTTCTCATGCTTCACGACCTCCTCTATAACCTCCTTAAACTCCACCACTGGTTTCTGTGACCTGAGGATGCTGAGCTCTGCTAGGGCCTCTTCCACTTCACTTTCAGTCTTTGTCCTTTTCAGAGTAATTTCCTGCAGCTCCTTTTTCAGGTGTGCAATTTGCCGCTCCGTTTCAGGATCCACCAGGAAGATCTCATTGACCCTTTCTTTAATCTCTACCCTCGGTTTTTGCTTCTCTGCAATGCTGTACTGGCTTTGCAGCTCTCCCAGCTCACCTGTAAGCATCAAGTTTTTGCTCCTCTCTTCTTCAATCAGAGCTTTAAGCTTGGAAGACTCTCTCAGTAACTCAGGATCTTGCTCTACCTGCTTCACCTCCTTAACAATAATTTTGGGTTCTGCCGTTTCAATTAGTCTTTCCATCTCCTCAATCTTGTTCTTCACTTTCACTATTGTTTCTTCTGCTGACTTCCTCTTGAAGGATTCCTCATCGATTTGTAGCTGCATGGTCATAACAGACTTCACCATTTCTGGGTTTTTCTCCAGTTTGATCAGCTCTTTCACCACCACTTTCTCTCGGATATTGGGCTGCTTTCGCTCCAGCATGTGCAGCTCTCTCTTATGCTGCTCAAGCTCAGAAGCAGCAGCTATGCTTTCTTCCTGGAGACGCTTGATCTCCTGACGAAGACTGGCTGCTTGGCTCTCCAGGCTTGGATCTTTCTCAATTTTTGTGATCTCTTTGGTGAGGAGTTGGGCAGGAGCAACCTTCTTCTCGCTTTCCATCTGGGCAAGCTTCCGGCTCATCACTTCAATGTCATCTTGCAGGCTCTGCCTCTTTTTGCCTTCCTCTTCAATCTGCTGTGCCATCTTAGAGAGGCTGCTCTCCACATGTGGGTCTCTGTAATATTCTATCACCTCCGTTTCTTCCACTCTTTCAATAGGCTTCTGAGTCTTCAACACCAGCAACTTGTTCCTGTGTTCCTCCAAGTCATTTTCAATCTTGGTCACTTTCCTTCTTTCCTCCTCCAGCTGCAATTTCAACCCCTCAGATTCTCTGCTTGCTGTGGCTTTGTTTTCAGATTGCTGGGTTTCCTTGTGTACAGCTTCAATGTCCTCAAGCACCTCCTTCTGCAAGGCAAAACCAAAAATGAATTAAAAATAAAAGGTAGGTAAACTGAGTCCGTCTCTGAGCGCAGCACAGAGGTCTCTGCCGTAAGAAGGCACAGCAGGAGACAGAACCGGCACTGGAACCCCAGGAGCTTCCAAGTAAGGCTGCTTGTGAACAGCAAAGGAGGGCACATTCCCACCACCTCAAGCAACTGGCTCGGTGTCTCCCCTCGTCACAGAGCAGCTGCAGCAGCCCACAGGGGTGCTTTGTGCTTCCCTCTGCAGCTGAGAGAGGGGAACGTGACCAGGCCCTGCGGCACAGCTGGGTCCTGATGGCTTCACAGAGCTCTTCAGCTTAATCTCTGGTTCTTCCAGAGCCCACCAAATGAAAGCCATCCAAACAGGAGACCTTCCCTACAGGTGAATCAAGCCCTAGAAAGGCATAAATGTCCTGCTGTTCTGAACTGTTTCCAGAAGGCTGTGAGCACCAAAGCCCAGCCACCTCCACAGACGAATCTGGAATTCTCTATCTGTGAACATTGATTGGATTTAGCTGAAAACAGGACTGCAGAGCTCTAACTCAAATATTTTTTGCCAGGATAAAGTACAGTAAACAGTAATGGGTGTCACAGCCCAAGATCAGTGTCAGTGAAACTGTTGGTAATCGTGGTCTTATTTTCACAGGGGTTTCCATGCCCGGCTTTCCTCACACCTGGATGTGGAGATCTGTGCAGGGATCCCAGCTCTGGCAGATTGCTGACAGCTTTGGAACAATCATTTCAAACCCCAACCCACAGTGCCCCAGTCTTGTCCTGAGCTGTTAGCTGGTACCTTCTCAACAATCTTCTTGGCGAACTCCAGCCGGCTGAGCTGCTGTTTGTTTTCTGCTGCCAGCTCCATGTAGAGCTTGGTGACATCATTTTCCTGAAACAGAAACAGCAGTGAGAGCCATGTCCCTGTCACCCCGAGACAACTCTGTTGGATGGCACATGCTGCAACCCCTCCTTTCACCTGGATGCACTATTCCAGGGATAAGCATCTTCACACCTCATATGCTGCTTTGCCCCAAAGACAAAGAGATCCACGATGACATTTGTCCTTGGGATTAGGCCCATGATCAAGAGGTGGCTGTAGGAGTGGATTTAAGGCCTTGCAAAGTAAGCACAGGGGGCTTGGGCAAGGAAGTGGACAACGGTTTCCATGCCTTCCTCTTCACATTTTACCTGGGCCTGGATGCTTTCTTGCAGGGGGGTCACACGCAGCCTCTTTGCAGCGAAGTCAGTCAGGACAGGGTCCAGAGAAGAGCTATATTTGCCTGCTTGGAGTTCATAGTCCTGTTCAGAGCAGAAACAGAAGAATCAGTTGGAATCTCTTGGGTGAGATGTGAAGGAAGTTCTGTATGTGAAAACCCAGCCATACATTGAGCGTGGACTGCACGTTCTGGGATAGTCTGACCACTGCGCTCTTCTCAGGCTCCTTGCTTTCGATCTCCTCCACCAGCCTCTGTGGGAGAGACACACAATGGTAAGGACAGGCTGAAATACTGCAACCCAGTAATACTCCTGCAGGCAGGAGCAGTAGCTCAGCCCAGTACTGAAGGGAATGGTGGGAACATGAGGACATTTACGAAGAGTCTCTGAGGTTTTCAAGGATCTTGGCAGCACTCTCAAGTTCCCACGACCTGCCTCACTGATTCATCATGAGATAAATACCGGCCAACACAGTGACCTCCACATCTCCCCATCTGAGCAAGCCAGCTTAGGATCAGCTCAAAGAGAGAAAGATGCAGGGCCCAGATGCAACATCTCAGCCCAAGGTGTAATCTTTCAGGATCTGGATGATCATCTGTGGGCAGCAATTCATTGTCTCCTTGTTCCAGTTCATCACTGTGATGAGTGGAGCACACAGTTAGGAGCTGGTTGCTACTATTTTGCCTAGTGTTCATAAGCAAATCCCCTCAACCCTGTAATGTTGCAGGTTATGACACTGGCCTGGAACACACCTTCTGTGCCTGCAGCTTGTAACTGATCTGACTTGGCCCGTCAGTGGTCTTCACTTGGTGCTTGGGTAAGCTGTTCATCCAAAACATCAGGTTCTCATTGGAGTTTTGGAACTGCTGGTAGGTGAGGATGATATTTCTGAGGGTCTTCTCTCTGCACAGCACAAAGGTGAACAGGAACATTAAGGGAAAGGGCAAAAATCCATGTGCAAGTTCCTAAAAAGATGCTATGATGAGAATATCACCACAATAAACACCAAGATAACAAAAACAATGGGCTGACAACTGGTTTCTTAGTGGGGAGCACAACTCTGTGCACCAAGTTTGTTACTGCAGCACAAACACAGCTTGTGAGATGAGAGAAGGAAAAAGGCTGACAATGCCTGGCAATGCCTGCGAGATGTGTGAAGCACCAGGGCCTTTGTAGGCAGCGTCACTAGGTCAGGCAGACCCAGCACCCAGTTGCTTCAGACTCTCTTCTTGCAGTGATCTGGAAGTCCAAAGCCTGTGCTGTGCACAGGAAGGTGACAACAACACTGCAGGTCAGACCTGGCCCCCAATATTACAGCACCATGATCAGGATCAGGGTCACACTTTTGGGACTCTAACTAATGCTGGTCCCTGTCAGCCAAGAGGAGCAGAGATGGTGCCATCGTTCCTCACCGCTGATCCAGTTGGTCTGCCACGGCATGGTAACGGTCATTGAGGAGTTGCACCTCCCGCTTCTGCCGGGGCAGGTCAGGGCAGTACTCCTGGAAGTTGTTCTGCACAGCACTGCAGCTGTGCTCAGCATCCTTGAAGCCCCGGTTCAGCTTCAGCACACAGTCCTCTTGGGCCACCAGGTCCCGCTTCATCTTCTACAGGGGAAAGACACCTCCAGGTTTGTACCAGTTGATGCTCCAACCAGAAATACCCCCCTTAACGCTGCTACTCACTGGGCCGCACCTGGGGGTGGTCAGGCTCTCCAGAATAGATGTACAGTGTGGAAGGGATGTAGGAGACTTGTTCATTAAAGAAGGTGGGAAGCAAGGTGGGTTGGATGGTGCAGGGAGCAGAAGGGAGGTGTTTTGGGGAAGGCAAAAACTGGTCACTGCCAGTGCAGGGTGAGAGCTAATGATGGGGCAGGGATAACAGGAGCAGGAAGGAACAGAGATGTAGGTGTGCAGCAGAGCAGCAGATGTTGGATGCTGAGAGGTTCATCATATATTTTAGGGACTCCAAAGGTACCCTGGGAGGTGCAGAGCTTTTTGGCAGGTAACGAGTGCCAGTCAGCCTGCAACACCAACATGAAGCCTTTGAGGAACAAGTCCTTAGAAAGGCTTCATCATTGGTGCCTCAGATTGCTCAAATAAGCAAAGTCCAGCTATCCCCACCATTGCCACCTGAGCTCAGAGATCTCCCTCCTGTAACAAAGAGCCTGATGTTCACCTACCTGCAAATCGTTGGCCCGGTCCTGCAGGGCATTGGGGGATGCAGGAATGATGCAATCCTGAGCCAGCTTGGCCTCAAATGTGCTGACGATCTTGTCTGTGTTCTCAATCTGAATCTCCAGGTTCAGGGCAGCCTTAGCCCTGGAAAAGGAGAAAAATGACAGGACAAGATTAGCTACAAAAAAAATCCCATTCTTCCCTTTTTATCTCTGATTTTGCATGTCTAAACCTATGTAGCATCAGAGCTTCTTCAGCACGGCAGAGAACAAGAAATAAGCACTCACAACCCTGTTGTGCTGCCCAGAATCGGAAACATTGCATTTCACTGCACATAGCAAAGATGGGGGACACACCCATTGTGGTGGACTTTCCACAGTGAGGGGGGAATCTGACCACAGATCACAAAGGGGAACTTCTTCAGAGGTGCCTTTGATGATGGATGGAAATTTTCCACCCTGCACTGGGCTAGATGGACCTCAACCAATGCCAACATAGACCAAACACATTTTGCGTTGACATCTCTGTGCAAGGACTTCCTCCCCTCATCCCCCTCAAGCCCTGCCATCACCACTCACTTCTCATTGTACAGGCTGGAGAGCACATTGACATTATTGTATTTGCTCCTGAGGACATTCAATGTGACAGGGAGCTGGGAAGCAGAGGTGCTGGTGGGTTTCTTGGAAAGGTAGGTCTCACACTCCTTCTGCAAGGCATCCTTGGTTGCCCCCAGGTTCTCGAGCTTCTTTGTTGTTTCCTGGCACAGCAGATGGGAGCAGAGTCACCCAACACAATCATAACAGTGTGGATGCAAAAATGTGTCTCCCTCTGGGACGGATTTTGCTGTGGGCTAAGGGTGTGGTGGCCCTCCCATGAGGTGCTGGCCCCTGGGGCACAGCCCCATCCTGACTGTGGCTGTCTGGCAGTGCCAGGGTGTGGGAAAGTGATCGAAACAGACAAAGATGGAAAAAAACATCCTGCCTGAACTCATCCTTCTGCTGGAGCCAGATAAATATGCCCAGACATACACGCAACAAGCTAAAGTACTACAGACCCAGACCTCATCCCAGAGGGGGGCTCTAGGGCACCGCCTGTTTTCCTGTCCCACTCATATCTACCAATCTGTGCTCCCCATCAAGTGAACCAAAGATGGTCTTTGCATTCATTCCCTTTGTCTTGTCTTTCATGTTACAGACTTGAGAGTGAAGGGTTACAGCACCCTGACAACAGCGCTGAGGATTTCCCAAGGCTGGCACCTGGTCCACAGCTCTGAAACAAATGCTACAGAGCTAAGCCATTGGAAGAATCTACACTTCTCTGGGGTTTGCCTTAACATGTCCACTTTCAAGGGCTCAAGCCAACCTGGAACCCTTGCAAATGCAGCAGAGGTTTCTCCTTCGAAGCACTGGCTGTCATCTCCTGTGCGATTCCTGTGTCAGCTCTGTTTTGGGCCAAGGACACAGCGCCACCAAACTCATCCTGTTCCAGCCACTGGTAGCAGCACTCACCTGCTGGTGTTTGATCCTCCTGGCAAGGTCATCTACGGGGTCACTGTAGTTCACTGAAGACCTCACTCGCTTCAAGACCTCCTTCTCTACCTGAACCAGGTCCTTGCCAACACGATCCAGGCTACTAAGAAGTTTTTCAGCCTGGGGATCATCCTGGACTACAGGAGGGCTCCTGGACAGAGCTGCAGCAAGACACAGATTAAGTTAATCCCCATTTCTCGGGGGACATCCCAGCCTTGGTGGAGGACACTTCCCCTGAGCTCTCACACACATGGTGCCTACAGCTCCAAGTCCCTCTTGTGACAGCCTTGCTGCAAAGCTCTGCTCTTTATGTTTGCAGCTCTGAAGCACACGGGCTTCTCCTGAGCATGGGGTTTTGATGCAACTGTGATTCAGTTAACATTTCTAATTCACAGAACATCGTGCACAAATACATTCTTACCCATATCAAAGGATTAGGAAAATGGTCCTGGCCAGGGAGGGACAGAGACAGCTGCATTCTCCTATGGGACACATCCTTGCTCAGCTTCCCTGGGACCTTTTGAACTACAGCTGTGGGAATAACACAGCTGGCCAGGGTCGGGTTTTAGCCACAGCTGCCTGCCAGGTTATTCCATCAGCTGCTCTTTTCTGTAGAGCAGAAGGCATCTTCTCACCCGCTTGCAGGAACCTCTGCCTGCCCAGGTGGGACCTCTGCAAGGGAGGTGCATGAGCTTTCTTTGGAGAGGGCAAGAGCAACCAGCTGCCATACCCTGTTCGCCGAGTTGAACCTGCTCCTTGTGGCTGCGTCTCAGGGTTCTCTGAGCCGCTGCTCGTTTATGCTTCATCGTGTTCAGTTCCCCTTCCAGCCTGTGAGCAGAGAGGAGCAGCGTTAGCGAGCACAACGAGAACTGCTGCACTGAGCAAGCCTCAGCAGAGCCCAGGAGCTGCTTCGCACCTCTGCTGGGGAAGATGTCCCCAAGTGCAGGGGCAGGCTGGGAGCCTACAGCCTGTTGTAACTCAGAGATGTCCCTTAGCAAACGGAACAGCAGCTAGAGAAGCCAATTGGTTCAAGAAGCTGGTTTCTCCCAATGGAGTCAGTGTTTGCAACTCTTGCCAGAAGCGATCAAGGCTGGACACTGATTTCCTATCCCTGCAGTGCTTTGCAGCATTGCAGGAAGCGAGTGCAAGGAGCTGCTTCTGTGGCTGCTGCACCAGAAACACCAAGTCTTGTTTGTAAGGATGGTTCCCTTCTAATGAAAACGGAGCTGAGATCAGCACGAGCTGGAAGGACCGAAAATATCTCCGTCTGAGAAAAGACTGATGGAACAAGGAGGAGGGGCCCTTGCAGGACCTGGCTACTTCACATCCCTGCTCTGGGCCGCTTCAGCTAAACCCTGTGATCCAAAACCAGCACATCCCAGTTTACCTGGCTGTTGTCCCTCTGCAGCACAGGGCACAGACACGTGCAGAGGGACCGAATGGTGAACAAGCTGGGAAAGAAAGAAATATTTTGTGCATAGGAAGGGCAGCAAAGTCCAGGAAATGAAACAAACTGTTGGAGGGAGCCTGAAAAGAGCAAGTGTTGCAGAGCTGTTACCCAGGAGGAAATTGCAACCTATTTCTTTTCTGACTTAAAACACATGAAACCCATAAACCCAAAGGATTCAGTAGTCTGGGATGTGTGAAGAGGGGTAGTCATTTAGGAATAGCAATGAAGCAATAAAGCCCGCCTGACTGGGAAACCAAACTCCCATCATGGACATGCCTGAGTAGCAGTACTGATTCACCCAGACACCCGGGGACAGGATTAGAAAGGTTAATGCCGAAGCTCCCTGCTCTGCTGCCCCATCCTGTGGGAACCACAGAAGCTGAGTGAGCAACCAGGCAGCAGAGAACACAGGGGTTCAACGAACTTTACTCTGTCTCCAGCTGGGGCTGGCTGAGAGGAGATCCCACAGATAACTCTGTCCTGTTTGGCAAGTCCCAAGCTCCAGACTGATTCTGCAATGAATTTAGTCAAACCTATGTGAGTCACATGTTTGAGTGAAGAAATCAAGCCTGACTGCCAGAAAACTCTTTGACAGCAAGGTCTGTGCAGCGTGCAGTGCTGTCGAAGAATGGCAGGAACCTGGATGAGATACTTGGGTGCAGGGGACAATCCCTCTCCAGGAAAGATTTCATACTGGACAGTTAAGAGCTCTGTTCCCAGCTGCTATTTCTCCACAGCTGAGGCAGTCAGGCTGGCTATGACCTAAGAGTGAGTCTGAACATCTCTCTGGGTCAGGCTCTCCACTGCAGACTCACTTGTTGACCTTGTCTATGGACTCGGGGTCTGGTGGAGGGATGGAGAAGCAAGCAGAAGGCGCTTCCTGGACCACACCAGTGCTATTCTGCACCACCCACATCTCCGGGTTGCTGTTGTCCTTCAGAGTGTACTTGTCACCTCTGGTCAACTGCACCTGGACAAAGACACAAAACCCAGTGAAAGGCTTGGTTTTACAGCACTAGGTTGGTTTCTCCCACCACACAGCCAAGATCTGGAGCAACCAAATGAGAATCCGGTTGCCTGCCTCTTCTGAGGGTACTGCTCATCAAGCCCTCACCTCCCCAGCATCCCAGTCACAGAGGGTGTCCAAGGTGAGGGTCTGCGGGGGACTCATCCTGCGCAACTTCAGTGGACTGATCTCTCTGCTCCTTCTCTTCAGATCAGCAATGCTCTTCTCTGCCTGCTTCACCTCCTTCTCCTCACTCTAGACAAAACAGGGAAGACAGTGGTTGTGACCAGACCAGGATGTGAAGGAAGAGGAGGGTCATACTACAGTGGGTGTGCTGAGGCCAGTAGTTCATCCTTGGGTGGCCACTGCTAGGGTGAAGTCAAGAGTTTCTCCAGTTCTTGGCCCCTCCATGTCCCTTCTTCCCCTTTTCATGATCAACGCTTTCCTCTGTTCTCCTTGTTCACAGCAGATCTGCCCCTCGGGGCACAGCCTGAGAACCTTAGGTTATCCCACACTACCATATTAAATCTCCTGGAGAAGATTTTCTTCTCAGAAATAGAAGAAACACCTGCCAAGAGGTGGCTGCATTTCAATGTCAGAAGGTACCGAGAACCCAGCTCCCCTTGGGAGTGAAATGTGTTACCTGCATAGGAAGATAACGCGTTGAACGCGTCCCCTCACTCTCTTCCAGCTAAAGGTTCCTTTCCCATCTGCATCTCACCCTGGAGATCAGATTTCTTTACTCCCTCCCTTGCCCTTGGCTCATGAAATTGCTGAGGAGATGGGAAGACCTTTTCAAGCTGCATGGATGCCAGCAGCTCATGCTCTCTATGGCTCCTCTAATCCAGGTGTCAACTCCTCCCTGCACTTCTCTTTGACTCTGATGGTGACCTGGGGCCTGGCCGTGTATCACTGGGGACCAGTGTGTGCACCACAGTGTGAGCACCATGAACCTTCTGGGGCTAGAGGGACTTGACCTATTGCCATGGGCTTCATCCTGCCTAGCACAGGGCTGGGATGGGCTGTCCCAATAGGGTTATTTACCTACCTCTGCCCCATGATATTTACTGGGGAGGCTGTAACATTTGGTTTGCCCCTTAGGTCACCAGCCCTGAAGACCTCACCTCCAGCTGAAGCAGCAGATCTGACACCACCCCAGGGCTGTCTTTGTTGAACTTGCTGTATTTGGTGTCCAGGTCAGAGTTCATCTTCTTTAAGGAGCGGCTCACAGCCTCAACATCATCCTGGAACTGTCAGTGTGGGTAGGAAAGCAGTCAAAAGTGGGAGGACATTACTATCTCCAAGTCCACTGGGGTCTCTCACTTCAAAGCACCTCTCCCACAACCTGTCTGGGGCTCACATGACCCTACAGACCACCCCCAGTGTGTGCTTGGATAAGGACCCTCCATGGCCTGAGCCACGGGCAAATAATCCAAATCATCCACCAAGTCCCAGGTAAACACAGTGAGCAAATCCTGCCCGGACCCTCTTCTTCAAGTTGACACAATAACACAACAGGTCTGGTGGGACGAGCTGGGAGCCAGTCCTTCACTGCAGCCCTGCAGGACTGTTTTGGGGGGTGTTTACCCAAAATGTCCTGACTAGGTGCAAGCAAAGCATCGCTCATCCTCATCACTTTGCTGTCTCTCTTCCCAGCCTGCCTGCCCTGCCTGCCCGTGCCAGCCCCATGGCCCATGCTCTGCTCTTTGCTTTTACCTTCTTGTAGCTCTCCACACTTTTCAGCTGACCCTCCTGGCAAATGCAGAGGTTCAGGAAGTTTTGCCACTCATTTTTCAAGGCTTCCTGGTGAGCCTGCGATGGGACAGAATGTGACTCAGTGGGCTCCAGCCAGTCCCTCCTCCCCCACCAGCAGTCCACTTTCCCCTGAGTCCCAGAGATGAGAAAGCAGGTAAAACCACTGCTGAGCAGAGGCAAAGCCATGTCCAGGCACTGCCTGATGCTGAGACGGAGCAAGCCGTCTGCTCTACAAGGGCCTGGTTCATACGGAGCCACCCCAGTTCTCAAGGGGTTTCAGTTCCAGTGGTGCAAGTGGCTGTGAGTCCCTCTCAGCTTGCCACTGCATCTGCTAGCTTGGGAATACAATCTTGGAGCCTGGGAGCTGGTTTCACCTGGGAGAGATCACGCTATGTCATCACCGTGAATGTGGCTGCACTGACTACTTGTCTGAGCACACAGATGTTGGGAGCTGGTCCCAGCACACAGATGTTAGCCACTATCTCCTGGAGATTTCTGAAGGAATGAAGATTCTGTGCTGCCCCCAGTCTCCCCATAGGGCTAGATCAGGCAGAAAGGTGCTGCAGTACAGTTGATGCAGTGTGGGAGCATTCTCGTTCTCTTACAGCATTTAGGCGAAGACCCCCTTTCCCTACCTGGATAGGCTTGACAGCTGGGTGCTTCAGTTCAATCATCCTGTCCCCATCATCCTGAAGATTGTTCACAAGCTCCTCCTGTCTGAGCAGCTCATTGGACTTGAAGTCCTGAAGGGAAAAAGAAACTTCATGACAGTGGGAACACCTAAGCGAACACAAAGTGGTCTACTGGGCCACAAAACCTCATGCAGCAGAGAAAAATCTCCCAAAGCATAGACATTCCTGTTTGTTTTTTTAAAAAAGAAGGGGATAGGCAGAGCAAAACCAAATTAGACATGCTTGGGTATAAGAAAGCATCAGGACATTCATTCGAAAAGCATTTTCCTAAGCAATTATCCCTCTCTTCTTCCCGGTCCCAGCGTACAGCGGTTACTGGGTGTTGTACTTTGGATACCAAGGCTAATGTGATGCTGAGCTCTTCCCCTCTGACCACTTAGCCTTACCAGCAGCTCTGTAGTGTATGATCCCATGTGTCAGCTCAGGGGACAGGAGAGGACACACAGAGTGGCTCCTCCTTAACTCCAGCGTGGGTCCAGAGCATCTCTTTCACCTGTTTCTGTGCCCAGGGCTACTGGGCCGCCCTGGGAAACACCAGGCTCAGGACTGGTCGTCGATGTCCATGAGGCTGAGATCCAGCCTGCCAATCTCCTGCTGCAGTGACAGGACACACTGCCATCGCTGCGCACTCACCTCATACTCCCGACGCACGCTTTGGATGTCCATCACTTGGTCACTCCAGTCCTGCTTCAGGATCCTGGTCTGCTGGTCTGTCAGGTATCCCAGCTCCTTGGTGCAGCCCTGGAGGTGGTGGTAGAGGCTGCCCAGGCTCTGCCCACGCCAGATGGAGGCTTTCTGCCCGTGCACAGGAGAGAGACAGCATTGGTGCGCAGGCTGAGGAGCCCCTTTTTCCCTCCTGCGCCCCCCCCCCCCAGGACCCCTCGCGCATTGCGCATCCACCAGGAGACTCACCTTGGTGAGACACCTGCCCACGGCTTGCTCTGAACTGACGGTGCTGCCGTTCCCTTTCCCGCCCTCACAGACAGGCTCTGTTCGTCTAACCAGAATCCCAGGCATGGGCTGGTGCCTCAGGCAGTCTGAGGGCCGGCCCAGCTCTGCTATATTTCTCACAAAAGCCATTCTGCAGCATTAACCCTTCCCAGCCCAGCTGGCTAAACCCAGGACCTTTTCCTGGCCACCTCCTTTGCTCTAGCTGCTCGTTTCCTCTCTTGGAGCCCTTGTCAGGGTTCAGTGCAAGCCTCAACACTTGCAATCCTGCTTTGCAGCAGCCTGTGGGCTCAGACAGGGTTTTCTAATGCTGCACCCATAACCCTGTGCTTACAGGTACCCAGGCTCAATGATCCACAAAGAGGAAAGGTGTAGATCCCACCCACACCATTCCCCTGAGGACAGCCAGCACTCTCTCAATTAACACCCATTCCAAGATGGGAAGGAAATGCAGAAAGACAATGAGGGACACAACTTCACCCTGCAAGACCAGAGGTAGCTCCTGCCCTGAGCCGTCCAGAAGGTATGGTTTTATTCTGCTTTATGACCCCATCTGCCCACAAAACCACTGAGAACCTTACCAGCAAGTCCTTGTACTGGCTTTTTAGGTCTGCCACATCCTGGGTTACAACACAGCCAAGACCAAGAGAGTTAAAAAAAAAAAGAAAGAAGAAAAAAGCCGTTATCAAAACACGTGGTGGATGCTGTTGAGCTGGTTTATGGAAAGCGCTTTAGAAACCATTCAGGAACCACATCCCTGGCTCCTGTATGGTTTGATCTCAGGTGTCCCCATGCCCTCTACAGAAGAAGGGTGGATTATTCACCATACAGAGGAGCAGATGGGACACATGGCCAGACAGCGAGAAGAGCCCCCATGGTCCCGAGTGAAGCAAATGGGAACAAGGTAGGGAGGGAGGTGTCTTACCCCAGAGTGGAGGTTCTTGATCTGGAGGCCATATGCTTCAATCTCCTTCTGGAGGATGTTGTGCTCAGCTATTTGCTTTTCCAGCTCTGACATGCTGGGTCCATACTGTCCCACGTTGACTTGTTTCTGTGTAAAATTAGTTAGGCAGGTACTAAAGCAAAAGGCTTTATTTTAGGGAGAAACCCTGGGGAGTGCTGGCAGGGTATGAAAAGACCTGGCATCCGGTACCAGTCCAGGAGGAAGGGAAGGGTTCTTGTTCTTTAATGTGATTGCTGTTGGTTGCCATTTCCCCAGCCATACAGGGGCAAAGATAACCAGGCCATAAAACTCCAGTGCACCACCCTAGGCTGAGTGAACAACCCTTCCCTTGGAGCCAGGCAGCAGATGGGCATAGCTAACATCCAGCCTTCAGGGGAACTCAAGTTGACTCCAAACTGGGTGCTGCACATACCCAAGACCTTGTAGTGTGAAACCCTAGGATGTAGGGCTGTAAAGTCCTTGAATACATCACATTCTACATCCTTTCATCCCACAGCAGGGTGTCTGCTACCTGATACCACTCTGTAGCTCTTAATCTGAAGGGGTCAATAAAAAGCATCCTCCAAAGAGTTTTAAGAGGTGGGAGGAGAGTCCTCCTCCTGTCCAGAGCAACTGAGTTACTTTCACCACCCCCAATGTACCCGCACAATTCTGAGCACACGATGGCTGGCAGAGCCCTACAGGCAATAGCAGACATTGTCTGTCCTTGTAGGAGTTGGGAGATACACGTAAACCCAGCTGCTGTTACCATCTTTTGGTCCAGGATCCTGGTCCAGTCTACCCTGGGCCCCACATCAGGGATGTTCAGTTGTTCATAGAGGGCCCGGTACTCTGCACACAGCTGCGTCACGCGGTCGTGGAGCTGCTGGATGCTGCCAAAGCAAAAAGGCACAGGTTTCTGCGTCAGTTTGCAGGTGGGAAACAAGGTGAGGTTTGTAGGCCCTGGATTTCACCCATAAGACCCGGGCTACTTTGTTTTCCCTTTGGGCATTGGTCTCCTCCAGCAATGGAACACTTGTCCACCCTTCATCTCCAGGCACGTCTCAGGAATTACAACCCAAAGAAGAAGTTGCAGGGAGATCAAGACTGCCCCTTCCCAGCGAGAATATGACTCTTCCCTCCTGATTTCCACCTGGAAAGGCTGGAAAGGCAAAGGTGAGCAAAGTACCATGGGCCAACTAAAGTTCTTCTCCCATTTGAGCACCCAACTCCACTCATCTGAATAAAAGGCATTCATTTTAGGAAAGTCAGAGGAAAAGTGGATTTGCCCTGGGACTGAGGCCACATTTTAGCTCAACATTATTCTGATATTTTTTACAAGAGCTCCCAAATAAGACTAGAGACTCCTGGGTGATCAATCTGGCAGTCACCCTGCTCACCACTATCTTTACAATACATTGGCAGAAGCCTTGATTTTAAAGCTAAAATCTATGGGAAGAAGAGTGAAACTCTACCTCTGGTGGCAGTGACTGGAGCTCAGCACAGATCCTGGGAGGGTTCCCAGCTGCTCAGTGCCCAATCACACCAGTTCTCCCCGCTGTACTCACTCTTTCTCTATCTCAATAGCCTGAGGATGTTTCAGTCGCTTGGCACTGTCCACATCCAGAAAGAGGTCCTTCAGCAGGGTCTCTGCCTCCTTGAGGTTCCTGGCATTCTCTGGCTGGAACTCAAAGGCCTTGTTTTTCTGGTGATTGTTGGCATCCTAGAGACAGGCAAGAGAGAGAAAAGAACCTATTTGGGCCATACAGACCTCACAACATTCTCCTTGGCCAACACAGAGGGTCTGGATGCTCCACACATTGATCACAAAGGACCAGCACTGGTGCAAGAGTGCAGCTGGGGAGCGAATGACCACCCAGCTGCCCAGAGGACCAGTGTGGGCCAGGCTGATTGCTTCCTTCTAGGCTTGCTAGAAGGCACAAGGCTGTGCTGCTGCAGACAAGACAGCCTTGGCTGCGGGAAGCATAAGGCACAGAGCAGAAAGCACCGAGGGCAGAATTTGGGAGGTCCCAGTGTGCAGCCCTGGGGGTTGGGAGGCTCTGTGAGGTGCTCTGTTCCTCCTCAGCCTCAAGTCAGCCCCCAAACCTGCACCACTGCAAGCTGACACATGCAGCAGATGCCTGACCTGTTATCCTAGACACTGCATTTCTAGGTAAAGCCTTTCACCTTCCCACCACCCTCTCCCACATCTCACCTGCTTGAGTTTGGACTGTGTCTCTAGGATGTCCTTCTCCACCTGGTCAGCGTTTGTCTGCATGCGGGAGATGAGCACAGCCAGCTCATTTGTTGAGGACCTGAGAGAGGGAACAGCAAAAGCAAGTGGGTGGATGAAGGCAATTCTTACCCTCTTTGTCACGGCCCAGGACCTGGCACCAAGATCCTTGGCAAAACAGCTGGGTACAGAGCTCACAGCAAGGCACAGGGCATTTCCTGCAGCTCTAGCCCCAAAGCTCCCAGTGGATAAGGAAACACAAGCCTTGGTGCCAACTTTGTCTTCACGTCCAGTTGTTTCTGTGAGCATCTTCCCTTGAGGACAGTGCTGGCCCTGTCTTCCGGGCAGGGAGAGCACAGCTCTGCCAGGATTTGGGTGAGCAGTGATGGGAGGGTGTGGACACAGCATCACCCAGGGACTCGAGCACTTGCGTGCCTGCTGATGAGACAAAGTTCAGCAGAGGTTCAGCTCGGTTCCGTGCTGACTCTGGGGTCTGAGGCCAGAAGGAAAGAGTTTGAGCAGAGACAATGGAATCTGCACATGAGTCAGCTGGTACAACGTGCCCTGTGCCTTCTGTGGAGGAAGAAGGTAGGAGAAAGGTGATGTCCTGCAGTAGAGATGCCCACACCTGCCCTGCGGTTTCCTTCCTACCCCTCAAATCCAGCAAAGGACAGGGGAAGTGGTTCCCTCGACAGATCTGACATTGCTCCAGCTCCTCACCATGGCTCCAGTTATTCCACCACTCATACCAAAGGCTCAAACAGATGCTGGTGTGTTCATTTATTACAGCCCCAAGTGACTGCAAAGTGCCAGCGAGCATCACGGTCACCCCAAGCCAAGCACTCGGATGCCGCAGATGGAGCTCGCGTTTCAAACCAGCTCAGCCCACGCCAACTGCAGCCGGGCCCATGTAACTCCAGAGACACAGCCCCAGCACTCCTGCTCTCAGTACCCTCCTGTCCCCTTTCTCTAACTCCTCCCTTGGTTTTGATTTCCCAAGATGATCATTTGGGCCTGTGACATAGCAGCTCCTCCTGGCCCTACCTCAGCTTCCCTGCCAGCAAAATGCTCGTCAGCAAAGCCAACGGGGACCACGTGCTCTGGCAGTGCCCTCTTCTGCACGGTCTGATTCCAGGGATCACAGAGCCAGAGATCCCAAGCAGGATCTTGACCCCTCTCATTATCATCAAAGAACTGCTGTCTGCTACAACCTGATTTTTATATCCTGTTAAACATCCCTCCAGCCCCACATGTGCCCCATGGATGCCTTCCCTGGGGTACGAGGCAGTGCTCAGGGAGGTCAGGATAGTCCCAAGTCCCAGTACAACGCGAGCCAAGACTTGATCCCTGTGAGGCTGAGCCTGCAGCAGGCTGAAAGCTCAAGGAGGTCCTCCTTCCCCAGGAGGTTACACAATCTTCCACTCATCCCCGACACGCCTGGAATGAGGTGGTGTCCCATGAGCAAATACTTGAGCACCACCCAAATTTCCTGCCCAAGCTCTCTGCGCAGGGAGGAGAGAATGAGTCATGGGCTGGCTGCCTCCCCAGGGGATGGATGTCTCTCCCCACCATCCCAAGAGGCCTGGCCAAATTCAGCTCCTGCCTGGGAAGTACATGAATGGGGGGCCTGGTTTGAGCCCCGTTGTGCTGTGAAAGTGGGTATATCTGTGCAGCTCCAAGAGGGCAAAAGTGAGGATCCATCCTTGCCGGGGAGGATTCCTCTCACCAATTAAATCCTGTTTATTCCTGGTGGCACCACCCCTTCCTGGCTGAAGGAAACACTGGGACACTCTACGTTTCAGTTCACAAAGCTCCATACACAAATTAGCTTTGTTTAGGCCAAGCCACTACAGCATCATGGACTGAAAAGACATCAGCAACCCACCAAGTCACAGGAGCTCAGTCCTGTCCATCCCCAGCCTGCACCACGCGGGTCACAAGGACAGTGCTGGAAACACTTGATCTTCAGGGAAGATGTTTCCTGGAGAGCACTGTCTTGGGAGAAGAGGGGGTCTTCCCTATGTGTCCTGGAGTGGAGAGACATGAGGTCTCCATGCTGGCCAACGGAGGAGGCCTGGAAGAGGAGGAGGCTGGACCCCTGTAACCATCAGCCAGGCTGGAAATGGCTCTCCAGCCCTGCAATAAGCCAAACCACTTCAGAGTCTGCAAAACAGTAGTCTGGCTGCTTGAGGAGCACTGAAGGCAGGTAGGGGATGTCCTAGGAGAAAAGAGGTGTCTACACACTGTCCTGGCAGCCCAAGTAAGGCCTGACGCATGAGCAGTGAAGCCACCTGTCCTCAGCTGAGCCTCCCACCCTCACCACAGTCCTTGGTCAAGGCGGGAGCAATGCTGAGGAACCCCTTTGGTCCACATATGCTTAGACACGTGGCCAAACCACCACAGACACTGCTATGCCAACCATGGGCTGTGCTGAGAGGACTGCAAGTTTCTCCTGTCCATGCCAACACCATCCACACAACTGTGGTGACACAGAGGCATCGCCATCCTTCCTCAGGGCTGTTCCTCCTGCCCCAGCCCTGCTGCCCCCGGAACAGACGCCTTCGCTCAACCAGAGTTGACACAGCTGGGCCCCACGTTTCAGCGTGGACAGGCTGGCACTTGGGCTGCAGAGAGGCAGTCTGGCTTTGGGTGGGATACAAGGAGCCATGAGCTTGCCTGTGCCATTGCTGGGCACCCTTCGGCCTCCCCCCCCCAGGCATGCAGAGATGGCTGAGGGTGAGGCTCATAGATCTTTGCCTGCTCCTTCTCAAGAGCCAGGGCAGGCCTTCTCCCTAGGGCTACCTCATACCTAGAAGAGGCAGAGCACCCTTATTATGATTATTAATTATTTCATTTCTCGTACCACTTTCTGCCCCCTAGACAGCCCAACTGCACGCAAAATGCAGCGTCTCTGAGCAGGAACAGGACTATCCTCCACTCCTGGCCACTCCTGCCATGTCTGGGTAGGACCACAGCACCCCCTCCACTTCAGTCCCTGATCCCCTCTGACTCTTCTTTCCAGGGGACTTTGCCTTAGGGCTGCAAGGGAGACCTGAAAGCAGAGTCTGTTCTCCGTGACAGACTGAAGTTCTTCCACACTCTGGTCTGCCAGCCTGAGCCACTCACAGAAGGACAACTACCCCCCCCTACCAGCATTGAGGTGACCCCCTGAGCCCGGGCCTGTCCCCTCAGGACCACATTGCTCAGGGAGAAGCAGAGGGAGGTGGTGGCATAAGCAGCCATCCTAGGAGATGATTAAACTAGGAGATGACTTGCCATCCACCTCCAAAACCACCCACAGTCCTTGCACCCAGGCAGCCAGTCCAGCCAGGTCTGATTCAATTTCACCTTCTCAGGAATTTTCCCTTTCAGCCCTGCAGTGTTCCTCCTCCTAGAGCTGGGCACAGTGAGGATGCTCCTCGGGGACAAACCTGTGCTTATTGCCACCTCCCTGGGATGCATCCACCCAACACAGACCCGTGAGCCTAGATGCTCAGCACCATGGTCCCAGGGACCAAGAGGAGGTACCTCTCTAGGGGTCCATGTCGGCAGTGGCACCCACTAACTGTGAACCCTTGGAGGCAGAGAACCTCAGCTGGTGTTGAGGTTCTGGCCTTGGGGTCACCAAGAGCAGCTATGGGCCACCAATATTTTCTTGAAGCCATCTGCAGAGCTTGTGCTGGCAGTTGCCAGGACAACTCATCCACCTTCATTTTCACAGTTAATACGGGCACTGACCAAGCCCCGGGCCGTTGCCAAACCAATTAGCCTTTGTCTGATGGTTGGTGCCTCCTAAAACAAGCACAACTAGCTCAGTAATTGTTGTGCTTTTGGCTCCAGCCTCCATCCTGCACAGGGAAGAGGTCTGAGGTCTTGCTGGGATGGGACTGCAATTATGCCAAGAGGTTCCTGCTGGAGGAGAACATGGCCCAAACCTTCCTGCAGCATTCTGGGGCCTGCAGCGAGCTGTCCATGAAAAAATCTCATGAAAAAAGGTTTGGAAGCGAGCTGGGAGGTGGATAAATTGCACTGGCAAAACTAAAACTAGAAGCTGACACAGCTCCTGGGCTCCTGGAGAGGTGTCACTGCAGTCAGGCCATGACAGAGGCTTGGTGTTCAGAGCACCCCCAGATTTTGAGATGAGTCTGTGAGTGCTCAGCTTTACCGAGGCAGAAGCCTCCTGCAGCAGCTCCGGACATCCACGCAGTGAAGCCTCAACCTTTGTGGGAGCCCCCTTCTCCCCAGGTCGTGCAGTCCTGCCCAGCAGTGGCAGCCACCAGCCTCCTCAGGGCTGTTTGCCAGCACTGGGTTTGTTCCTCATATAACGAAGGACCAGTCTGTGTCCCCCGGCATCTGAATGCACACCATACCCAGCTGCTGCTGGCAGTGGTCTCAGTGATGGGGCCAGCAGCCCCTTCTCCCCACAGATCCCCTGCTCTCCAGAAGCCCCCTCAGCTTCTAACCCTGGCTGGGGACAGGGGCTCCCTCAGAATCCATCTGCTGAATCCATCTGAAATCCAAAATTGCTGACCAACTGCAGCTTAGCAGAAGGATGAGTGCTCTGTCTGCAGGAGCCCCCACGCATCAGAGGACACCTTGCTCCCAGGGGAGTATCCGTACCACCCTCATTTTCCAGAGCTTAGGGAATCTCTTCAGAGGAGGACATGCCTGTCAGATCACTTCAGGCCCATCTGAGGTGGCACCAAAAGAAGCAACCTCTGCTATTTGACCTGCAGAGACCCAGCCTCTCACCAGGGTAGATTAGAGCAATAATCAGCAAACCCACTCCTCACTCATCTTCACCACCTGAGCAGCACCAATCTGAGCATCCTTCTTCAGGGATCGCAGCGCAACATCACACCAACCTCACATAACCAGCGAGTTCTAGGCTCTCAAATTCAGGCGAATATCTGCTTCACCATCAAGCAGACCTTGCTCTGCCCAAACAAAGGGACTGTGTTTATTTTCTCCACCCCTACCTGCCCAAAGGGGGCTTTGTACCTCCTTGCTCAATTAACACAGCTCTAAGGACATCTTCAGGAGCCTTAAGTGCCAGGGGCTGTATGGATGCTTCTGGCTGGAGCACAAAGCCCAGAGACATGGACAACAGTGAGGGCAGCATGATGTGCCTTCATCTCCCAGCGAGCCTCAACCTACAGGCTGTTCCACAAAGAGTTCTTAGGATGGCTTACAGGACACTGAGTGCTCCTCCCTCATCTTCCTCCAGGGTCCACAGGACAGCTTAGAGAGAGGAAAGGTATCACACTTACTTGCTAGGCTTGACAGGAGAACTTCTGTTGGGAGAACTTTTGCCTGGGGAGCCTTTGCCCACCCCCTTGAACATGCTGGCGAGGTTCTAGCTGGTCTCCCGGAATCTTCAAAGTTGTTGCAGGTACTGGCTCTCTGCTCCAGTCTGTTGGGACGGAATGACAAGACTCAGGGAGGAAAGGCTGGCGGTGTGCACTAAAGAACAATTTCTGGGAGGCTCCTCCCCAGACGCAGGTGAGCAGCAGCGGAGATGGAGGCACATATGAAAAAATTACTCGAAAAACCAGTTTGGGGTGGAAAGAGCAGAGCCCCAGAAGCAGAACGGGAGACCTCGCCCTGGCTTCAAGAGCATTTTGGCACACACAGCCATAACCATACAGCAGATTCCCAGCAGAGGGGCTGACAGCACAGCCTTTGCAGGGAGAAAAAGTCTGCAAACGTGACTTCAAGGGAATGCACTGCAACTACTGAAACACATTTTAAAGCATATTCTTGCATCAGCTGTTTAAAAGGCCAGAGACACAGCAGAAACCCTAGGGATGAAACCATCCAAGAGTTTTCCAATGCAGCAGCAGCAGTCTGGAAATGATCAGTTTGGAGAACATATTATTTTGCAGTTCAGTAAACTTTTGGCCCCAGCTCAGAACAAGGTGGCCCCAGCTCCCAGTAAAACATGGAGGGGTTCATGGAGAGAATGTCAGCAGTTCCAGCACAGCACCACAGGAGCCTCAGCCAGCGGGATTTAAGCTCAGGTACCAAAGCCTGAAGACCTGTGTGTGAGGCTCTACCTTGACACCCTGCCTATGTAAGACCTTAGGGCAGGCTTTGGCTCTGGGCAGCTCTCTGTCCTGTGGAGCAAAGGTTCAGAGTCCCAGATTGTTCCCAGTACAGCCCAACATCACCCTGACATCTCCACGGCTCCTGGGGGTGCCCGTTCATACTGTGCTGCCCAGTCCCACGCTCTCCTAAGCCACAGCAGGGGTCAGCTGCTGTCTACATCCTGTTGGTTTCAGATAAAGCCAAGTTCAAAGTTCTCCACAAACCAGGAACCCCGCATTTCAGGCTGGTCCAACACGGATCTCGCAGCAACAGGGAATATTACCCAGGGCAGGACCAGGGAGGGCGGGCAGAGGATGGAAGAAGAAAGGGATAGGAGCGGTTGGGTGCCACAGCCCCTGCATAAGTAGCAGCCACCCACAATGCCAACACACATTTGTGGCTTCCACGTTTCACATGGCCCAAGGACAATCCAGAGCCAGAGTCAAAGGCCTGGGGTATGTTCCTGGGAGACACCTTTGTCCTCTTAAATCGGCACAAACCAAATCACACTTGTCTCACGAGGGAGGGAAAGACACACATGGGACAAGACTCCTTTGCAAGGGACTTTCTGCTATGGTTTTGCTCTTCTACAAGCTGCAAATCCCTGCCTTTCACAGTGGTATCATAGCTTGGGCCTTGCTTCTCACACCAGGATCTCAGATGGATGAAGATAGGAGGTCCTCCGCTGGGAGGTAGCTGGTGTGGACCTTGGGAGGAGGGGTGACCTCTCCTCCAAGGGGGTTGGAGTTAACAGAGACCTGTTTCAGGGACTCTCTTTGCTGTGTGGGTGTCTACAGACAGGATGGAAAACGGTTGCCAAGAGATCATCCCTTTGCCTTTAACATCCAGTTGACCGATGTCAGTGACGATGCACTTTGACTGGAGGAAACAGCACAGCACATCACCTGTAGCCCACAGGACCAGACCCTGCTGCATTTGCATTCAATGGCTTAAAGAAAGATGAGGCCTTGCAAGGGATAAGAATTGAGAGCATTTAAGGCTAAGTAGACCTCAGTTTGTATCCATGCAAAACAGGAGTGTGCAGGAGCCCATGGCTGCACAGGACAATCTCTCCTCTGCAGGGCTGGAGGGAATCAATCCACTGTGAATTCAAAGGAAACTAAAGTGAACAAGATCGCCTGCCTGTAATCCCCTGGAAGACAGTGTGCTCGCACGTGGAGGAAGTTCTGAGAACTAATATAAAAAGCAAACCAGGTACATACCAACATCTCCCCTCACCCCACCCCTGGACAACGTGCTTCCCAAGCCATCAATCACCCACAGCCTGGAGCTGAGGGCTGGAGCTCCTCACCTGCAAAGCCTTCAAACAGCACCTTCCTCTTCTGTTTAACAAGACAGAGGTGTGATCATTCCTTCAGCCAAGTCCCCACCTGGCAAGGATCCCTCGGAAAAACAGAGCATTTAGAAAGCTGATACTCTTTGATCTCGCCCTTGCGCACATGACACACGTGCTGGCAAGGAGGCAGCAGCCTCCGTGCCTGACGCAGATGGGACAGACAAACATGGGGCTGATCTTGGTGCCAATGTGACAAGAGGCAGCGTTTTTGGCAGAGGAGCACCGATTGGCTCATGGACAGCACAAGACACGAGCTAGAGAGCCAGGCCACATCCTACCTGGTTCTAAGCATCCAGCCTGCCCTCACCGCAGCGAGGGGACCTGCTTCTTCCTTGCTCAGGCAGAGAGGGTGGGAAGAGAAGAGGCAGAACCAGGATGCTCATCCCACCTAGAGCCCATGTGAGGGGGCAGCTCTTTGCTGCCTTCTCACTTGCAAAAAGAGCAAGACTCATCCAGCCCCAAAGCCCAGGGGTTCTTTCACCATCCCAGCCTCAGGAAACATGAGTGGCAGGGGAAGCAATAGGTAGAGCCAAGATTGGCTCTGGGCTGACAGGTCTTGCCAGCCCAGCACCTGCTGCGAGCGCAGGATGCTCTGCCTGCTGCCAGCCCCGCCTCCCCCCCACTGCAAAGGCCAACAAGATTTGAGCAGGGGAAGGGGATGCCGCTGCAAGAATCCGCAGGGGGACCCTTGCGATGGGTACTACTTGCTTCAGCCCAGGTCACTTCCAGATCCTCAGCGGGCTTTGTTCAGACCAGTCCAGCTATGCCAGGGCAGAGTTCGATGGATAACCGAAGTCCTACAAGAAGAAACAGGCAAGGAGACCAGTTCAACCAGTTCCCCACCACAGCCACCCACACAGCTGTGCCTGGCACTTGGAGCTGAGCCCAAAGCCCTGGGCAGGACTGCCCCACAACACTCACTCCTCTGCAGCTGGAAACATAAGAACAAGTTTCCAATACAACCACCTCAAACAGTATTACCAAGGGTCTCCCATATCCCAACCACACCCCTTTGGGCAGCATTTCCAATGAGATCGCTCTACGCTGAAACAGGGACCGAGCTCCCTGCTGCCACAGCTGGCAGAGCTGCCTTGCCTAGGTGAGATCATGCATGGGGAGACAGATCCGCGTAGGCAGCCTTCGCTTCATTCCAGGTGGAGCAGCCTTGAAATGCTGCCCTTGACCTACAGACAAAGCCAATAATAGCAAGCTGTGCTTTGCCCACGCAGGTCCCCAGGCTCGAGCTCACTTTGGGGGCTGAGACATGTCTCCTGGGGGCATAGCCCAGGGGCTGGCTGCTCCAGCAGAGCTCGAGGCACTGTAGGAAATGGTATGGGAAGTCACATCATAATAATTTTATTTGCTTCCCAGAACAGGCTCAGGGTATTCATCCCACTAGCCTGGAGCGGTGCCAGGATGCAGATGCCTGTGCTGCTCACATAGATGACCAGGTCGCCTGCGGGAACAGATAGCAGGCACAACTGCACAGAGGACCTTTGTGAGCAGGTAACATTTCAGGGAAGGAAGATTTCAGGAGTTGTTCAGAGGATGTTTTGCCTTTGTTATCAGGCAGGCATCTCTGTTAAATTTTTACAGAGGAGATGACGGCTCAGTATGACCCATAAATGATTCTTTACTATCTGTTAAGACCATTTGCCCTTCTGTATGGCAACATCCTTGCCTCCTCTGTGCCTCTCCTCACCACCCTCTGCATTTCAGTCCCTTGGGTGAGTTTTCTACCCACTTCACCTCCTTGTTTTTGAACTTCTTCATTCTGGGATGTGATTTGCTGTAATCAAAGCAATGAGCAGAGCCCTTACACTGCACAAGCCTCTCCTGTCACACTACCAAGAGATGCTTGTGACCAGACATCTAGGGGACAAATCCACCGTTAAGGTCTTAATGACCCTGTAGAAGTGGCAGGTGCCTAGAGCAGAGCAATAAAAGGACCTTTACAACAAACTGAATGACTGGGAGGTGGAAGGAGAAAAGGAAGAACTATCAGTGAGCACAGATGCAGGAGGGTGGTTGGTGTTTAGTCTTCAATACACCTGGAAACAGCCTTGATTTGTTCATAAAGTAACCACCTATGGGAGAACAGTCAATGCATCTCCTCACCCTTGCAAAGACTCTGCTGGCGATCACCCATATCTACGCCCAGTAAAACCAAGGGCCCATTTCACCAACTGCAGCACCCACTACCGTGTCCCCAAGGACAAAGTTAGGAAGAGTTTCAGGGCTGCACAGTCAGATGGGCAGCGCCCAGCAAATGGACAAAGGTTCCCCGCTCCATCGTCTTTCCTCTCCCATGAAAAGCAGAGGTAAGTCACAGCCACTCCTGCCTGTACTCAGCATCCCATTTTTATTTCTAGTATTTTTGGCAAGATGCACGAGGCTGCTGAGCCCTCTGTAACAGGGACAGATGCTTTGTCGTACATACAAATCCTGCTTGTTTGGGAACAGGACTGGCAGCTACAGCCAGCCCAGCCCAAGACCATTGCAAAGGATACAGGGTCTTTGCAACTGGAGGAAGAGGTTGTGAAACTCAGCTGTCCTCAGTGAGCGGGGAACCCTCGTAAGAGTCTCCAAAGCCACGGAAAATAGCAGAGCATGAAGAGCAGCCTTGGGAGTCAGGAGCCACAGACCCGTGAGTGCTCCACATCTTGGGAGGTGTTGGATATTCCCACCATGCACAAGCTGATCTCCTTTTTCCTCACACTCACCGGGGATGGCAACTTTTATATCATTTTTCTCCCAAACTATTTTTCATCTTTGTGGAGCAGCTTTCATACAAGACAAAGAGGAACTCCAGAGACTCAGAAGAGCCCATCTATTCTATAAAAATTGCTCCCCCACTGGGAAAACAGGACACTTGATTTCCTTAAGTCTAAAATTACTCAGTAATCAAATTTAATTTTGCTTTGCCTTATCTTTACCAACTGATAAGCAGAGGGGAAGTGTAAAGGCCCCTGCACTTCTCCCTGCAGCTCTGATTAAGACCCATAAAAAGCTTCCTGGGATGGGGCCAGGCTTGCTGGGATGGGGCCTGAGCCAGAAGAGAGAAGTGGGCTTCGGCTTCAGAGTGGCTCAGCTCCAAGGACCTTTTCCCAA
Source organism: Dromococcyx pavoninus (assembly GCA_033558185.1). Taxonomy (NCBI): domain Eukaryota; kingdom Metazoa; phylum Chordata; class Aves; order Cuculiformes; family Neomorphidae; genus Dromococcyx; species Dromococcyx pavoninus. The sequence continues at coordinate 62,372 of JAUMJL010000596.1, forward strand.
AAGGCCAGAGGAAGCCAATTCCTGCACAGCTCCCTCCCCCCAGCAGGAATGGGAAGCCTTGCTCCTTTGTATCTCTCTAAACACAGAGGACATTTGCACCACAGCATCTCATTAACAGTTCAGTCCAAGGCTTTTATGGACTACTCATCCCTAGATCCTTCAGACATCAAAAGGACCTGCCTGCTTCCCACTCCACCACTTCTCCAGGTTTATTACAGCATCCCCCAGCTGCTTCTGAGATAAGCCCTAGAGCTAATGAGCAGGACACCACGGTAATTCCCTACAGCAGCAAACATGTTAGCCTGATTTTCCTCTCCCCAGAGGATTAGCAAGGCTGTAATAGCACTAAATAAATTCACTAATGGCAGATTCTCAAGACACTTTGTCTGGAAAACTTGTTTATACCTTACAGAACGCAGCCTACAAATTTGGCTTTATTTTCCAGCGACACTGCTGAAGGGAGTTGCTCCCCAAACAGTGACTGGACCTGAACAAGATGTGTCCTAGATCACTGATCAGGCAATGAGAGGTAATTAAACACCTGCATGGAAAGGCAGCCTTCACAAACGCAGCACAGCACCCCATGAAATCAGGGTGTGAGTTCAGAGTTTTTGGGTTGCTTTCTTGTCTCCCAGAAAAGCTACTCTGCTCAAATGACAGAGTCCTGTGGAAGGAATCCTCCTGCACAAACACCAGACTAAAGCACAGGGCAACCGGCCCACATTGAGGTGATGGAAACTTAAATGCCACAACAGATTTGCTTTCCTCTGTACCTTCACGCTCGAGCACAACGCAAAGGCTCTGTAATGTGCAAAAAAATCTGCAGGATGCTGTATTGTAGGTGGTGGCCAGCTGAAACACATTCCTGCATCAAAGCTCAAAGTTGTTACCTGCTTGGGAGAAAAGCTCCTGGCCTGGATACAAAGAGCTGGGCAAAACAGAAGGCACTCAGAAGAGAGGGATCCAGGCTGGAGCACCCCACTTGGCAAGACTGAAGTGCATTAGGAAGGAGGATGCTCACACATCCTAGCACACACCAGTTGGGAAGGATCGTGCTTTCAGACCCTCCAAACCAAGCCCAGGCCTAGCGAGGGGGAGAGATAAATCCCTCCTGGTGACCAAGGCAGGGAGCAGGAGGCAGAGCGTGGGAGGGCAGTGCTGGCGAGCAGCCCAGCTGCAGGGGTAAAGGATGCAGCAACCGTGAGCGCTGCTGAACTGAGGCGGCTCACAGCCCCAACTCCAGCCCGCTGGCCCCATGTGCTTTTCAATCACACGTGAAGCTCCTGCAAAGCTCTATTGTGAGCTGCTATTGCACAACTCAGTGGCCAGTGCTTGTGAATCTTTCTGCCACAATTAAGTCTGCACACCCAGACCTCACCTTCCCTCACTTAACTTGATGCACTGAGAAAATTAGACACTATCCTGCTTCTGTGGAGAAAGGCAAGCACTGAAGGTAATTCAGATACTTTGATGCTGCTCTTTAGTCATTCGGGCACCAAAACCACAGCATCGCTCCCTGGACTGACCATGGGCTGGGATGAGAGTCACTGATCCTCAGGCACAGCGTGCGAGCCTCAGGTAAACAAACTGTCTGTGCACGGACACATTGTCCTCAGTTCAGCAGGGGAGGGTCAAGAAGGCTATTGTCAGAGCAAGAATTTTAGCTTTAATAACTCCAGCACTATGGGTGCCCAGCAGTGGAGGAGTTTGCCAAAGATTATAGTACAGCAATACCTAGAAATGCTGTGTACACGCTAGGAACTGGGTCCGAGTTTGGATTCGATGGCACTGAGGAACATGAATGGTGTGCCCAAGTCCACGTGCACACCAGCAAACTACACCCTTTGAAAGTAGTTTTAAACTTCCCCCTCTGAGACATGACCACTTTTCAGGGCAGAGGTGGGGAGGTTTTCACCCCAGGTTACTCACAGCAGGCTAGAGAAGGGCTGGGGACGCAGCAAGGAGGACGGACACATCCACCTCCCTCTCATATAGGAATTTAGGTTTAACCGTAACCCAAACATTGTAATCCGGCGCTCGGCACACAGCTCGGTGCTGATCATTCACTGACCTATCCAAAGAGTAAATCTCCAATGCAAACAAAAACAAAGACCGACGACACTTCAGGTATTTGGTCTGTAGGCTCTGGAGCAAGGAATTCCCAGCTGTCCCCACCTGAACCCCACTGTGATCCCCTTCCACGAGAGATGGGGTTTTTTTGCAGGAACAGCAGCAGTCACCCAACCAGCAGCTGGGGTGACTTTGTAGCAGAACACCAAAGGATGGAGCCTCCCCTCATCGGACACTAAACAGCACGTTCAGGCCAAGGAGACCTCAAACAAAGGGAGACAGGGAGCAGCTACATTTCACAAAACTGTTCACCCTCAGCACGGTTTGGGAGACCCCGAGCAGCGAGAGCCCAGGAAGTTTTGCTGTAGGCGTGTTCCTCCAAACACTGCCTGATCAGCTCCTGGGACACAGGGTCGCTCCACACCAGACCCTCTGAGTACCAGGGCCAATGGCTTTGCTGGGGCCGCAACAGCCCCAGAGACCTGTCTGTGCTCACCTGGGACATAGTCTGAAGCAGCTTGGATCAGATGGCACTGATTGTCCCGTTACCCAGTACCTCCACTTTAACTAACTCCAGCTCTTCGTTTCAAAGGAGGCAGAGGCTTATTTAGGAGCTCCCAGGCCAGACTGTTACTATCTCACAGGACACTCCATTTCCCTCTAAACTGCCTGGTTTGTCCCATGCCAATCGTTTCTCATACACCCTGTCAGTCCCTCAAGACTGATCTGTTGTCTCTAGACCCCTTGAAGCGCAGCACTGCAAATGAACATCACCCATGACACGGGTGTCTTGCTGCTGGTAGGGCCCAAGGCAGCGATGCACATCTCTCCTATTTCAATTTATGCAGTGGTACCAAGCACAGCTACCTCAGCCTGTAATTAAAATTCCAGCACTAAGACCAAAGATACTCTATAGGAAAAGTTGATTGAAAGCAATAATCTTGACCATTCTGCTGGAGCTTCCTGTTTCAGAGCAACCACGTGGCCTACTTGACAATTAATGAACGGAGAGAAAGCAAACAGTGCAGCCTTGCAAATGAAAGAAGAGAACAGTGAGGAAGCAGGTTTCCAGGCACCGTACACCAGTGCTCCGCATCTTCTTCCAGCTGCTTCAGGCACAACGAACACTCAGCAGTCCCAGGGGAACTGGTTCTATAACCCCATCAGACACCTCCCCTGCCTGCACCATTCCCTCACAGCCACTGCTGCCTGAGCCTCAGGTTTCCCATTCCAAGCAATATTGCAAGGCTAAAAGCCTCAGTAAACTTCGCCAAGTCTGGTTTTCATCAGGCAGGTGACTTGAGTACTTTTCCCCTCTTTTAGACACTTTTACACCTTTTCCTAGTGCTTTATCAGTGCCCTCCACATTATTTGTCACAACATTGCTTACAAACCCCACTGTACTTGCTTTCCGTTAATATCACATCAAATCAGCCAAGTTATCTCTAAGAGTCACCTGTACTTACCCGAGCCCTCAGGCAGAAAGTCCTCCAGATTTCACTGGCCATTCTCCAGGGGTTAAGTAGCCCTGGGTGATGGTGTGACCTTGATACTCTGAATGCTCTGGAGGCAGAGTGCTTAGTGTTCTCTGAGTGCTCTGCATTAACTACACGCCTCAAAGGTCAGGAATAAAGCTTTATTGTTTTCAGATTCCTTATCTTCGTTAAACTAATCCCTGTCAAAAGACATTTAATTGTTCATTGCTTTTTGTAATGGTAACCCAGTAGGAAGTGGCTGCAGTAAAAGTTTCACTGAAATCAATCCAGGTGTCACCAAGATTTGTGGTAGAAAAGCAGAAAGGAGAGTAGTTCTCAAAGCAACTTCATATAAAAAACAGCAGCTCGGAGTAAGCCACAGAGAAAAGAGGCACCACGAGGAAGATGACTTAGCTAGTGCCTGTGCCCTCACTGCACGACCCTTCCCTGTCTGAAGGAAATGGGCTTTCCAAGAGAGAAATCCACCTCTGAAATCCACTTCTCTAGAAATTGCCTCTGATGAATGAAGTCTGACATGTTTCTTTCAGCCCTACTTTCCCTTTCTCTTGCAAAGTCCCCCTGCCATCCAGAGGCAAATGGAATTAGACAGAATAACAGAAATTCACATTTTGCTTCCATGTTGCAAAAATTAAACACAAACAAGAAGTTCCTCCTCCTTCTCTCAACTCTTTTTTGAGCGGAGCTCTCTTGAAAGCTGCTTTGTACTTTGAGAACTCACAAATCAGACCAACTTGTAACAAAGCAGCAAACATTTATATTAATATAACGGGAGTTGTTAATTCCCCCCATTCATCATCTGACATTCACCTTGCATGGAAAATTCCCACGACAACAACCTGATCCTGTACAACAGTTTTTGTTTCCCCTCCGTTAACTCCAACACAAAGTCGAGACAAGCAGTGGCAGAAGCGCTAAGGCAGCCAGAACAAACTGCTGTTTCAGCTCCCAGCTAAAGATTGAGTGAAGGCCAAACAGTGCTGGTGGAAACTTCCAAATGTTTTATTTAAGAACAGTTCTGCCCATGTGCTGAGGCTTCCCCCCCCCCCCCCCCCGCCCTCGCCATTTAAATGATTACGATTATGAAATTACCCACATTTTGAAAGTGCCAATCACCACAGCACCCGGGCACTTTATAAAAAAAGCTGTTTGGCATGGCAGAGAAGATCAATCACTCAAGAACCTACTGCTTCCTGCTGCTTATTTCTCATGTCAGGCGTATCTACTAATTGAGGATAAGGGAAAGGCAACAGATTACTCCAGAAAAAGATCATCTTTGTTTCCAGGTAAGGTTTAGATCAGAGACAAAACAAACACTGAGAGACCCAACTTCCCACGAAGAGCAAGTAGCTATTTCTAAAGCCACCCACGAAGCTAGTTTGTCAGGAAAAGCCTTGTAGGAATAGGTTTTATACTGTACTTACGTATTAAACAAAACATATCAATAAAGAAGGATCACACTGGCCCAGAGTACAAATTCAGGTTATGTTCCAGCACAACTGCGGTAACCATTAACATTTGGTAAGGTATTTGCCACCCTTATTGATGAGCAAAGAGGCTCTATTCTGTCACTTCTGAATGTTGCATTTTTAAAAAATACAGAGGCCTCTGGGAGTCGAAGGGGAAGAACTGAGCCCCCTAGGCTACTGTTTCATAGCCTTCCTGTAGGCAGCCTCACCTTACTGCTTTAGTTCTGCATCCACTTTTGCCTCTGTTTTTGCATCACACCCGGATTTCTAGACCAAAATACCAAATTACAGCATCAAATAACGGGATGGGAGAAGGAGTCATGTTATGCCTATGCCCTGGTCCATGGTAAGCAGATGTGTCCCAGCCCCAAACAGGCCACTGGTCACAAAGCAAGCTCCAGCTTCTCCAAGCAGAATGTAATTTCTCTGTGCTCCAGATTATTTTCAGCTATTTATAGTGTATGTATGTTTCCAAATACATTGTTTGTCTTTAATACACTGGGAGAGAACATAAGTGCACAGACATAGACATAGAACACAGGGAAGAAGATGGTAAAACCTCCCTCTGTTGGTTTCAGGTGCAGATATTTGTGTCCTAGAACCTCTTGGAGCTTTTCCTTCAATATCAAATAAAACTTCCTCAGGGAGTCCTGGTTAACTTTTGAATCCAAAGATGCCCTTTATGTATCCCGTGAGGCCACTCTTGGCCTTTTGCTCCACCTTGTCCTCCAGAGGTGGGAAAGCAACATGATTAAGGGCCAGGTCAAAGAACAAAGGTTTGCACGGAATGGGCTGGAAGCCTGGAGGGAAATGCACGAGGCTGACTTGCTTGCTGACAAGAGAAGGATCCAGACAGAAAGTCTCAAACCGTTCAGAGAGTGGCTGGAAGAGACCAATGCAGAAACACAAATTAAAAACATGTGAAATCAAAGCCAACATCAGCCAAGGAAGCAAAGAAGTCTAAGCAGCAGCTGAGACAACGGTAGCTGAAGCTCCCTTTGTGTGACATCTCGGGCCCTTGAAAATTATTTGAACTCCTGTCAGAGCATTGCTGCAGGACCTCTGGAAAACCTTCCCATGTGCAGGGAGAAAGCTGAATAAAAACCACGAAGATGGCACACTACAAGCTGCAAACAGAAGCGTACTTTCTACCCAAGGAACCCCCTCTGTCAGCAACCTTCAGGACCTGCAGAAGGAAATCAAGCCTAATAAAATTGCGTAAATACACCAGTCATGACCAAACTGCAGTCAGTATGACATTCCTTTAGTTGTTAGAGACACTCAGGAACGGGTTAAAAGTCAAGTTCATTAAGAACAGTACCGGAATTCACCTCAGCTCTCACCTTGCCATCCTTGACCTGAGATGGAGACTCAGTCTCGTGAGCATCATTTGCATCTGCAAAATTGAAGAAAAAGTGGTAAGAATAACAAAATAGATTTTGGCATAAAGTAAGACTGTCTCAGGAGTAAGCTGTCCTCTAAGCTTAGCTAGGAACCTCGCCTTCTGGGACAGGCAAGACTATGTGCAGTAGAAATTACTTGCTTTCTAGACTAAGAGGATCCCACATTGTCATCTAGAGCCAACACAGCTCCCCAGTGACAGAGCCGCTCCTTCACGCTTTTGTGAGAAACTGCTAGAAGTAGCAGACTTCGAGTTAAGCACAAAACAGCAGATGATCAGAAGGCCCCAGTGGGGTCTGTTAAAGCAACATTAAGGCAATAAAGACAAGACAATCCATGACTTATCTTGGGTTTCTAGCAGCAGGCACAGCAAAAAAGCAACCCAAGAAATCCAAGTTCATCCATTCCCCCAAAGTCTGCTAAAGCGGACAACACTGACAAAGAGTAGAACATCACTGCCCTCCCCTTTCTCAGTACTTCTCCCAGCTATGCAAAACAGGGAGGAGTGAGGACAACTTGTTCGCAGCAAAATAACTAAACACTAGCAGAATGTCCTGTGCAGGTCACCAAAGCAGACGCACCTCCTCATGAAATGTTTCCGCATGTCAGGGCAGGGAGCAGGATGCCAGGTGTGGAGTTGCTGGTTGCCTACCTGCTCTACGCACAGCTAGAACAAGCTAGAACTCGGGGGAAAATTACATTTTCCAGAGCCTACATAGATCAGTGTGAAGTGGAAAAACATTTGGGACTTCAGAAATAAAAAAAAAAGGAAGGAAATAACTGCAGGGGCATTACTGAAGAGACATTACAGCTCTAGGATAATTGTGCAACTCACCTAATATAGCTGCTGCTTGCAAGGAGTATTTCTCTGCATTCACTTGGGTGATCAGATCCTGAACATCAGGCAACTCCTACGTCATTAAAGAAAATTATTTGAGAGTCTGAAATGCGCCAGAGTTTAAGAGTTAGGGCAAAGCTAAAACCTGACAAATAAGGAACTAAGAAATAAGTCCCAGTGCTGATTAGCCTTCCCAGAAGAGGAAAAGCTACAGTACAGTCCTTCAGGCACTACCAAAGCAGTAGGAGAGAAACCGCAAATATGAGAAAGTGTGGTAAATTGTTATGGAGTTGTTACAGCAAGTTACAACTGGCAAGCAAGTGGCCAGTCAAAGCACCTTCACATCACTAGAAAGTCTCTACTATGATGTGTCAAGCACTGTATTATTCTTCTGTCTACTTAAAGATCGGTCTTGAGTTGTAACAGTCTGGCACCTAATTGACAATATCTATCACGACAGAGCTTCTTCATATATGTCAGGTCCCTTCTACATACAGGGCTGGATCCTACCTACCTTCAAACTGTTTGTATAAGCTCCAGCTCCTGACTGAACTTCCCGGGCATATTTTAGCACTCTCTCATACAAAACAAGAGCTTCACTCCATTTCTTTACCAGGACATAGGACTGTGCAATGAAGAAACACCTGAAACAGTGAAGAGTGACTCACTGACATGTTTGTCATCCATGCTGTTCGCCAACACATGACAGGTAATAGGAGATAATATTAAGAAGCACTGGCCAGTTTCCCCTTAGCATCCAGGCTTCATTCCACAAAAGGGCTGAGGAAACTGCATCAAAGCCCTGTGCAGCATGCAGAGCTTTGCAGTAACAACCTCCAAAGACATAATGCTCACTGAAGAAAATGTAGCTGTTTCTCAGTCACCTGTAAGCTTTGTACACAAGCGTCTTCAATCCAATTTCTTTTTGGAAGTTCTTGTCCTCTTCCAGGCCAGGAAGCTGTGTCAGTTCCACAAGGTTCTGTGCAAAAGAGAGTCAGAGTAACAAATGCAGGTGTTGTTTTCCTCTGTAATCTGCTGCAGTAAGAGAAACTGCCCCTTTTACCAAGTCAACAGTATACTCCCATGGAAATAGTTTCCAGCTTTCTAATTATCAGTGTGCTAATCTTGCGAAGGACACTCGCTGAACTTGTGCAAGTTCTCCCTCAGGACAGATTTCCTGACACAAATAGGAATTAGGACAAAGACTCCTCAGATTGCACATAAAGTAACTATTTCATAAGGCATTTCCATTTCCCATCCACAACTGTTAACTGAAGTGAGAAACTGAGAAACTGCTTTTATGAAGAAGGAGTGCATTTTAAAGTATTTTCAGCTGTTACTTTCTTTTGTCTGCAGAAACTAAGGCAGTTATTGGGGTGCTGCATAAAACGGTCTGAAAAATAGTTCTAAGCTGCATCAGAGTGTACAAACAAGAGCACCCATTCAAGCAGCATTTTCTGTTCACAACTAGGGAAAGGGGGGTTTGTGTTTCAGGTACATGTTGAACATCTTCAATAAGGTAACTGCAGGTACTAAGTTACTCTTCAGACTTCATGGGCAGTTCACCTGCACTGTTATATTTTCTACAATAACTTTTGGTACCAAAGTAGTATGAGGAATTAGATAGGTTTTCCTGGCATTACCTGCAGAATGATATCGTAGAGACGGATGAGGTCCTGAGGCCGCGGTGTGCGCTTGCCATCCTCTTCTGACCGCTGCTGCTGCAGCAGTGCCTTCTGCAGAGACTTTGCCATGCTCTCATTGCGCTTGATGGCTGTTGACAGCTTGATGTAAGTCAAATAACTAAAAAGATAAAAGATTAAATACCATTAGCAGACTGTCAGAACTACTCAGAGATTACTCTTTGTTCTGAAAAAACTCCTCCCCCAATCTAAGCTGATATCAGTAGGGGAAAAAAACATCCGAAAGAACAACATGAGAGTCTTAAATAAAACATTTTCAAAGCTGCATGAATCAGAGCCTTATCCATACAGTCATCCTTTGAGATCTGAGAGGCCCAGAACAAAAACCCCATAAAACAAAACCAAACAAAAATAAAATCTTGACATAAGAGCGTGACTGCTTCACACTAGTACAGGCAGCAATGTTTGCCTATTACCTGTGTAAATACTGGATATTGGACACCTTCCCAGAATCATTTTCCAGAGAGTGCTCTCGCTGCTTCTGCAGAAAGTGTGGACACAACACTGCATTATTTACTTAAAACTGGCAGCAGAAGGAAGAAAACACCAGAAACAACTCAAGGTTTGGGTAAACCAGGGAAGCTATAACAGATTTATGGGCAAAAAATGAGGGTTTCTATATTGCTATTTACTTTCTCCAGTTCTGAAAAGAATAAAATCAAAGATGAGGGACTCTTTTGCAACTTTTTATTAAAGAAATCTCAGCTGCTTTTACTGTTAAGTGACTTTAATAAATCAGTCCCAAAGAAACACTACGCTGCTGAAAGCAGAAATACCAATATTTGCTGCTTACCTGGTCTGGTTTCAGCTCTTCCCGAACAGCCTGAATGGCATCTCTGCACTCACCGAGTAAAGACTCAAATAAACGTTCCTTTGTCTCCTCATTTTCTGCCTAAGAGCAAAGGAAAGTTAAGCCAGATATCTGTTAGAAATTGTTGCATTTTACATCCCGTGATGCAAGAAATAACTGAGGACATTAAACAAGGCTTCTCCCCAGTTATGGTTTTAAGATTCATGGGCAGCCAGAACTCCAATTCATTCCTTTCTGCAAAACGCTCGAGGGGACAAATGGCCAGAGAGGACTGGGAGTATGGTCAGTGCTGAGAACTCCACAGCACTGAAGGCCAAGCACATACATCTCCCATCACCTCATCCCTGCAACAGCTCCCTTCCCAGTAACTCCCTTTCCTTCCAGGACGGCACCCACACTGCTTCAAGAGCAGCTGAGGTCAGACAGCACTGTGGGAAAGGCCCAGCAACAGCAGAAGAGCTGAGCATTACCAAACTGGCAAATTACCAGTGCAGATTGCTCTTGCTATGCTCATTTAACTTCTCATGTGGTAAGAACATGCAGATGATTATCTTTCCTACACTCCCACTCTAGTTATGCTCACACTGGCAATAATTTGCTGTTTGAAGCATTTTTTTAAAGCAACCTTGTATTTTAGTAGCAGGAGTGACTGAGTGCTTTTCTGCTGTTACCGCAAGTTTTGTCAAAAAATTAAGTAGCTTTTGGCCTTCTGTCCCAAAACCAAAATTTGAAACCAACTAGTTGAAGACTGATCCCTGCCTAATAAAGGCCTGGCAGATCTTGTAGCAATTAAACAGCGCACCCAAACTCAACTTCCATTCAGGTGACCGTGAAGGTAATCAGGTGGGGATCGCAACACTCATTCTGATTCAGGAAGAGAAACTTGCCCAGAAACAAACCTCACCCTTAGCAACTTAAGTGTATCAGCACCGTGTATACCACTTCCAGGTCACCTAACAGCACAAGATGAACTTTGCTGCAACAAATTTGTAATTGGCCCAACGAATAAAGCACTAAAACCATATCTGCTTGTTTATCTTCCATAGAACTCTACAGTCTCTGCCTCTCCTCAGGTTTGCAAACCCATTAAGGAATGCTATTTCCACTCCCTCACAAAGCCTCAGATATCTTGACCTGAGACGAATGCGTTTGGGGGGTGGGGTGGGTGTTGATTAGTTTTTGGGGAATTTGCTGCAAGAATTTTTAGGGTGGGACTAACTCCTGTGAATAACAAGTCTGACAGCATTCTCAGCCTCACCCAAGAGCGCAGAACGGAGAACAGACTTAGCCAGATCACCAGTCACGCACCAACAGGGAAAGGGCTGGGCCCTGCAGTGAAACAAAGGCTTTTCTTTCTAAGCAAAAACTCCCAAGGTTAACCTGATTCTATGTGTAAATACAAGTATATTCCAATTTGGGAGATACAGGATTCCAAAACTGAGATACAAGCACCACGGTTGGTGATTTAAGTGCCCTGAGAGAACAGCACAAGTTCATCTTATAGCAGTCCACAGAACTCAACCCACTTCCCAAAGGCGAGGCATTCTCACTTTTAATTTTCCTTGTTTTTAAAAAAAGAAAAAATGGCGTATCATTTCTGAAATTTACCACCCCTTTCTGCTCTAGTCCTAGTTACCAGAGCAGAATCCTTGAGGTAATACCAGAGAGAAGGTATCTGCCCTTTAGCCTTCTCGCTTCCACCTGGTCAGAGTCAACGGGCCCTTGAAGTCGCGCGTGTAAGACTACAAAAGGGCTGGCAGAAGTCATTTTAAACTTGGATCTGTCTATCAGTTCAGCTTATTTGTTCTGTTTCTCTGGTTACCAATAAGACACTGGAGACAATCATCTAATTGTGCCGAGAATCTCCATTTTTACACAAAAGACTCATTTAAGTTTGCTTCTAACCAAACCCTCAAGGACCGCTGCTGTTAAGTTAGAGTTTCAACTTAGTGACGACCAGCAGAAAGGTGCCAAAGATGCCAGGAACCACAATGCACTGAGCTGAAGCGGGACTGCCCATTGCAGCTGCCAGTAACTGCAAAACTGCTTCCAAAGGGCCAAGCTGGAGCCCGCTCGGAGCTTAAAGACCGCTGCTGTGTCCTCTGCTCTCTCCATTACAAGTTGTGATCCGGTACCACAAAACTCCTCTCTTCAGTCAGAGCTTCCAAGGAACACAAAGCAAGATGGAAACAAATTCAGATCCCTGTTCTGCCATACCTTCACGGAACAACTGGGCAACTGAACTGCCAAGGTCCAACTGCCAGCCTGGCGGGAGCACTGAACTCTAAGCTGCACTTCCACCTGCTGGTCACACCAATGCATGACCAACAAATTCAGCACCACACAATCCATAACATCACAACAAGAGCAGTTAACACTAATGCTTCCTACCCAGCTGCATCCTGTTCATCCTACTCACATCATCTTCTGCTGCTCTTGCCTGCTTGCCCTTATACTTTTGTTGGGTTTGCGTTTTATCATTTAAATTTCTATTTATTGTTATTATTCTCCTGGTGATAACTGGGTTTGATACTGCAAAAAGTCCATCTTTAGAGGCAAGAATTGTTACTAACAATCTTTCCACTGCCTTTTCAAATAGAAGGTGCTGCACACAGTCACTGGAAAGCAAAATATGCCATCTGGGCACCACTTCCAAGGAAAAAGCCCTATGTGGAAAACTTGGCTGCAACACTAAAGTCACGGTGCCCCTGCAAGTGTTTCAGAACAGTTCCATACAACTGCATCCTGACATTTAATAACCCTCTTCCTGCTTTTGAGGATTTGCACAAATCAAGAGAATGCTATAAATCTCACAGCACCTGCTTCACCTTGAGAACTGCTTTTTGATGAAAAAAGAATTAACTGACACATAGCTTTTTTATTCCAGTTCTCTAAAGTTGGAGCACTTAAAAGAAATTATAACAGTAATTTAAATCCAGTTACTCTTAAAATTGTAACCTTCATTTCCAAGTGACTTACATAGAATAATGGTTATCGCCCTGCACTGAAAGGTAGCACTGCTGGGCAGCACTGCATGTTCCAACGAGCAGGAATACTCAGAGCAGATGTCCCAGACTGTGGGAGCTGTCCCCAGCTGATACTTCAGCCCTGCGTTATAGTCAATATTCCCACTTTTACTTTCAGCCTTCCAACCCCAAGTCTGAGAAAAAGGTGATTCAAAAGCTTTTAGTCCAGGTATCATATTATTATTTTGCACACCAAAGGAGAGAACAGAACACTGGCACTTGAGATAGGTTCTGGGTTACCTGAGCAATTGCTGCTTCATTGTCGGCCAACCCCAGCAAGAAGATCCTCACTTTGTCTATCTTCACTGGAACAGTTCTTCCTCTCCACTCCACCTCGCTCATCGTGGCTGCCTGCTTTGCTCGAGTTTGGGTAATCAGTGCCTGCAGAGAACAGACTGAACTTGGGAACTTGAACCTGAAAGTAGCCAAATGGAACCTTTCAAATTAACATTAGACTTGACTACATTGAAATCAAAGGCCTTCTTTAGGAAAGCATGGTTTCCCACAGAGCCCAGGCTTGCTTGCTCTCCTCTGATTTGCTTTGGCTCTTGAACAGTGCACAGCAGCAATATTTATGCTCCACAGAGTGGTAATGAATGCTTCAGCTTGGTTACCTCCAATTTTTCTGCAAGAAGACCTTCAGTGCCACCAGACCTCAGTCTCATCTGCATCAACTCATTCATGGCAGACTGGTCACCTGAGAGAATTAACACATCACAATCATGTTTCCACCTGAGTTCACAAATTATTTTAATATAGAAAAACTCATCAGTAGATTTTATACTGGCAATTTGGGATCAAAGGGGATAAATTTGCAATTGTATTCTGACTTCATTAGCAAACTACTGCAAACTGGTATTTTGTCTTTTTACACAAAACCACACGCACTGCTGCAAAATGAAACTGCTAAACTGACCCAGAATGCATGCAGAATCTGCCCAAAATATTATGGACACACTGCAGTGTCACTCAGACCAGTATTTAACTATCAAGTCCATATTATCTTTGTTGGAGATCAGGTACACTCCCTTCCTTACCAATATTATAGGCACAGTAGCGGATGTTGGGCGAAATCTCTTCCACACGCTGGTTATACAGTATGGCTTGTTCTTCTGTGAAAGCATTGGCCAGTTTTTCGTAGATGGTCCTACAGCAAAGAATATGGATGAACACTGGAGTTATGTGTCAGTCTGAGATCATATCTTACGGGCAGAGTCTGTGTCTCTACTCTGCAGGACGCTATTTCTTCAGCAGTACCTCCCAGTTAAGCGCCCAAGTAACTAAACAACTCGCAGAGCTGCCATACGCATGGCATACATGACCCATCCAATGCTATTTAGTAAATAAAGCTGGTGAAGTCAGGGAACTCACTTGCATTTGTTGAAAGCCTCCATTGCTGCCTTCCACTCCTGGTGTTCAAAGCGCAGCATCCCTGTCAGGTAAGCCATGTACGCCTGCAGACAGGGCAAGGGCAAGTTAATTTCCCCAAGACCAACAACCTGGTTTGCTCAGCCTTTAGCATTAAGGCTGCTGCAATGCCTACAGTAAGTGACTAAGCCTTGCCCTTCTGATCTGGTCCTCCCACAGAAAAGATCTGATTCGGGTTGGGGTTTACCAGCTACCTACCTTTTTTTAACTGACAGTGCTATACTTCTAAGGATATTAAAGCAAAGATATTTCTTGTTTGTTACACAATGAACACGGCCCAATAATGTCACAAAACTTTTCTTCTGGCAATAAGCTACAAGACGACAGTTTTAACTATCGAGTATCACTGCAGCCCCTTCTTCAGAGAGGCTGGTGTCATAACACAGTTGCTTTTTGTGTTCCAGGAATCAAGCCACAAGCCTTGTGTTCTAGGTGGCTTTTGAAGGGCATTTAACAAATATATACCTCAGAAGACAACCACAGTTTCTTAGGCTGTGTTGCATCACCTAAGTTCCCCTCAGTTCTTTTTACTTTTAATAAATGTACTGCTCTTCAAAGGAAGGACAAGCATTTGACTTCTAAACACCAGGTCCTCATCTCGGCTGGTGCCACTGGTTATTTCTGCAATTCCAGCAGCTGCACTAACAGTAAGTCCAAGATATTCAAAGGCAGATTATTATCCAATTCCAGAACCAGTCAATTTTTATTATGTGTTGCGAGATGAGAATAATCTCTTCACCCAAAATCCAAAGGTTTTCTTGTTCAGCTTTTGCTGTAAAACAAGATCTAAGTATCAGTGGTTACCTGGGCTTCCAGTTTTGTTTTGGCATCCACTCGGTTACTTTCACACAGTCGCTCCAGCTCCTCTGCGTGCTTCACAGCTTTGCGCAGGCGAGACAGCAAGTGGAATCGTTTGCGAGGCTCTGTGTTTGCTTCCTGCTTCAGCTGCATGGCATAACTCCAGGCTCTCTCTGCATCCATCAGAATTAACAGCAAATACCTGTGGGGCAGACGAAGATTAATGAAAAATAATGACAGTGAAACAAGCATTACCGCATCACCACTAGTTCTTTGCCATGTGAGCTGCAAAATTCAGCAACAGAAGTTCAGCTTGATAAGAGGTAGATGCTTTTATTTCTTAACATTCTAAGCACAAAAAATCTCATTACTCTTAAATAGTTTCTACTGTATTTCTCTCCAGAGAAATGAAATCACTCAACTGAGGAAGAGAACTTGGTATCATTCTGTCGCATCACACTGAAGACAAGGGATTTATGATTTTAGGTCGCTCTACAAACTGGTTCAATATGAGTAAAGACATCTCTCTTCCCACCAGCTAATGCTATGATGGATCTGGCTTCTTAACAATACAGGTCAAGAGAGCATCACGTTTTCTTTTCCCCATAAAAAGAGACAGGACAGCAGGCATTTCAAGTGCTTCTAAAAGATGAGAAATGAGCCCAAGACCCTGGTTGTTCTCCATTATATCAAACAAGCATTCTTCCAGATTTTGAAAATTTAAGTGAAACTTGCAATCCGATATTTCTTTTCAAAGGGAAGGGATTATGCCTCCAATCACAACCCTGCTGGCTACACCACTTACGTTATCAGTATTCACAGCTACCCTGCAACAGACCCAAAAGCACATTTCCTCTTTAGTATCAAATTCACTGATAATGAAAAGAACCCGTTTTACCAACTATGAGGGAAGAGAAGGAACCGGCTGTTGCCGCTCCCTCTTCTCCCAGTTGCTCACAGAACGAAGCAGGATCTGAGCAGTGCCTCTTTCCCATGCATTGCAGCCTAAACTTTTGTCTTTTATTAATATGAACAACACACATCTCTGAAAAAAACCCACTTCAAAATACAGAAGAGTTTTTCACCCATGTGAAAATAAATTACTAAAACAAAAGAAACCATTCACTAACATACAGAATGCTCGATTCCATCAAGTGACTGTACCTGTTGTCTGAGAGGATCTCTTCAGTTACTTTCCTCCCAGTGAACTTATGCCTGTTTCCCATCTTGAAATTGAGAGTTTTTCGGAGCCGCCTCAGCCTACGGGAGCAATAACCCCTGAAGAAAAGACAGTCACAGTCAGTCTGGCCAAAGAAACATTTTGTTTCCATTTACTACTCTCTCCAACCAAAAAAAAGGACTAAAGGCTTGACAGATAATGTTTTAACAACTAAGAACTCCATACAGAAAGTAGTAGTACAGGAACTACCTGTGAACCAGTGGTTAACAGAATACAAGAAAGGTAAGAAGACATAATAAACCCTGATCTTAAAAAATGGGAATTACATTCTCCTTACAGTCCAATTGCTTTACATATGTCTATTGAACACTTGGCTCTGGAACACTACAGTGATTAGCAGTGCGGTATTAAACGAGCTCTGGAAGGGCAATGAAGAAACGAGCCCACCTATTCCCAGAACAGTCGCAGCACGTTGCACAGAATGAAAGAAGTGCACCACATGGATCGGCCTGTCGAGCGGTTTTCACCTGGCAGATTGGGGTTGTTGCTTGCCCACAGCGGGTTTATGTTTTAAACAAAGCCAGCCAAGGCACACCAGTAACCCTGAGAGACCCACAATATTCACTTACCTGTACCTCTGGAAGTCTCCGTGTCGTAAGCCGTGCTGCTGCTGAGACTCCTTCACAATCTGAAGGACTGCAATCTGCGTTAAGGCCAACTGACAGCACAAACTATCATATGATCTTTGTTTCACCCCAAATAATAGAAGGGAACTCTATAGGTTCCACTAAGCAAATGCACCTTGAACAGAGCAGCACCCAAACCTCTCCTGAAAACACACAGTCAAGAGAACCAACGGTCCTAAAAGACCTCGTGATGCCTGTGCTTCCTTCAGAGATTTCTGTCAGCCAGGACTGAGACACACCACAAGCACCTCCTCTTACAGACAACAGCAAGCGCCCTGATGAGCTCATTTCAAGATAAAGAGCACCAAGGCTGATATAACTGACTGCCCTACCTACGCTACATCCCCTCCCCAATCACACTTGCGACACAGTTCTGTCAGCAAAGCTGAAACGGAGAGAAGCTTTCCTGCCCTCAGACATCCTGACTCTCAGGACAATGCAGAAGTGCAACAAGCAGAATCACCGCTGCCTCCCCAACACGGCTTCCATATACAAACTGCTTTCTGAAGACAAAGAACCTACAAAAAGAGCTTTTGGGAAGTATTTGGGAGGCTTCTTTTCCGCTCAATTTTTTCAACATATTTCTAGTCATTTTTGCACATTCCTGTCACATCGCTCCATGGTTTCCACTCAGCCTATGCATTCTTTAGCACAGTTGTTCATTTCTGTGCATTCTGTACTTACTTTATTCTCTTAGTAACACTACTACATAAAATCATTCTGTGTTCTAGTGAACCTGCTGACATTATTCATTCAGTTTAGAAGGCAGATTATTTTGTGAAATAGAAGCTCCATCCAAAACAAGAAAGCTCACTGCAAGCATTTATATCCCCAAATTTCCCTTTTAAGGTTTACCAAGAAGCCTTAAAAACCCCACAAAACCAGACTATACAATTAACCCATGAAAAGATGCACTATTACTACAGCCAGATAGACACTACCAGACTTTTAAAGTCTAAAAAGGCAGATGTATATCAAAGGGTTTTCTTGGAATCACACATAAAAAAATGTATGTTTAGTTTAAGTGTTAAAAACCTGCATCAGTAATTATTACACTGAATTTTTATGTATTCACAGAACAAACGAGCCAAGCCATCGTGTCCCAGCACAGCGCTCCTCGTCCTTGCCATCTGCCCAAGATTATTTCAAAACTGTCTTTATCCTGTGCTGTTCACACTGAATTCACACCCCTGTATGATTTAATTTTTCACTGACTTTGCTATCCCTGGCATTACCAGGGCAATTACCGCGTGCAGACCTCACATAGCAGTTACCAACCTCACAAAACCCGCCGTGTGCTAAACTGAAACCTGCAGCCTCACTTCAGAAACGCTTGTTTCCTCTCTCACCCAGAAGATAAAACCCTGCTCTGGGGCAGCCGCGCACCCGGCCGGGTCTCACGGTTTCACACGAAGCCGCCACGAGTCAAAGCCACGTCAGGTTTCACACGCGCTAAGCCCGGGGGAGCCCTCGGCGCGGGCTCAGCGCTATCGATCCGCTACTGCCCCAGAGGCCGGGATCCCCGCAGGATCCCCTCTGCCCGATCCCCGCCGCCCGCTGTCACCCGCCCGGGCTTCGAGGGCCGCGGCCGCGCGGCAGGGAGCGGGGTCACGCACAAACCGCGGCTCGCGGAGAGGAGCTCGCTCCAGCCCGGCCGCACACCGCCCGGTCCCGCTGCGCCGCCCGGCCCCGCCCCGAGCCGCGTGCTCCCCGCCGGGCCCTACGCCGCTCCCCGCTGGGTCCGGGCCTGCCACGTCCCCCCACGGCGGCGCAGGATGCTCTCCAGACCCAGGCTGTCGCCAAGGCTGCCAGCCTGCGGCCCCGCCGGCCTCTCGTTCTCCTTGCCGTCCTTGCCGTCCCTGCTCTCCTCCCCTCCGCCCGCTCCAGCCCCGCAGCTTCCGCCGCGCTCCGCCGCCATCTCGCACCCGGGGCGGCCGCGCGGCACCATGGGAAGAGCGACCGCGGCGCGCGGGGCCGCGGGGGCCGCCGGGATCGGGGAGGACCCGGGGGTGGGGGAAGGGGGGGGCGGTGCCCGGTACTCGCAGAGCGGTGGTGGGAGCGGGGCAGCCCCGCGGTGGGGCTGCCAGGGACTAGGGGCGCTCCGTGCCCTGCGGCGGCCCCTCCAGCAGGGACAGCGCGTGCCCGCTAACACACCGGGAGGCCGCGGAGCGGCCGGTTGGCAGAGTAACTAATAGATGAAATCTCTCCCCGCAGGAACGTGCGAGGCAGCGCGGGGCGTCTCCCCACCGGTCTGTGGGGGAGAGAGGGAGCGAGCGGGATATTTTTCAGGGAGGAGAGGACAGACATCAAAAAGATGTGTTGTTGCTGCAGAGAATTGCCCTGCAAAGATCGTCCCGCAGCAACGGCTCTCCCGCACACCCGCGCCCCCCGGGTGTTTCGGTGCGAGAATGCGGCTGCGCGCGGCGCACGGGAGAACCCCCGGACAGCCCTGCGGGGGAGCAGTGAGATACCAACACCCGGACATCTCTGCGGGGGTCCCGCCCGCGCTGAGCCCCCCACCCCATTCCCTCCCGGGGGTCGCGGCACCCAAGCACACTTTGCCCCACCGAGCGTGTCCCGTCCCTCCCCCCACCCCGAGCGAGCCGGGGGTGAGGGGTGGGCAGTCGGAGCTGCTCCCCGCAGCACCGGGCGGAGCCGCTGCCCTGGGCCCCGGGCCCCCCACCCCGAGTGCCCCTCGCCGCGGGGAACGGGGAGAGCACCGAGCGGCATCGGCAGAAGCCACCTCTTCCCCCAGGTACCCACCACCTCCAGCTCCTCCTCGCTGCACAGCTGCCACTGAATGAGGCCCTCAGCCCCCAACAGCTTCTCACCCCACTTTCTTCCTCTAGACATGGACAGGGAATCCCTGGGCTAGAAAACAACCTGGTCAACTTCTGATGCTGGTAATGGAGAGACCAGGAGAGAGCAGGACACGTTGCCTCCCATTCTCTGACTGCATCTCCCCACCTTGAGTTGAGCTGGACCAGCTTCTCACCAGCCCTATACTGGTGGAGCTTGCCTGGGGAAACTGGCTGACAGCAAACCCCAGAAATGCCTCTTTCCCTGTGCAGAGGCATTCCCAAAGTCTCCAGAGAATGGGAGGCAGTTCCATCCCAGACCCTAAAGGATCTCATATGCTTCCTTCAGGCTTTGGTTAGCACAAAAGCATCAGCACAGGACACCAGCTCCCACACTGAATATCCGATGCTCCAGAAAGGCTGCAGGTAAACCTCTCCCCTTGCCTCCCCTGGATTTGCCTACAGCCATTCCAGGTGTATCTCCTCACCCTGGGATCAGCTGCCATAAAACGTGTTTTACAGCCTCAGCACAACAAATTCCACATGCTCTCCTGGAGAATGAAATTCAGATCAGATTGCTGCTGTGGCAGAAACGGATCTGGAAAGATGGAATCCGGCTCCTTCTGGTGAATGTCAGCCTGCATGTCCAGCAGGCTTGACACTGCATGTAACACAAGCCAGCAGTGCTTTGCTTATGCTTAAAAACACTCTGTCCAGTGCCTGCCAGTCCTCAGAGGCCCTTTAAGCTGCCAGAGAAAAAAACAGCTGGTACGGAAGCCTCAGGTTTCCTGAAGTATTTGGGATCCGAGAGCAGGAGGCAAAGTCCCTGCTGGGTCAGTACTGTGAGCCTGCATGGCCAGATACAGGAAGAACAGCCAGGCAGGTGTGATCAAGATCTGAACCCACTCACTGGTTGAGCTCTGGGCTGGACAAGCCTGACAAATCTGTGGGTTTCCAGGCATTTGCGACAGCACTGAGAGCAGGTTGCATTTCAGACCATGCTCAGGTCCAGACTGAGGAGGAAGGGGTTCAGAAAGGCCAGGAGCTACCCAAAACCAGCTGTCTGTGGAGGCAGCAGCCCAGGCAAGCAGCTGGGTCTGCCACAGCAGGACCTGCTTTCTCTTCCAGGCTCTAACATCCAGCTCCTGTGTGATGTGGGACAAGATGGGTCATCACCTCTCTGCCCTTTGTCATTTGGCCTCTTTTATCCACTGGGACAACAACTGCCCAGGCAGATGCTTCACAGGATGTGCAAACCAAACCTACGTGGTGAAAGATCCGACCTTGTAGCTGCACCAGTCACCACACAGAGCAGCTTCCCTGGCTAGGAAAAGAAAAGGCAGGGCTGGTGGATGCACAACAGCAGAAGGGTTAAAACACAGCTCCCCAGCTTTCTGCCATCTGCTCTTGTCCATGCTGAGGTCTGTCTTGTCCTCTCCACCTCCCGGGCTCCGTTTGCGGTGCCCCAGAAAGCAACACAACCACAAAGGCTCTTCCTCTGCTGGGTTAATTAGACACCAGCATGCACTCGCTCCAGTAGACATGGGTCTGTGCTGAATAATGGATTTGCTCCAAATTGTAAAGTAGCAGCTCTTGTGAGCACTCCCAGCACTATGGAAACCCTGCATTTCCAGTGTCACCCTGGGCAAACAATGGACAAGACCACATAAATAGAGCAAGCAGGAGGAGCGAGCGAGGTGCAGACAGGAGGTGCCTGCCTGGAGGCCACAGAAACACATTCGTGCTCCAAAACTCTGAAGAGCCAGGGTGCGGAATGGCAGAGCCCAGCTGCCATAGTGAGCATCGCTCCAAGGGAATGGACTTGGCTGCTTGCAGGAGAGAGATGCATCATATTTAACAAGACAGGAAACAAAGAAAAACAGGGCTGGTAAGAAGGTGCTCTGCAGAAATCAGTACGGGAACACTTCTACAGATGCTCTGTCTCAAGTCAATGAGGAGCAGCACGCAGTCAGGATGCCCTGGAGCTCCCTCTGGTTGTCCCTACTCTGTCACAACTCCAGCCTGTCACCACCATGCCCAGCGGTGCCTCATGCAGGACAGGCAGCCACTACTGCAACAGCGCGGGAAGCTGGGGTCAGACATCCCTTGCGCGTAACTGGGCTGCAGGCCTGCCAGGCACCAAACACAGCCAGACGGTACCATGCTACACAGCTGCCCCCTCGCCCCATCACTGAACTAAGTAACAATGGGAAAATCCTTTGGGATTCTGCAGAACTGAGACTCCCAAAACCCATCAGGGACGCAGCCAGCACTATCTGGAGCTTACACCCTCCTTCCCTCAAGAGGACAGTACCCACCGGGTTTTTTTCACACACTCACCATGTCTGTGGCACATCAAAGCATTAACGTTTATACCCAAGCCTGAAGATCTGCAAATATAAGATCCCACACAGCAGCCTTTGCTCCAGATCCATGGAATAACGTAAAGACAGCCAGGAGGTACCGTTTCTGCAGGTTTATAAATCTGATAAATACAAGTATAACACCCTGCCCACCACAATGGGGCAGGGGAGAAGGGAAGGGAGTCCCAAAAGTTGCTGAGAGTGCTGACTGGTATTTGGCGACTGGAGAGTACATGACAGCTAGAGATTCATGCTGATGTGTCGAACAGCTTCTCAATCATCTCCCCTACCTGGTCCACCTGGTATTTGATGTACTTCTCAGGGTTCTTGGTGAAGGGCACATTGCCATATCTGCAAGGAAGACAGTCCCATAATGGCAAATGATTGCAACACAGCACAGACCCATTGAACCCTCCTCAGTCACAAAACAGCTCCACTCCAGCACCTCCCACTTCAATCTGACAGGGTATCTTGTAGGGAGCACATGATCTGGTTACAACTGATTTCCCAAGTTTTACATGAAGAGCACAGAGCTTTGTGCTACCTAGAATATCTGCACTCATCCTGACCAAGGAACTGGGGTGAGACCAGATGTTCACAGCTATTAGAGTTCAGGTTGGGAATGTTTTCGTGTGAAGAGTAGAGAAGCTAAGACAGGACAGTAGAAAAGTGCCTCATTTCGGCCTACTCTAGTTCCCAAAGACTTCAGTAAATCCAAAGAGGATAGGATAATGTCGCAAGAAGCCATCACCTGTTCAAGAAGGCACCATAGGTCTCTTTCACAATCGTTTTCTGTGCCCGGCGGATTTTGTCCCGTTGCTCTGTGTCTGGGATTGCCCAGGCCTTCTGGATCTTACAGAGCTCTTCCAGCCCATCATTAAACCCCTGTCCAAAGTAAAACTCAGTCAGTGTCCTGTCTGTGTTCATGTCTCTATACTGAGGCTGATGTTCTTCCCCTGCACTGCTCACCAACAGACAGGTCTCCTTCTTGGGCAGATCTTTGGCCTGTCTGCCTGTCCCACTCAACTATGGGATGTTCCTATGCCATCCAGCACCTTCTTACCTTAAAGCGCTCCTTTATCATCTGCCTCTCCTTATCCTTGAGCTGCAACAAGGAGGGAAAGGATTTTATTTTACCTCCAAAAATAAACTTCCAACGTCAGCATTTGCTCACAACTCCCCATTCAACCTAAGTAATATCCTACCTACTTGGCTCGAATTCCCTCTCCTAAAGCAGGGAGGAGAGAAAGCTGCAGTGAGCAGCACATCCTGCATTCAGTGATTGGCTTTCATTTGAAGTAGGTTTAACAAGGGTAATTATGAGCCAAAGCAGACATAAAGATAGACTTCTTTATGCTCCCAGTCCTTCCTAAGGGAAGGTGTCAGGGATTTAGCAAATCCAAAAGAGAAACATCTGCTCAGGTGAATGTAAGAACAGAGGCAGAGATTAAAAGACTTGTATGAATCTATGGCAGGAGAGATTAGAAGGCAGTGCTGCTCTCCGTCTTGTCCTGGCCACAGTATTCACACTGCAGAGCAATACTGGCATGAGATATAAAGAAGGGTTCTGGCAATTTTTTCATATGACAAGGGAAAAAATCTTTCCAACAACTTATATAATTTCAAAACAATCTTTGCCCATCCTCTCACCTTCACACCTGGTTGAAAGACTGGCATGTTTCTCTCCAAGATGTAATCTGTCACCCTCAACCAGCTGCATTTGAAGAGAGATAAGAAGAATGCAAAGAGAGGGAGTTATACACGTCTCATCAGAACATCTGTGTCTTCACCCATGACCCAAAGGCCACCCCAGACAATAAACACCCCAAAACTTTTCAAGTGATTGATCTAACTTGGGAAGGGGTCACTGTGGAAACAAAAATACCTGGCCTTGATTTTAGATAAGTTTCTGGTTTAGGCTAATTTCTCCCACTGCTCCAGCAGAACTGGCTCCCAAGGAGCTCTCAAATTGACAAAACAAAGGGAAGAGCAGAAGATGACACCTGACCTGCGCTGGTAAGTCTGGATCTGCTGTTCAATGAGCTCCCGGTAAGACCTCTCGGCTGTCTTCTGTGTCACAGCTACCAACTGTATCAGTTCAGACCTGTTAGAGAAGAGAAAACCTGAGAAAACACGTGAATCAGCTGCCCTCAGAGCCACCAGCAGGATGGCAATATTTCAAGCCCCTATCACCAAGATCTTTTCTGCTCTTTACAAAAATCAGGACCTTGAAAGGCACAAACTGGGAGGCAATAGCTACTCCAAGTTACTTTCCAAAGCCATGTCATCAGTCCTGCGAAGTTCAAAGGATTCTCTACAACCTAAGGCATCTCTGATGGTTTTATCTTCCACTCTCATGTAATGCTATGTTTATAACAGTGTAAAGATTTCAAAAGGGCAGTTTCAAGAATGGAAGAAAGAGCAGAGATGAGACAGGCCAGCAAGTAAACGCACTCGGTACAGAGTCTGGCTCCAAAACCCTGTTCAGGATCAGCCTGGACTTCAGGGATATCTTCCCAGATACACACTTACTTCTCCAGAGATTTCAGAATGTAGTTGTAATTGTTGTGCAGAAAAATGGCACTCAGAGCTGGGTCTTCATAAACCTTGGATTTACTAAGAAGGTTGAGCTGCAAGTTGCCCAGCACTTTGCCTTAAAGAGGGAAAAACAGAGGACAAAGTTTTGCACTGAAACTTCTCATTATTCACAATCCAAACCAAGCGCTTTGTGCTGTCGCTGTAGGCCCACAGCAAAGTGAACAGCTCAGCCCCAACTGCAGGTACAGACAAAGGTACAATCACATGTTTGTAACAATCCTACAAGCCTTCGGCAGATCCTTCCTCTGACAGTCACAATGTGAACGAATGCCATTGTTGCAGCTGGCAATACAATTGCATTCTGTGTTCAGAATCAGTCTAAGGACCAGCATGGGCGATCAGATTTGGCCTCACCATGACACAGGCAAGCCGATCCCAGAGAAGCCGATGGACCTGATCCCCGTTGTAAGGGGGCCATCACAAGGCCGTACCGTGAGCTTATCTCACTATCTCACTGTTAAATACAGGATCAAGATTTTACAGCACCCCTTTGGCAGCTGGGAGCCTCTGTATGACTGAACGTGCAAAGCACTGTGTGAGAATGGTTCAAGGCAACTGATGACGAAAGCTCTGCAGCGCAGTGAGTTGCTGCACTGTGCTTTGTCCCGTCTACCTGTAACAGTCTGAAGCTCCCAGTTTGACCCTTTACCCATCCCTTCCATCAGACTCCAGCTCAAACATGGAAAGACCACATGGCTTAAGAGACACAGCCTATGCTCTTCACCCAGGGATAAGCCAAGTGAAGCACAGACGATGGGGCAGAAATGGGAAGATGTGCAGAGTACTCACAGATGTAGGTGCTCAGCAGCCGCCTGCTGAATTCTGAACTGTAACTACTTGCTGAAGAGCTGGTCTCTGAAAAGAAAAAGTCTTAGGCCAGTTAACATGCCATGAGGAAGGGGGGGATGTGCGGTCAGCCTGGCTCTATTCACACACGTCTCGTTCCTGTTGCTATGGGATTAGTGCAGAGCTCTTGTTGATGGTGGAATCAGCTCCCTGCTTCAGTGCTGACCGTCAGCAGCTTATCCAGAGCGAGGGTAGAAGAGCTCTGCACCCCTCAGCCTTTGTATCTGCACTAAGTGCTGAGCACCCCTGCAGAAATCTCTCCAGAAATCTCTCCTTTCCTTCCTAGTTCTCAGAGGCCATCCTCTTGATCAGAAATAGTGTCATTAAACACATCTTCCCCACCACCTGAAAAGGGTTTGTAAGCACTAGAAATTGGCAGTCAGAGAACAAATGAGCTGGAGCTGTTAACACCACACACACAACACTAATTGAAACAAACTCTGGAAAGTTTCAGCCATTCCCATGGTTGCTGATAGGGCCTGCTTAGCTCTGTATGAGGGACTGTGCCAGCATGGGAGCCTGCCCTTACAAGCAATGACTCTGGCCTGGCACAAGAGATGGCTTTCTGCCCTCAGGGGCTTGTGGGCATGGGTCCCTCGGCACATGTGGGGTAGCTGTCTCATCCTTCCCCCATCAGATAGTTTGGCAGCCAGGCCTAGCTGGGGTGGTCCGAGTTCCTAAGCACCCCATGAGAAAGGCCTCGAGGCTCTGTTGCTGGGAGTTGGACAATAAGAAGCCGAGCACACACAGCACAAAGTAAGATACCAGCTGGGCCAATTTGCTACTCATGCCAAAGAGATTCAGTGCCATGAGAGAGTCTTTAGCCTATTTCAGCTCATGTGGCATCCCTCATTGTTCGCTGGTGACAAGCCCTCCCTATTCTCTCCAGTCCACCAGCAAAAGTTATTTATCCTCCTCCTTTTTCCTTTTCAATTACATGTTAATTTATTTACCCCTCCTGGAGGGGTAAACATACATCAAAATTAACATACATCACCAGAGTCCAAGGCAATACGAACAGGTACACGCGGGTAAGTCTGCTTACCTCTGGGATCTAAAGGAATATTGTATGTGTCCCCAAGAACTACAAAGATTAGGCAAAGCAGAGAGAAAAGGGGAGGGAAGAGAGAAAAAGAAATGCAAAGTGCAAAAAGAAAGGTTAGAGACACCATGCCTTTGAGAACAAAGCAGATATTAACACAGAGCAGCCACAGACAGCTACACAGGAGAGCAGGCAGGAGTCCCTCCAACGCCACGAATGGAGTGGAGATCACAGAGGAAAGGCAGTGTCTAATCCCCTTTCCCTGCCAGAGATACTGTTTGTATTGTCATTGCTTGTATTTAGCAAGACACCTCATTTCAAATCAGTTCAAACTCACATTCAAGGCAAAGAAAAGTTTCTCCTTATGTCAGCAGCAATTTACTGGTCCTTGAAGTGAATTGCACAGCCCATATAATGTGCCCAAAAACCTGAGCAAAGTCATCCCACCGTCACTCTGCACTTCAGCATCCCTGGGCTCTACAGAAGCATGCAGTGGGCAAGAGAAAGCGATTGGCATCACTGCATTTAACTGATCCACTCTGCTTTTGCTACCAATTGATACAAACATCACAGAAAAACCTGCATGTATTTCCCAGCCCTTGGGATCACTCTGGGAGTTACTACACTGAACTCCGCATGTGAGCAAGCAACTGGAAGTTGTCATGAGAGAGGTACCCTCAGGAGTCATTCACCATCCAAAAGCAGCTCCTCCCCGTTAAAGTCCACTGACATAACCACCTCTGATCTGAGGATGCTTGGTCCAGGGTGATGTCAGCTCTATAGCTAGACAAAAGCCACAACCTGACCAACATTTAATAACCAGTGTGACTCAAAGTGAGAAGAGTATTGCCCTGCATGGATGCCCTGTGCCCACAGAGCATGTCAGCAATAAACACCATTCCAAAAGCGTGCAAGGCCAGCAGGGATATTCCTTGTATCCCTTGGATTTCTCCAGATAATCACCTATGTGGTCACAGCAGAATGGAGGACAAGACAAATCCCAGGGTGAAGAACAGGAGGAGAATAAGCTCACAGTGAGTGCTGAGGCTTGATCTTTTTAGGGAAGGTGTCCAAACAATTTGGGGAAGGAACTGCATGCCCAAACAAGCCCCATGTATGTACCTTGAGATGCCAGCATGGCACCTGCAGTCTCCTGAAAATCCAACAATTGTTGTAGGAAAAGGATGGCCTGGAAGCAAGGGAGAGAAATTATGAGCAACCAGCATTGCATCTCTGATGGTCTGCTACTAAGGTTCATGAAGGACCACTTGCCCCTCCACAATTACAAGTCTTCAAGAAACAAACCACCACACTCCTTTGAGCTGCTGGGTTTTATGCACGCAGTCACATCACAGCTTAGCAAGGGTAACTCACTAATCTCTTCATGAAAGCCAGTTAATCGTCCTTCCAGTACCAAGACAGCTTAACTTAAAAGACTTCCCTGCAGCTCTAAATCTCTTCAGAGGCTGGTTTTGACAAAGGATGGTTCCAAACATCAACACATACATTGCTAGTGAGTTCGTGAACTGTTCCATCTTTTGGCATGTTATATTCCTTGTCCGGGTCATTCTAAGGGGGAAGAGAGAGATGTAAGGCAACTATGTAGGGAAACTGAAGGCATCTATACAACTGCTGCTGCAAGTGAGCTGTAGGCTTGTTTATCCAGCCTCTCTCAACACCCTCAGACATGGCTCTCACAGTGCCATCTCCTGGTGCTCAGAAACCACAGCTCCTATGCACGGGCAGCTCAGGACCAGAGCAGTTTGTTCAGCATGTGGCCATCAGAAGTTCAGCACACCCACTGGGCAGTGCATTCACCAAGCCCACCCTAGACAGGGACAGTTTAACCTGAGTCCTCTAAAGCTTTTCAAGACAGAAAATTTTCCTTTCTTTTTAAACAGAATTCAATTCTGAGATTGACCTGGTATCTGCAGAGGCCTGGAAGCTCATGTCAAATTATTTGTAGTATGGCTGTTAAGGGTCTTAGGTGGAGGCCTCCTGTATTTGAAAACAGCACTATTGCAGCTGACAGTCCAAAGCAATCCAGCAAGCACAGGCCAGCTCTACAGTTGGAAACTACGTGGTCTCACAGAAAGTAGAAAGTTAAACTGGGGGTGCTGCTCAGAAGCCCCCTCTTTCAAGCCTGCTGGTGCTGCTAGAGAGAATATTGAAGAGAATCCTACCTTAATGTTGTCTGCAAACTCTTCTAGTGCCTTCGCACCAGTGGTCTCCATGGAAGTGATCAGCCCTGGCAGTTTGTTTTTAGTGCCTGCTGCTGTTCCCTGGAACAGCCCAATAACAAATCAGAGACGGAAAACAAACCGTATCTGAATTTTCATTCAAGGAACTACCCTCCCTGATGCTCCATCCCAGCATCTCACTCTCAGTTCCCCAAGCGCCAGGAGAATATTTGCAGCACCATCAACCACGCATGAAATCCTGCATTCTTCAGCCAGTCAGGAAGAGAAGATGTTGTGACCCTAATGGTGACCACGACTTGCTACCTCTCATGTTTCCTCTTACACAGTACCTGATACAGGAGTTTAGTAGATCACAGTCACCAGCTGGAAGCAGATGGAAAGGAGCCTTGCTAAACCTGGGTGCCATATTTGATATCTGGAGAACCTTGTGGCATGATCCAAGCAGGCAAGCTCTCCTCAGAGCAGCCCAACTTCCAGACAGCAGTGAGCACAGTTTAAACTAAGCTCAGCAGTATCAGAGATGAAACACTTGAGAACCCAGAATAACACAGACAGTTCATCATTGGGTCATGGCTTGAACTGAAAAGAACTGCTTGAAAGATACTGAGTTTCTGGTTCACAGAAAGAAGAAAGCTGCATTTATATCACTTCCATTCCATGCTGGAGGACAGAAGTTGCATGACTTTGTCCAAAGCCACTGTGACCGTTCTTTCAAATAGCTCTCCAGACAACTCAAGTCACGGGACCCTCTCCAATCTCATCATGCTTACCTGCAAGACCTGGTCAAATTCTGGCTTCATCTGTTTGAGATGCTTAAGGATAGGGAAGATTGTGAGCACAGCCGAATAGTCGTGTCGGATGATGGCTTTCCGGGCAGCTGAGACAATGTTATCCCCCTCCATGATCAAGTTATCTAATGACTCCTGCAACAAAGCCAGAGTCAAGAGGAAGCAGTATGACTTTTGCCCAGGCAGGACAAGGGGCTCAGTGTTGGATACATGTCAAGGATGCAAGTTTAGCTGATGGATGGTTTGCAGTACCCAGCAAGTGACTCTGAGCACCTGCTCTCCCAGGCCTCTGCAGGCCGTGGTTCCCTACTAGGCCCTACCAGTGGTGGCGCTCTTGGGCACCACAGCACGTGGCAGAATCCACATCCTCACAATGAAGAGGAAAGGAAAAGACTTTGTGTGCATTCTTTACAAGAGAAGGGAAGCTGAGAGGCTCAACTGACCTGGATGAGAGAATCAAAGGTTTTCTTCTGGTGATGCTCTGGGACGATTTCTGTCAGCAGCTGGTATTCGCTCTGGGCCAGTTTGACAAAGGCACTAACGCAGTGAATGTATGCATCGATCTCAATGTCGAAGACGTCATCCCTCCCTGTAAGGGCAAGACAGCTTTAAGAAACAACAAGTTCACAGCATTGAGCTGCTCTGCTCACTCCAAGGCCTTGTGTAAACAAGGCTAACAAGGTTTTTCTGGAAAAGGTGGTTCTGGCTTTGCACCCATCCTTGCCTGAGAACAAGACCATCTTCTCACCAAATGCGCCCCTAGGGCTTGTGCATATCCTGCATGAGGCATGCAAAGTCATCTGCAGTTCAGGAGACAGGCATATCAGGGTGCCAGACCTTGCCAGCCTCATGACAGAAGACAAGTTTGGAGCTCTTCTGGGATACAGACTAAATTTAATCAAGGGCTTGAACACAGAATGCTAAACTCAGGAAGGTCTGAGGTGAATTATTCAACATCTCTGCTTGTATTTTTAGAATTCCTTATCCCCATCCATCATGCAGATGAAGAACTACCATTTTGCATCAACATTTCTGGGAAATCAAGGCTGTCCTGGAAGGCAGCCTCTTCCCACAGGCAGAAAAAGGAGACAGAAAACAGGCAAACGAACATTTAAACCCTTTGAAACAAGAATATAAGCACAGCAAGGTGCACTATCTGCCACACACTGCTGCATACAAATGCAAACATTTGAGCATATGAAGTCTCGGACAAAGATCCAGCAAAGAACCTATGTGGCAGGCATGAGGGGTGCAGGAGCGATACAAGGGCCCATACTCATGCCAACCCCTTGCTGGATGTATCAGCAAAGAGACTCACACCATCTGGCATGACTCAGACCCCTGTACTAACCACTACAAGATAGTAAGATTACAGAGAGGCTTTTTTTTAAGCTACGGGCTACTGCTGCCTCCCTCCTCCCAGCAACATCTGCAACTTTTAATGGAGAAATAATCAATTCTTCCCCATGCTGACAGGTCCCTCAGGCTGACCTTTTAAAAGTTATGATCAGCATGAGACACACCAATGCAATGTGATTTCACCGACTGCCTAGGGTGGAGAGTGGCCCATTGTGTTGCATGCTGCACATGATCTCTTCCCTGCCTGCTTCACTTCAGCACCGAAAGAGCCAGCAGTTACCACTGGAAAGTGCCCTCAGCACGGTGGCCACTAGTTTTTGGTCGGACAAAGTTGGGCTTCCCATTTTGAGGGCTTGGGGGTGTGTGATTAGTAGGAGTGAATTCTACTGAGAAGAGCCTGAGCTGCTTGCCAGAGAAGGCCCATGCTCCAGGACTGACCACACAGGTGAGCAGCCACTGGCTACAAAACTAGGGTGAAACATACTGAAAAGAAGGGTTGTTAGCCAGCTTGTTACGAAGTGACAACATGGTACTTACCAGCAGCCGGCCCATGCTTGTCGCTCAGGGTATCGGAAAGGTGTTTAACTCGTAAATCATGCTCATGACCTAGTGAGATGTCAGCCGGCACAAACAGAAGGCGCAATTTATCCAGGGTGGTTACAGCATGGATGCTCACACTGGAAACCGCTTCAAGCTTGGCTTATTAGATCTGACAGACACTTTTTTCCCTATACAGTCCCAAGAATGCTACCTGACCAAATCGCTTTGTTGGGCCACGTAGCAGTAGTAATCCTTCGAAGCCTGATGAGAAGTGTGAGCGAAGTCATCTGTCAGGCCACAGGAGTGCCTTGAACCTCCTTAATGGGATAGCAGGCACCAGAAGTCCAATTTGTACCCACAAAATCCAAACTTAAAAGCCCATCTCTGGCTCAGCACACTGATATTTTTTCCCCGAAATGGGTGATGTTAGTCACCATCTGGGATTTAGTAGACTACAATGTAGGTGCCAAAGAGATCTACTTTGGATGCGTACATAGCAGGAGGCAGAAAGGTCTTATAGATGCTTTGAAGTAAGTGACCTCTTCTGTTATCTGGTAAAACCTCTATGAGCAGAGGAGATCAGAACAAGGAAGATGACCACTTAAGTAGGTCTCCACAGAGAAGATGTACAAGCATGATGCACTCACTGAGCAAGCTGTGGTCTGACATTTCAGCATCAGGTTTGGAAAGGTCACTAGGAAACTTCTCAAAGTCCAGACAAAAAGAAAAGAGAACAGAAACACCACAAGCAGATGTCATCAGAGCAGAGCTTCCATCAGCCAGGTGGCTATGGTGGGTCAACTGCTTTAAGGTAACACTCCTCTCCATCTGCACTCATGGTTACGAGGACTTCGAAATTCAGAAAAATAATTTGGCACTCCAGCATCTCCTTAGTTCCCCAAGGACAGCTGTGCTTATCCAGTGCTGTTCACCAAGCAATAAGGCTAATGGAAGTCCGACCAGGAAAAGCAAGGCTGATACACAGAAAAAGTCAAGGGTGAAGTAGCTAGAGCTGTGATTACCTTCCATAGGAATGAGGTTAGAGGCCCCCTTTTTCCCATCTAGACCATGCTGAGAGTACTGTTTCAGAAGGTTCTGAGCCTTACGGATCGTGCCTGTCACCAGAGCCAGAGAGAGAAGACAAGAAGACCTAGAAAATGAGTGAAAGAAAACAAACCCAGAACAACATCCCTCCACCAGCAAGTCACCTGGGCCCAGTAGGAGGATGCTGGGCACCAATGAGCATGCTAAGCACAGGACCGTGAACCCCAAACTCATGTCTGAGTGTGCACATACAATGGTATTTCCAGACCACTTCCCTGCTTTGAGGATGGGGGCATGAATTCTAGCCAGGGTTACAGAACCAGCGAGGGCTCAAATCAGCCTGGTGAGGTGGTACGGCTGGGTGAGAAAACATGATCCGAGAAAGGAAGCAACAAAGCACCCTTGCCTGTATTTAAGCCAGCACTCTGCATCCAAGCATACAAGGTTTGTTGCTTTTCCTCAGCTGTGGAAGCAGGGCTTTGCAGTACAGACAATTCCTGTCTGGCACATGGTGCATGCCTGCCCCCCAGAACCATAATTGCAGCCGCTTGGTTAGTGATGCAGAAAAAGGTGCCTTTCTGAAGATACTTTCTGAGCATGCTCAATACAGACCCATCAGGAGCACACAGCCAAGACCAGAAATGATCCCTGGCATTACAGGAAGTGATAAAAGGGTGACAACCTCTGGGCTTGAAACAGCAATTGCAGCAGCAATTCCCATCACAGGAATCACAGAATAAAGGATGCTGCCCACCCATGTCTAACTCGCATTAAGTCACCCTAATCCCCAAGACACTTCTAAGGAACTGCAAATCAATTAAAACCACACAAAAAAAAAACCCACTGGGTTAAAAGATTTATACTTAACACACACAAAAACCAGACAGAACTGAACAAAAGCCAAATGCTGAATATACAGCTCGAAAGCACAAAACA
Organism: Dromococcyx pavoninus; assembly: GCA_033558185.1. Classification (NCBI taxonomy): domain Eukaryota; kingdom Metazoa; phylum Chordata; class Aves; order Cuculiformes; family Neomorphidae; genus Dromococcyx; species Dromococcyx pavoninus. Next base: position 95,790 of record JAUMJL010000596.1, read on the forward strand.
AAGCATTAATGTGACAACTGAAGACTAAGCACCATTTCCACATTAAAAGGTTAGTCGTCATGCAACAAGCTACAATTATCACAAGCACACAGACACCCTCTCCCAGCAGAGCTTTGCTGTTTGCCTGCACAACAGGGAAGAGAAAGTTTTGGGAAGGTAGAAAGAGTTCCTATTGGAGACTCAGATGAAACAGAACAGGGCTGAGTAAATGAAGGGATCCAAGAAATAAAAATGCTGCGGCCAAAATTAAAAATTGTTCTTCTGCTTTAAAGTAATAAATACTTCAAATATGCAGAAAATCCCTACTTCCACCAGTAACTGTAAGCCACAGCGCAGCCTGGACATGAGCGTTGGCTGACCAAATGCTGAGGACCGCTATCCTGAGGGGAAGGCCAAGTACAACTGCAGTGGAATAGCATCCTGTGGTGCAGGACAGCTTCTTCCCATAAAGGGACACACAGCAGGGGCAAGGAAACTTGAAGTCCTGCAGAGAATGCATCTCTAATGGGGGAGGGACAAGGAAAAAGAATGTCCCTGAATTACCAAACTGCCTTAACCTGGGGCAGTTCAGGAACTGTGTTTTGTTATTTCATAAGCGCAATATTTCACTGGCAACACTTTTCTTCTGTCAGCTCAGAGTGTTCTCAGCGACTTAGTAAAGAAAAAAATTACATCTATAAAACACAGTCTTCTAGCGGGAAACATCTCCCCTCTAGCCCCACACTAAGGAGGTGGGAAGACTTACACCCTTGTTACGTTGATGCATTCACTCCTAGCCGCTGCCATACCGAGAGGGCTTTGCCATTTCTTCCAAGCTTTCTCTTCATACCCAACACCTCCAGTTTATTCTTAGCTACTTTCAGAAATCTTAAGAGCTTGGGCCCCACAGCAAGCTCCTCTGGGCTGTAGTACGCTCTGGAGTTTCGCATTAAGCTTGTTGCTACCACAGCCCAGCTGATGCAGAGCAGCTCTGGTACTGATGTTCTACCAGTTCCCTCAGCTTTCCCACTTGCTTTCAAGCATTCCGGGGAAAAAAAAATTAAAAAGTATAAAAGAAGAGGGTCAGTGGGTGTGAAAATCAAGCAGACAGTAAAACGCTGCTGCTGCTGCCAATAGGACCTCCCTTTGCAGGCATGCAGTGTGTGTCTCCACAGCCTATCCCTGACTGTTTCTTCTCAGATGAGAGCCAAAACCCTATGCTGCATTCTATTTGCATAAGCACAATTACCTGTGTTTACGCTGACACACACAGAGGTTCAGTGTTCAACACACCACTTGAGTGCTGCTGTATTCATCTTACTTAGCATTGTAATTAGGCTTTAATGGATTCTAGTGGAAGCCAAATGCTTTTGTTCTATGACTGTTTTCCCCTATCAGGCAGCTCGCAAACCAAATGGGATTGCTACTAATGGAAACATCACATTCAAGCTAGGCAGTGATCAATACGGGAAGCAGGAACAGGCTTTTTATCCTGCCATACAAAGTCTCCGTAGCCTGCCTTCAAGCTAGGTAAAGTGGAGCCTAAAGTAAACGGGAAAAGAGTCCCCAAAAGTCAAAAAAACACCTAAAGCTTTTGCTTCTGTGGCCCCATTGTTAAATAAATTGGCATACATGAGGCACAATTTTCCAATTTCACATGGTTCTCCTATTTCTCTATTCCATTAGGCAGTTTCTAACCAAGCAACTCATCCTCTTTTCTTAAGCACCAACTGCAGGAGTGTGTACAAAACTGACTTTGCTTGTACACAGCCAGGCAGGGTGCCCCAACCAACATCTTCTGGTCCTGTCCTTCTCTGGCATCACAAAGAATCTATTGTCTTCATATTTTATGTGCACTTGTTTGCAGCAGCATGATATAGGAATCTAAATACATTTACCCTCTGAGACAGACTGCTGACACTTCAGAGAGCAAACTGCTGAAAAACAGCCCACAGATTGCTTCATCAGTTCAACCTGACTTGGCAAGTATCAGTTACAAGGAGACGACTCTGCTTCACAATTATCTCCAGCAGTCAGATTCTCAACCACATGCTGTAACAACACAAGACAGTACAGGGCTCACCAACAAATGAAACAGTAATGGAGAGCTACAAATCCTCTGCAACAATATATGGATACAGAATATATTCCCCAAAATCCTGCAAAGTACCTGGGGAGAGGTGGATGTCTCTGCCTTGTTACCCTGTCCCTAATACCTCACCTTGCCTTTAGCCGTAGCTTCTCTTGTGCTTTGCTTTGTGGGCAAACAGGTTACAGTACACTAGATTTAGTTTGTTATTTATCCCTTGCAATAGGTTAAAGTGTGCATTAGGGTGTGCACTGGGATATTCTTTCTTAAGGATTAAGGAAATAACTCACTTGCTGGAACCAAGAGAAAACCCGCTTATCTGAAACCCAAATAAGCAGAACTTGTCTTCACTTACTGAAGTAATAGCACAGAAAGAAATGTCTTTGTCCGTGTTGAAAAACGGCTGAAACCGGGGGAATCAACCACTACTGGATGAATTTGCTACAAAGAGCGCCACTGTGCCAGTGTGAAGAGGGTGTGAGACCTCCATCTCAAGAGCTGTCCTTGAAAGCTGATGGAACTGCAGAAATCTATTCTCAAAGATTGGGCTTTTTATCCATTTTTAATTTCACTTAAGTACAATTTAGTAGCCATAAGAGACAGCTGGTGTATGAGGCTTAACCACCTTCTCCTTCAAGAGCTGCAGTCTGGTTGTCTGCCCTTGTTCACGGAAGATTTGAGACAAATTAGCCACTATTTTTTCCTTGGGATTAACAATACCCCAATAGATGATCTGAAATGCTCTTTCTGTCACACACTGTCAGCTCTCTGAGTGCATTCAGACTGTGCTCTGTGCTTTCTACCTGACCTATCTCACAAACTCAAATTAAAGGGAACAAAAAGAAGCAAATATATCCTGGTAAATCTACAGATGAGACAGGTAACTCTGGACACCCAAATGCATCCGTTTTGGAGAAGCCTGGCTTGTAGAGAAAAAAATGCCTGTGACCTGAAACACGTGGGCTCCTATCTGTACTCTCTCTGTGAGCATCCAAGATCTGAGACTCATTAAAAAAAACCCCAGTGATTTTCTTTAATCTATCCATGGAAAAAAACACTCCTCCATCTCTGACTGTTTACTCAGAGCACAGGGGAGATGTCACCGTTTGGCAGGCTGCTCAGAAGTGACTGCTGTTCACACTGACTGCATAGCAATCAAAATCCAGGGATCTTTCCAGTGTCAGGCAATAGCCAAGAACTGTGGACCAAATCTGAAGCATCCACAACCTGAGTTCCCCATGGCTAAACCACAGACCTTGGCACCTTTCCAGTAGAGAGCTACTGAACCACACAAAAATAGCTCTTAACATATTGTAATCGTACTTTTGGGCGGGAACCACTGTTCACGAGCTGAGGACAAATGACTGCCATCATGCTTAGCAGTAATTTTAAACACTATTTTTCTGCCATCTGCAGCACAGCTAGTTCTGAGCAGGAGGATACAGTCCTCTACAGGTCTCCCAACACTGGGAAAAATCCTTAGGCAAATAACTACCTGCCAGACTTCAGAGGAAAGCCAAGTGTGAGGTGAGACATCTCCTTGTCAGGTGGTTCTCCGCTGGCAGAGGAAAATACACTGAAATGCACAGATGATTGTATTCACCAACTGCAACTCGCGTATCAGCTCTCAGGAACAGCTCGAGGGCACAGCAGCAAGGCACAGATGAATTTTTAAAGACCAGAGGGATGATTTCTGGATGTCACAGCCTTCCCACGGCAGCCCTCCTTCTCCAAATATCCCAGACACACCCTCAGCTTTAGCAAGAAGAGGCCCAGCAAAGCATCTCCGCACACAGAAGTGAAGAGAGCAAGCACCAGGGCCAGCACACACACACACACACACACATACACACAGAGACACACATTACCTGGGATGAGGACTGCATTCACATCAGGATTATAAAAATAAACACAACACAATTAAAAAGGGTATTTCTTTACTTCCCTTTGCCCATCCCACCCATTCCCAGTCCCTACCCACATTTCTTACTGATTTCCTGAACCCAGTAAGAGTACCTGCACAACACATGAAGAAACGCTGCAGGAGGACACTGTTTGCTAGGAAAACCTGCAGAAATATGAACTTTTCTGACTTTTACCATTATTACAGAGGAAGCAGTGGCTGCTGTGACACACAGAGCGATCCTGTCACAGTGCTGCTGCAGGAGGTATGTGCTAGCTTTTGCTGGCCCTCCTTCTGGCCGTGCTCCCACTAGACAGCACGTTTCAGAGACAGGAACTCCAGCTCCGTGCTTCCTTACACCTGACCAGCCTCTTCGGCTGCAGAAAATGCAGCAAAACTCCTTTAGGAGTAGGAGAGGGGAATAATCCACCAGCAACATTCATAGATCTTCCAAAGATAGGCTGAGGCGGATCTCATTTCTGTAGGCACCCACCCAGTCCCCATCTTAACTCCTGATGAGTTCCTGGTTTCCTAGCAAAACAGCAGTTTATTCATAACTAATTATTAAAGTGATAGGGTTTATCAGAGTTTTCTGTTTTGCTATGGCACAATCTATATTCCAAGGCTGAGGACAGCTGTCCATAGACCATACCCTTTTATAGCCCACTCAGGTCTCTTTTTACTTATCTCCTTCATTAAGCCAACGGCCTTTTCTCTCCCTGTATAATAGTAGTCCTCTCCTCCCTTTACACTGCCCAGAGAATAAACCTGATGACTTCACAAAGAGAGACAGAAAATGTCTGTAATCTTAATGCTGAATCTAGGGCAGAGAAGAGGTGTCTCCAACATGTTACCCCTGCTCCTATCCTATAAGCACATTTCAGACACAGAGGCTACCTCAGCAGTGAGAAGGCCTGCAGAGAACTGTCTGATACCTGGGTAAGAGAATACACAGCACAGTGGTCCTCTGCTTCAGGGGCTCACCTGGTCTCTTGATTGGCTTTTTGGTGGGGGTGTCCTTCCTTTTGTTCTGAATGGCAGGGGAATATGGCACCCCTGTGGAGGAGCTGTTCTTACGGAAATGGTCTTTCAGCCCCCTGATGGAGCGGTCGAGCTGGACAGAGCGGATTTGGAAGTAAACAGTCATGAAATCTAAGGAGACCAGGTAGAAACGAGATTATAAGCAAAGAGGGCATTATCTGGTAAAACCAACCTTAAACTCTGTGCCCCAATGGGACTTAGTAGCATTGATCTGGGACCCCAAGTAAGCGTCTCAGAGCCTTCCCTCCCAGAGCCTCTCCTATTTTCTTCAAAATCTTCTCCCTCCTTCCCCGCCATATTCCTTCCAGCTCTCCCACCACATACAACATTAAGCCTGTGCACCACTACCAAGTGTACAGCGGTTGTGTAACTCATAGAAGACACTTATGCATGACGTTGTCAATTCAATTGTTCAGTTTCTACCATGAGAGACTACACACTTCTCAGGTTTCAGGGCACTGGGGAACTAAACGAGGTGTTCATCATTTGAAAGCAGAATACAAATTGACTAACAAAATATGCCATATATGCCTTGATCATGGAAAAATTCTTAAAAGATGTTCATCACACTTGGTAAGCACAGTAATCCTCGCTCAGCAGTCAGTTGAGGTGGGGGTGACTACAGCAGCTGTGTGTATGTGAAAGCGCAGGATTCCCCTGACAAGCCTGCAAAGTCATTTGCTCCCACAGGAAAAGTTAATAAAGGAGTATAAAGCTGCAGGCAGATTTTGATGCTGCAGAACAGGAAAGAAGATGTGTACTGACTGAAGAAAATCTTCTCTGCTGCTTTCCCCCATGCCTGGTCACATTTAATACAAGAAGCTCTGTACATAAACAGTTCCCAAAGGGGAATCAGTGACCAATGTCCTGCACATTTAAAATACCCGAGCACTACACAGTTGCAGTTCCATCATAAGGCATTGCAGATGGAAGTTAAATGGATTTCTGCTATAGGACAGCCTATGCATTAAGATAATCTGTGCTTCATTTACATGGCTCTTTCTCTCATTGTATCTGCCAGGAGATCATTCTGTTCAACTGACAAAGTATCATGTCAGCCTCACTACAAAAGCAAAAAAAAGCAGGATCTTAAGGTGATGGGAAGGAGACTGAACTTCTCATTTAAAAGGTGCCACTAAGGCAGTCAGCAGCCCTGCCAGCCACCAACAGCAGCATGACCCACGTTTGTGAGCCACACATTGCCTGAGCAGAGGCTTTGTGGCTGAAGGGATGCAAAGCACAAGCCAAGCTGCGCAGTGCTACACACAACCCTCAACACCTGACTTCTGTGCAGTTACACAGCACTCTCCTAACACAGAACTACAAGGGAACAACACACCTTGGTTCCTGCCGTTTTCCACTAGCCAGCCAGAAATGCGGATGATATCATGCAGGACACTCTCCGGGAGGTGCTCCAGAGACATCTCCTCCTGCGTCTCCATTTCATCGTCCCCACTGATCAGATCCAGGATGAGGATGGGTGGGACTGGTTTGGTGTGTCGTGTCATCAAGCTGCGAAACTCTGATTCCAGAGACTCCTTGCCTCTCTCAAAGAGGGATTTCTGGTACAAAACAGCAGAAGGACAGAAGCAAAAAAAAGGGCTTCTGTAATCAATCATTCATGAGTTTTTCTGCAGCGTTTCAACCAGCTGTCAAACTCCAACAATGCCTGTAAACTAAGAGATCTTAAAGAGAATTAAATAATTGGGAGTTGCTCAGTATTCAAGTGGGATTTAAACAGATCTCCCATGCTGCTCAAGCGGCTGAAGGACTGAGAAGAGCTACTCAGTGAGAATAGCTACTCAGGAGGAGTTTCAATCAACTCCACCATATGTGCAAGATATTCTTTCAGAAGGCCTGCTGGCACAATGCGTAAAGAGAGCAAAATGCCAAAAGCAGAAATGCTGCCGAGTTTCGGCTTACACAGAAACAGAATCAATCATTTCTCTAGCTGTGCCCAAACACCTCCTCCACCAGGCAGCAAGCAAGCCAGCATCTCATAGCAAGAGAGCTACGTCTGTTCCTCTCTCACCCATGTCAGGTTATAGACCCATGACCTACCACACGGTTCAGCTCTGGGCTGTCCGGATTGTTGTCCTGGAAGTATTCTACTGCCTTCTGGATTTTGTCCATGCAATTCAAGTATTCCTCTAGTCTCCCAGTGGGGCTGGAAATAAACCCAAAAATAAAAAGTAATGCACATAGAAGCAAAGAAAGATATCAAGAAAGCATCAGACTAAACTCAGGATAAAATTACCACGAAAAATTTCAATTCCCTTTTCTTCAAGTAGGAGGAAACCACAGTATTCTATTCCCTTTTGCTTCCACTCGATGCTACAGCAGAACACTGAATCCAAGCAGAAAGTGCAGAGGTACTGATGACTGAGCAGCACACAACTCTCAAGCCTTGCCTTTCTCTCCCAGTCAGACTCTGACGGGAAAGCAGAGGAAGCTGCACATCCCACCCGATAGAGTGAAAACAGGCTCCACAATAGTTCTGATTCACCCTGGCTGCAGCGACATCAATAGGGCAGGAAGAACCTCTGGGAAAAGGGTGGAGGACAGAAGAGAAGCCATCAATGCTCATGACCTTCATATAGCAGCATGTCTGCAAAACCTGGAAGAGCCACCAGTGCAGACTCCGAGCAGACTCTGCCCTCTGGGGATTGCTGAAGGTCAAGTCAGTCAGCTTTATTGTGGACTGATGGTGGGGAAAGAGCATGGGAAGGGTACAAGGAACATTATGACCAGTGTGTGGAGTCAGCTTCCCTACCTCTATCCCAAAAGTTCAATAGGATGAAACTCCCCAGTAAAATCTGTGTGCTCAACTCACCCTTCCTTTATGATCTTCTCTGTGTCCTTAGCCACATGGTAGTAACTGATGACGTGATCCAAGCAGGACAGGGTCCTCTCCACATTCTCCTGCAAGCGCTGCAGATTCTCTGTTTGTTTATGGACAGGGATGATCGAGTTCTCCAGCTTCATCAAACGACTTTCAAAGGAAGAGAGGATAGAAACCTATATGCCAAGAGAGAAACAGAGCTGACAGCACCCTTCCACATGGATCCATGCAGTAGGGCAGTAGTTAGAGCAGGGTAGTCGGAGACCTTCAGGTCCCAGCTTCTCTTTTTGGGCTGTTTAATCCCTCTATGGCGCAGTTTCTACTAATAATTACAAACCAGATCACCTGCCATACAGAGATGGGCCAATCTTGAATTAAATGTTTGCAAAGTGTGAAAATAATGTTCCAAGACAACACTACAGATGAGCAAAATTTTATTTGACAGCAGGAAACAAATCCTCAGGAACTGAAGGAGCCCTAGGCAAAAACAACAAAAAAAGCAGTGGTTGCTTTGCTCCATACTACTAAGACCCAAACATGAGATGCACCACATGAAGGCACAAGATCAGCACAGTGTGAACCTTCTTCTCCAGCAAAAATATTTGTTTTTTAAAAGGGACTGTGACATTGCTACTGAAAGGAGGAAAACCTTAGTGACCTCACGAAGGCTGCCTTAATGACGTCTTTTCTAGGCCATCATAGTTCTTTCAAGAGTCACTCTCGTGTTACGTTTCCCACACATCTGGTGGTACGTTTATGACTTGCTTTAAGCACTGACCCAAAGCTGGACATAGCTCACGAGCAATTAGAGCACAATAATTACTTTCTACCTCTTAAACAGAACACTCCCAAAATAAACTCTAAATGAACCCTGACTTCATGAAGCAATAACATGATGCTGTTGGACAAACTAATCTGGAGCCTATTCCTGAGAGAGAGGGTAAACTGTAAACAGATGAGGTCAACAGCTTGTTTGAACCTTCACCTCCCTAGGAAAGAAGCTTAGGATTGAAACATTGATTGGTCTTCCCCATTGCCCAGCCACTGAAGTGTAAAACAGATGCAGGGCAAGTGGTTTATTAGTCTGCATCCCTTTGATGAGCCTTGAAAACAGATTATCTTAAGAAAAAGTAAATGCAGACCCAACAACAGGGTTGAACTTCAGGGACTTCCTTACCATGTTCTTTGTTAGCTGGTCACTCTTCTCAAGGCTCTCTTTGATAAAGGAGAGAGTTTCTTCTTCCTTTCAAATGAAAAAGTTCATCTTCAGTTCTGAACACTAAGCATTTAAGTTGATAAACATCACATGTAAGTTTTTACAAGTTCTGGTAAAGACTGCAGCAAATCACGCTGAGGACACGCTTTACTGTGCCAACTCTTAAGAAACATCAGGGCAATTGACACAAGGTGAGAAATACAAAACAGAACAAGCGAGGGATTTATGGACTACTTGTTTCCCTCTGGCACCACAAGCCCACAGCATCAGCACAGCATAACTTAGCACATTCCCCACAAGGTGCAGGGGCTCAGGGTACACGTTCCCCTGTCGCAGCACAATTCCATCGCTGCCCGGGCACAGTCCCGATACCTGGGCTCACGGGGCCAACGCACAGCGCCCGTCCAGGGACGCTCTCGAGTCGCTGAAGCCCAGAGCTGGGGGTACAACAGCCTGGAAGCGCTGCCTCACAGGCCGGGCGTGAAGGGAGAGAGAGCCTCCAGGAGCCACCGACTCTCGGAGGGTGCCTCGAGCGCCGCCCCATCTCTCTAAGCGCGGGCCTGGGGCGCTGCGGGGCCGGAGCGAGGAGACAGGCCCGGAGGGGGCAAGGACAGCTCGGCCCCGGCGTGGATCTCCCTTTCTTCGGCCACACCGGGGCCGCCGCAGCCCCCAGCCCGGCCCCACCTGCTTGAGCTTGTCCTCGATCTCCCTCCTGCGGGCCGACACCTCCTCAGTGGGGATCATCGCGCCGCCGCCGCCACCGCCACCCCGGGCCCACTCCCCCTCCCCCTTCCACCCGTCACAGCCGAACCACCATCTTGGGAGCGGCACTGCGCGCACGCGCGGCCCCACCCAGCCGCCGTCGGGGGCGTGGCCTCTGCCGTCGGAGGTGCCGTGCACGCCAAACGCATGCGCGGGCCTCCCTGACTGTCATCTTGGGGAGACCCCGCCCGTCCCTGGTTTGCACCGCCCCGTTCCTTCCCGCTTTAGCGGGTCACAGCGCCCGGGGCTCTGCAGAGGGGTCTTATTGTTCAACACCTTTAGCACGTTCGGTAACACCGTGAACGGCCGTGCCCGCGCTCCGGCGGGGCCGAGGCGCTAGGGCCGGTGTTCCCGTGGGTGCCCAGGGCTTGACGGGCTCTGGCCAGAGCAGGTCTTGTCCTGTGCACGTGAGAGAAGGTCCTTGTCCCGGGCCAGCACCCAGCACCTCTTGTGCCTTTCCCCACTGGGCTGGTTTGACTAGGGAGAGTTTGGGTTTTCTCCTGTGCAAGAAAGCCATGTCTTTTTTTTTTTTTTTTTTTTTTTTTGACTAATCCATGCTCTTTCTCAGCCCCTCATTCACAGGGCAGGAAGAGCCAAGAGGAAACTTCCTCTTGCTGAGCCTGGGGAAAGACCGTGTGTGCTCTTCCGAATACTGCTTTGTACCTCCTGAAAAGCCAGCAAAAAGGCTTGCTCAGCCCATGATGGGGTGATGGAGCCCTCCAAGCAAAGAGGGGGGCGCTGGGACAGGGGCACCAGGCCCACGTCCCACTGCCAGGTGGGGTGGTAAAGAGTGAATGAATGTACAGAAAGTTCGGTCTGCCAATTAGTACTGTGAAAACTGCCAGAGTCTGTGCAAACGTGAGGTGCAACGCCATATCCAAGAGGAGGCAAAAGAAAATGCCTGGCTTACTGGTCAAATGAAGAGTTAAAGCAGCAGGGATTATTTCTGGCAAAATGAAAAAGAAAGGGTAGAAACACTGCAGTCTGAATGTGTGTTAAAATACAGTGCAAAAAGGTACAAAGCATGCCTGGGATCTCTACGCTGTTAATACCCCTGAGCTCATTGCTGGCTGCTTCTCTAGCAGTGGTTACATCTGGCAAAATGGGAGCTCTGACACAGTCCTAGCCCTGCTGCCTTCCTGCCGCAGCTGTGCCGCTCTTCCCGCCCTGCAAACCGCCGGCCACAGGGTCCCCGCAGATACGGGAGGAATCGCTTTCCTTGCCAAAACTGCCACAGCAGATGAAAGGCAGATATGGTGACTCAGCAGCAGCTGTGGAGGAATCCTGAGTCGCCCTTTGTTTCCCTCTACATGAGATGGAACAAGGAGAAAAAGCTCCTTTTTCTGCCCCAGGGAAGGGATTTTCATCCAGGTGGATGCACTCACTATCAGCATGGGGATGGGAGGCGAAACAGCCAGCACAGCTGAATAATGATTGCATCCTCAATGCAATGTTCAGCTGGGGCTATGGTGTGCTAACATGAGACCTAAGGAGACCCTTTTGCAGCATTTGCCAAGCAAAGCTGGTTCCAGTGCCCCAAAACCTAAAACATGGGATCAGATCTGAGCCCATGACATTTGGGGTGTTGGAGGACACAGCGTTCGAACAATATCACAGCCCTGTTGTTCAGCAACGGGAGTTTTCAGTACCACAGGCATGAGGAAGTGGCTCCTGCTCATGGGGACGTGACAGTCACTTCTCTCCAAGCACAAAGTGTTCAGGGGCGTTGGTCGCCTAAAACACTGCAGAGAAGAGAATTAACTTGATTTACAAGTGAGGAAACTGAGGTGGAGAGGGAATTGGCTTCATCTGCTCAGGGCTTGGTTCCAAGTCACTGGAAAGCCCTAAATACCCTGCAAATCAACATTACTTTTGGCTGCCTTTAAGGTGGTGAAGGTCATTGCACAAAAAGTGTAACCTTGACAAGATTCAGATAAATTCAATTAATAGTAGCTCTCAAAGCAGGGACTTTGTGTCTCTGGCATTGTGTCTTGGTACTGCTCAACTCAGGAACAGTTCCTGCTTAAAAAACCAGTTATTTTATTTCAAAAAAGATTAAGTATGTCTGTCTCTGCCTCCCACTGGTGGGGTTAATCCTGCTCATGCAGAGAGGTGACAGTAGGGACGCGACAGGGCAGCGGTGCTCCTGAGCTGCAGGAGCTGCCTGCAAGGCACGCAGTGTGCAGTGGCAAGGGCAAAATGAAATTAATACAGGCAGAAGCCTCCAAATTGGCTTTGCATTTGATGTGGGAGAGGAAAGAGATCAGAGCACAGAGTAGCCGGGAGTAACATAAAATTACAAAACATTCATTATGGGCTGCTTCCCCCTGCAGCGTGACCCACCGATGCTCCAGGCTGCAACAACGTGTGGGAACACTGTCGCCGGTGGCACTGCCCTCGCTCCTGCCGCAGATGCAAGCTATTCTGTCTCCCTTTGGGTCAGCTGGACAGAAACAGTGACTAATCTTTAGCCAAGTTAATCTTCAGTCAGCAAAACTGGGAGCTCTGAGCTGGCTGAGGATTCCCCTACTTTCCCTTCCAGGTGTGGTTAAAAAGGAGAGCCCCTGGAAGGGGGAGCGAGCGTGTGCGGACAGGGCACGGGATGCACCCAGGCTGTTACCATGCATATGAACTTAATGGGATCAGACAGGAACCAAATGCACCAAAAGACTTTGCCTCCCTGGTAACCTCTCTAAGACCCACTGGCTTCACTTTGATACTGACCTGGGACCGGACCATCACAATGTGCCACGGGGATGCACAGTGCTTCTGGAAAACTGTGTCCCTGTGGGACAAGGTCTAGTGTTTGGGCTCTTGCAGCTTCCCAGTCCTTCCCATGCGGCACTGGCTGCTCCAGGGAAAGGATGCAGCACAGCGGTAACTGCACTGAAACAGCGTCCAAGCAGTCGCCTGATGAGGGGTTCCTCAACGACTCTCTGCTCCTTGCAGGAAGGGGGTTCATGGGGATCAATACCTTGAATGCTGGTTCCAGAAGTGTCTTTAAGACCCCATCCATCACAGACACAAGCTGAGCTCTCCCTCCCTTCCGCTTTATTTGCATAGGGAATTGACATCCTGCTGGTAAAGCCTCCCCTGTGCTCTGGTAACTGCCTGCATAGCCAGCTCTAAATGGCTTTTTGTAAACAAATGACCAGGATTAACAAGATTCCCCTGTCACTGTTTACTTAGAGTGTCCGGAGTGGGGAGGAAAAGGGCATACACCCCCTCCTCCAGCCAGGCCCCTTGGGCCACTGAGGAGCTGGCATGAACTGGGGACCAACAAGGTGCCACCCAGTATGTGGCCGAGCCCTTCTGCTCCTCCCTAGAGCAGGAGCTGAAGTTCCCAGCTGGATTTAGGTTGTGTGGGATGTGTGTGCGATCACCCGGAGCATTGGTCCTGGGGACAGAGGAACCACATGGCACTATGTTTTGCAAGCTGGGGGCTGGGCTGGGGACCATGATCGTTTTCTCTCTACGCCATGTTGCTGGGGAAGGAAGGGGGGGTGTTTGCCATGTGGGTCAGTGTCGGGCAGGCATCCCCCACGTGATGAGAATGGGGAGGCCATGCAGGGCGGCAGCTGGCCCTGTCCCACCAGCAGGAATGTGCTAGGTGACCCTAGGGCTGGCAAGGAGCCACCCAGAGAGGCCACAGTGTCTGTGAAGGGATTCAGCTCCAATGAGCCCTGTGCAGAGGGGATCCTCCTTCACCATCCCTCTCTGCCCACAGCAGGGTGCAGGGGTCCTGCCTTCATCTGCTGCTCTCCAGGAGCTGGAGCTGCCGCAGTCGTGTTGCCACTGCACTGCTCTGACCTTTGGATGCTCGCACATTCCTACCTGTTAACGAATCTCATAACTAAAAGCCACTGGGATGAAGCATTACTCCCCCAGCACCTGCAGTTCTGCTCTCCCCATTCCCATGCCAGGTGGGAGCACACACTTCCTAGAGGACAAAAAAACCCAAATCTCATGCTCAGCCAGCGACACCTCTGCTTGGAGCAATGGGCATCCCACGCCCTCGACACCAGCAAGCCCAAAATGCTCGCTGAGCTCCCAGGGCAAATGGCAGTCACCCCTCCTGGCCAGGCGTGGGAGAAAGGAGCACCGTTTTGAAGCAGAGCCATGCTTTCCTCAGCTGCTCAGCTGGCTCATCACCCTCCAGTGTGATGCCAGGCCAAATTCTTTGCAATTTCTAGGTCAACACCCACTTACAGTCATAATTCCCCCAAGCCCTCCAACCGCCTGCACTGGCCTCCAGCCCAGCAGTCTCCGTGCGCAGGATGGGAGCATCGCGGAGGTTCTACACCTGACATCCTCATGCTGCCCAGCCTGGCCAGCCCCATCCATGCCTCTCAGATTTTTGGGTGTTATGTCCACACTGCTCTAAAGTGGGCTGATCCCTAAATACACCTGCTTGCCCGTGTGCAGCCATTGCTGCCAGGCTCTGCCTGCAGCAGCTCTCATGGGTGAATTGGCTCTTCCAGACGCAGAGCCCACGGACTGCCCCTGCTTGCATCTTTTTTGGGGGAGTTTAAGACCCATCCTCTGGAGTCAGACACCGAAAAAAGTTTGTTTGCTTTGGATTTCTAAAGCGAGTTTCTTTCTTACCGTCCTGACAGCAGTGAAAAAAAACCTGATCTCAGGATGTGGGATGCCCCAATGCTCCAAACCTGGAAATAAATCACCTGGAAAAACAGCCATTGTAAAAAAAAAAAGGCCCCGTGGCCCCAGTGCTTGTTTGCAAACTGGCCAAGTTTCTACTTCAGCATGATGTGGTTTCCCAAAGAAGGAGGCAATGCTGTCACAGGTCTGGTGGCTCAGCCCCTCTGCTGCAGGGCTGGATGCATCCATCTTGCCCATGTGGCATAGCTGGGCTGAGGTGCAAGGAGCCCTGTGGAGCTACACCCCTAACCCAGGCACACTGTGGGGGAATGAGGAGCAGGAAGGGACAGTGTGCTGAGCGTCTCCTCGTGACCGCATTTACACAGGGACTGTTGCATTGTGGCTTGGGTGAGCAGCCGCTGGCCCTCTCCCCACCACAGGGCAAGCCCTGGCCTGCCGTAGCATTGTGCTGGCTGTGCCGCCGGGAACGGCCGCTGGCAACAGCCCACTGACCCATCCCAGGGCTGCCTGGGGCGCAGGAGGAGGGAGGGGGTTTTGCCAGGAGCGCTCCCCAGTGCCAGAGGATGCACCCCGGTGCAAAACCGGCCCAAAAACGTGGCTGGAATCTTGAGGGTGTGCATACACTCCAAAAGTGCTGCCCCAGTGTTGCTTGGGGCTGGATTCAGCCCCTGGCAGAGCCCCTCTCCCCTGCAGTGGGACCTTGTCCAACTTCAGCAGCACGAGCTGGGGAGCAGGATCAGGGGTGGGGGCGTGGGGACTGTCCCCAGGGGCACACTGCCTCTCCCACAAGGTATTTTGGGCCAGCTGATCAGGTTTTGGTCCATAGTAGAGCACTGCCTTGCCCTGCCTCTGTTTTCCCATTAGGATGCTGTAAGCCATCCAAGCTACAGGTCCCACTAGGCTCTGCTAACAGGGCAAGGTTGGAGCTGGAAAAGCAGAAAAGGGGCTTTGCCCCCTTCTGTTCTCGGAGCTGTCTTTCCCAGAGCCCCGGTGTCCCTACAGAAAGGTGTCTACATCCAGTCTAACTCCTCCAGGCAAAGATATTTGGGTCCATCCCTGGCGCCTATCACAGCCCGTCTGGGGTTTGCTATGGCACCTCCATCACCTCGGATATTAAACCCTCCAAAAATCAATGTTGCCAGGGCAGGGTGTCCCTGAGCCACGCCCTCACCACAAGGCTGGGGGCCAGGCTGCCCTGATGCCATCTCTATTTCCATACCCCCATGACCTGCTATACAAGGGATGGAGCTCCCTGTGCAACTGTGGTTCTCATGAGATTTCTCACCCACATTTAGTCCTGGATGCTTTTGGGAACCTCATTTTTCGCAGACTTTGGAGGTTCAATCATTACTATGCAAGGCAAGTCTATTCCCTACCCTCCTCCGTCATGTCTCCCCCCTCTTTCCCCCTCTGCACTGGCCATCTTAGACTGGGATGTTAAAATAGGCTGATTTTTTCATGATGGATGGGGGGGGGGGGGCGGTGCACGGAAATAATTAAATAAATTAAAAAATAAAGAAAAATTGGGGGTGGAGGGAGAACCCCTGAGCTGTGACCTCCTCCAAAGCACAGCATCAAATCCAGCAAGGAAAACAAAAGGCAGCAAGATTAGCATTTCCAAACAGAACAAAGATGGCCCCGATCTTTGAGCTGTTTATTCTAGGCGTTGATTTTCAATATTTAGGATGATTAGCAAGTGAAAGCCCGCTGTTGCAAGAATGGCTCCATGCCAGCCCGGCACTCAATGGAGGAGAAAGAAAGACACATCAAGAAAAGGAGAGAAAAGAAGGGCTATGGGTATATTTTTTTTTCTCTCCCTCTGTGAATGGGAGATTGGTTTCAGGTGTCAATGTTTGCCCTTCAGGGAGGGATGATGGATGGAGGGACAGCTGGGGGAATAGCAGAAATAAATAATAAA
This sequence comes from Dromococcyx pavoninus, assembly GCA_033558185.1. NCBI lineage: Eukaryota > Metazoa > Chordata > Aves > Cuculiformes > Neomorphidae > Dromococcyx > Dromococcyx pavoninus. Next base: position 112,160 of record JAUMJL010000596.1, read on the forward strand.
GGAATAATTGCCATGTGCTTAATAACTGGCTGGGGAAGGACCTGGCTGGGGCTGCAAAGGTTGAGTGTGCTGCAATTTGTTGGAGTTGGATGCTTCCCAGACCCACTTTGGTGGGTGCCGCTGGTGGGATGCCCCAAATGCAGCCAGCTCTGGGATGCAGCGGTCCGGGATTTCATTGCATGATGCTTTGCCAATGCCAAGAGTGGGGGGGACACTGCCAGGCCAGCGGTCCTCAGCCCACCACCCATCACCACCCCTGTGCTGAGGGAACCAGGACAGCCGTGGGGCTGGACCAGCCCCAGCCATGGGCTGCAACCCTGCTGCCACTGGCAAGCCTGGGCAGGCCAAGCACTGCCAGGTGCCAACCTCACTCCTGGCACTGTGCTTCACCGGGAGTACACACGGTTTGTGTGGACAGCAGTGCGCTGTCCTGCCTGTCTGCCACATCCCACCTGCCTCCGCACCGCCACTTGTGTACCTCCTTGACTGCTGCTTAAAAAAAATACCCCCCCACACCAGACGATCTCTTTGGAAGAAAAAAGAATTCACATTCAAGTTGGTTTTGTTGCTTTGAGAAGCTGAACAAAACAAGGTTGTTTCAGGCCTCCCCTGGTGCCTCCTTTATACTCACCCTTTCTTGCTTTAAAACCCCTGACTGGCTCCAGCAGGCTGGAATATTTTCTCCTGGCAAGTCCCATGGCAGGGTGGGAGCCCTGGGTGCTTCTCTTTTTCTGGGGAGATTTAAAAACAGAAACTGCATGGTTGTGCCTGGCAAAACAAAATAAAGAAGTGAACCAAGGGGGCTGCCAGATTTTTGCAGCCCTACCAGTGCTGCTGCTGCCAGGGAGAAGTGGAGAGCAACTCTCCTGGTACTACCCACCAGGAGCTGAGAGGAGGAGAAGACAGGACAGGGAATTCCTTATTGCCTTTTTGGGTTCATGGTCTTCAGTGTCCCCAAGCTGAAAGGAGAGCTCAGATCTGTCTCCAAAATTCCTCCCCACACAGATCAAAGCTGCCCCTCCCTGCATAAGGCACACACTAGCCAAGGCCAGCCTCTGCAGAGAGCCCAGCCTTTATTTTAGGTTGAGATTGGCTAGATTGGGAGCTGCTGTGACCACTGAGCAAACAGGCAGCTCTGGGTTCGACTGCTGCAGTGCCTGGTGCTGATGAAATCCAGTAGATCACTGGGAAGGTGACCTTCTCGCATCCTGGAGAGATGGGAAGGGCTGTGTTCCCGCTACAAGAAGGATGGGGCAGCCTGGAGTGGTTCCATCAAGGCACCAAGCTGGACAAGCTGCACACAGGGTCCTGACAGGAATCTCTGTCTCTGGAGATGCTTAGACATGGTGGGGTAGCCTGGGTAGCCACTGAGAAGAGTCTGCTTTCAGCCCTCCTTCTCCCACCAACCCAAATGGCAGCGCTGCTGCACAGCCAGGCATCTGCCAGCCTCTTACCCAGCCCACATCCCCGAGCCACCCTGCCCTCCCTGTGGGGCTCCCCAGGACCCTCCGTCCCCTGCTCTGCCTGCGCCAGCAGCTGAGATTGTGCTGCTTTCCTTCCCTGCCTCGGCAGAACCCAATAGTTCCTCAGCATAATTGGCCTCAAGGGGACTCAGCTACTTGTGCAGCTTCCATGCAGCTCCTCTCACTGCCCTGTACCCAGGAGGGCTCAGAAGCCATTTGTGTTTCTCAGGGCATCTACAGGGACAGGTGGGGATGCATAAGCAGAGGGACAGTCCCAGGCACTCACACTGTGTTACCCCCAGAGGATGCCCTTGGGGCTGGGAGCAGCTCCCAGCACTCTGGACCGCCAGACAAGGCCACCCTTATGCTGCAGAGGCGAGGTGCAACCATTGCCATGGGGGTGGTGGTTTGAGCCTCAGTTTCGCCGCGTGGAATCGTGAGGCCATGAAGGGGGCTCATAACAACCACGTGCCAGGGCTGCGCTGGTGAGATGTCCCCTACATCATGGGGAGAGGGACAGACAGAGATGGGCAGGCTGGAGGGAGAGAAGGAGGCAAAAGGGATTTTTCTTCTCCACTTCTTTATTTCTTTTTTTATTATTATTTTGTAAATAACTTTCCATGAAAAAAGATTAAATTGCACACAAATCTCTGCAGTTCTTCAGCATCAGTATAGAGGGCCCAAACCAGGAAAATATAACAAAAACAACAAATAAAAAGAAGCATTGCAAATACAAATACTAACACCTACAGCAAGCCCCAAAGCCCCCCAGACACATGGTCCTTGCTCCCTGGCCCCAGGACACACACAGGCCCCCGGGGAAACCTGCAGTCCTGGCCCCAGCTCTGCTGCTTGCATGAGCTGAATTGTCAGTTCTCAGCCTGTCCCGTGCTTTGCAAAGGGGATACAGGACTTGTGCTCCCACCTCCACAGCTCCAAGCCTCTCCCAAAATTTGGATGCAAATTACTCCAAGGGTAATTTATATATTTTTAAGGTTTGTTTATTGATTCTTACACTACAACACAACTCTTGCTAGATTATATTGCTCACATTAGAAGGCCCTAAGTGCTTTTGTAACCAAAATAGAAACTCTCTACAATCTTCCATTTTTCATCAAGTCTAAGACCACTAAAACTACAGCTTCTGCTTGCTCCTACCTGATGGCTGCTCTACCTCTAATGTCCTACAGCAAAGGAGGAGCTCTGAAGAGCTTCAAGTAAAATTTCAGCGCAGTTTGGCTCTGCTCCTGAAATGTTTCTGAGCTCCTTTGCAGAGATCCTGCCATGTTCTCACTACACATTGGGACAAAGGGCCAAAACGTCTAATTCACATCAATCCCAACAGCTCTCCTAGCTCAAGAGCTACTTCTGCTGGATGGGACTTCATCTCCAGTCCGCAAAGCCCAATGCATACACAGTCTTTGGCCTGAGCTCCTGGATGGAGCCCAAATGTGGATTTCTTTCCTCCTTGGTCTGACCTGGAAGCATTCAGTGTGGAGTGACCCCATCGCTGCCAGCTCATGGCAATGCCCAGGTGTTTCCTTACAGCTCCCCCAAAAGAGCATCCTAAGTTAGGGTCCTGCATTGCCCTGGCAACCACTTGGAGCCTGACAGATGAGCAACAGAAGCTGAGAACAACAGTTTCAGACCAGAAAAGGGAGAGTGCTATATCAGCTGGTGAAAGACAGAGAGGGTGGTGGTCTAGACCCTTTGGCAACCGCAACAGGGATTCTGGGTACAAAAGATATGAAAAACAGTTCTGGGAGTACCCTGGTCCCTGCTGCTCATCTGCTGGGGCCAGCTCCTGGATCTTTAATGGAACCTGTTGCTGCAGGAATCCTCTGTCATGTGGTCTGGGTTTACAGAGCAATGAACACAAGCCTTTAAAAAGTGAAAATATAAAACTAATCCCAAACTGCATTTCCCCTATCCCTATTAAGAAATTCTAATACTAAAAATATAGGCTTCTTTGAATAATACTATATAATAGATTATATAAAAACATCTAAAGAGGCAGACTTGCTGAATTTATAGACCTTTTCTTCTTCCCGAGGCACAAGTCAGGAGGGAGGCTGAACTCAAGAGAATCCAGAAGGGACCTCTATTTGCCTGCTAGCTAATTATCACACTATACTTGCCAACAACCCTAGACTGAAAAAGGAAACAAAGAGAGAAATGAAGAGATGAAAGGGTGAGAAAATTGCACTTAGTCTATCAAGTCCTAAGCTACCAGGAATCTCATGTCTTGATTGGGCTTTAGTAGATGCTCTCCTTTAGCCCTGAAGGAACATATGCCATGTCCATTTCCATGGGAAAAAAACATGATGATTCACATTTTTCCTTTAAAAGTAAAAAAATAAGTAGTGTTATATTTCTTCTCTTGAGGAATCTCATGGACTAGAGAATTCTGATGTGTCCTTTAAAGATATATCAAGCAGTTCCTTTAATGGTGGTGGGTTTTTTTCCTCCCCCCCCAGTGTTTCTGTGAATAATCTTACAATGAAGCTGGTAGAAGTCACTGTAGATGTCTCTGTCTCTAGAAAATCTTGTCCCTTGTAGTCCCAGCCCACACAGAGGGACCATCCTGCTAAAGTCTGTGTGGGCTTTGAATGGTGACTGGCCTCTTATAAGAGGGATGCCAGACTGCTCCAGTCGCTCACATCTGCTGGCAAAGAGGTGTCATTGAGTTCAAACAACTGCTCCATGTTGGTGGAGTTGGAGAGGTAATCATTCGCCCCTTCGTCCCAGGGATGCTGAAGGAATGAAGTGGCCATGAAGGTTTCATCAAAGTCCAGATTGTTCTGGTTGGATTCAGTGAGGACCTGCTCTTGCCCCTGGGGATAGTCGATGTGGCGACCGTGCACCGTCAAGTCCAGGTCACGTGTTATGGGGCTCATTGGAGGCGTGATCTCCAGATCTCCAAAAGTGGAGAAATCTCCATTCAGGCTGGTGTCAAAGATGGCTTCCCAGTCAAAGTCACCTTTCAGTGATCCCAGCTCAGTCTGCTCTTCCTGGGTCAGCAAAGCAGAGTTGGGAAGCCGAGACACCTTGGCCGTTCGCTTGGGCAAGGATTGCTTGCGCTTGTGCCCTGCTTTGCCATCCGCTGGATTCCAGTTCTGGTCCCCAGTGACTTCTTCAAACTCTTTCAGCAGGTGCTGTGACTCTATATTGACGTTGAAGACATTATTGGAGGTGCAAGCTAAGGCGGCTGGGCTGGCGATGCACTGTGCTTCTTGTTGGGCTTTTTTGGTAAAGGCTGGGTGGATCTGCACCGAGGGCATCTTTCGCTTTTTGAAGGCACCGTTCTTGAGCCGGTCAGCGTATTGGGGATCAAGCTTCCAAAATCCACCTTTTCCTGGCTCACCCTTCTCTCGGGGCACCTTGATGAAGCACTTGTTCAAGGAGAGGTTGTGCCGGATGGAGTTCTGGACCCAAAAGAGGAAAAACACCAAGGTTGAGCGCCCGTCTGTTGCCGCAGCACCTACCTGCACAGGGAGCCTGGTGGAAAAGCACATTTTCAGCAAGGACCTTTGGGAAAAGAAAGCATAAATGGCAACATCAAGACATCCCACGCTACGTGCCCAAGAGAAACTCCCCTGCCCCAAGTCACCAGCAGAGTTTTTTTGCCTCCTATGTAATCCAGTCAGAGATGGCAGGAGCCAAAAGGTTCCAGCTAGGACTTGCCAACCAATGGGAACCTTTTGGACAATTCTCCTTGGCTGCAATTTGGAGCCACGGGCCTCTGGATCATAGAGAGTGCTGGGAGAAACCAGCCATACTTGCCCTCGGCATGGAGCTAAACTGGAGGTGGTCAGGTCCTCATCATGGTTAAGGAGGAAGAGGAGGGTCTTTGCATAGATGTGGCCTTGGCCCCATTGCAAGTGGCAACATGTGGGGGACAGCATCAGGAGGGTCTTCCTTGCACCCCTCATTTCATTTGTGCCTATTGCTAGTGTTGATGGGAAAATACTTGGCCAAAAACTAGGCACCATGTGTCCCCGCAGCCAGGCTGGTGCAAACCCGACGGTGATTCCATGGGTGGCTCCTGGCCTGCAGAAGCTCGGTGTGAAATCACTGCATCTTCATCAGCCACCACTCAAATGAGCTGGGGGATAGGAAAGGGAGGGGAAGAAGAAAGAGAGGAGTTTCTGCTCCTGTTGAGCTGTACTGAAACCCTGAAAGTGTCTGGAGAGATGCAAATAATCAGAAAGGAAACTCAGTTATTGGGTAAATAACCCAGCGGCAGACTTCACAAAGCGAAGGCTGTATTAAGAGATTGGATATGGTAGAGGTGGTTTTTTTTTAAATGTTGCCTGGATATTGTTATGCTTATTCATCCATAATCCTTAGTGCTGAATAGGAAAAACAAGGCTTGAATACTTAGAGCTCTTGAAAACACGTACACACACACACACACCCCAAAACCCTCCTCTGGGCTGAAGCTCCTTGGGTGTGTTGGCTCCTCTCCAAAGTACTCAGATCCCACAGGAACATATCCATCTCCCCCCCAGAGTATGGGTGGCATGACCTTTCCAGGCTGTCTCCACATACGGGAATCAGGACAGGGGATGAGAACACAGCCTCAAAAAGAAAGAAAAGAAAAAAAAGGAAAAAAAATGAAAGGAAAAAAAAAGGAAAATAAGAAAGAAGAATAAAGGAAATAAAAAAATGAAAAAAAGATAGAAAAAAGGAAAAAGGAGAAAGATGCATCAGGAACACAGATATCCCTGCAAACAATCAAGGTGGTTGCAACTACAGATTTACAGTTTAACAACATTTTACGACGGTCATACTCTTGCAGGCTGAATTCTCTGCTCCCCATCTCCCCTCCCCATTTCAAGCTCCATTCAGCCTGGGCTGCCCTCCATTATTACCCACCATGTAACATATTTATCATTCCTGTCTGCAACAGTCCCGTGAACCCCCTGCATTTCTGTGAAGGGGGATTGAAAATCTTTCAGGTTTTTAATAAACACATTTAATTAAAAATGTGGTCATTATCCAGCCGTGAGTTTGCAGGAGAATGTCAACATGCTGGCACACAGCTCCTTCCCCCAAATCGCTCCCGTAGGTCCCCCAGCACGGGGGAGACTGGGGGACACAGTTCGCCCTGGAGAGATACCAGGGGAGTTCCCTTCCCTGTGATGGACTTCAAGAGCTGCTAGAGACCCACCTGCCTGGGGAGAAGGTGGGAAAGCCTGGGCAGGGGGATTGCATGGGTTTTCTCAGCCCCGCCCGGGCAAGCACATATTCCAGAATCGCTGGCACACAGTGGGTTTGGGCTGGGAATAAACTGAGCAGAAGCACAAGCCACCCAGGTGCCTGATGCCCTGCACATCCTAGAAAGCCTCACATGCCAGTGGTCCCCTCACATGACGGAGGAGGGCAAGTGAGCCAAGGTGGCTGGGAAAAGCCCTTGTGCTTCAGGCTATCCCCAAAGCTGGTGAGCCTGGGGGCTGTCCCCTGCCCCCCGCGGAAACACTTGTGCTAGCTGGGGATAGCAGCCCTAACTGATTTCTCTTTCGCTTCCCTCTGAGTCCTCACCAGCTCATCACAGTGATGGAGCCTCCTTCACAAGGAGACAGGAGACCTGCCCTCTGCCTTGCTTGGAAAGCAGCACTGTTTCTGCTCTGAACCTCCTCAACAAGGATTTTGTCCAACAAGCAGCATCTCCCCAACCCTCTCCTGTGGGTCCTCAGCACTCAGACACACTCAGCCTGGTGATTTCATATGTGCTCAGTTCTGAGACAATCAAAATGCCACGAAAGCTCCAGAGAGGTGGAGCTGGGGGCAGAGACGTCTTTGTCCTGGAGGCAAGAAGAGCCACAGGGACCAGCAGCCGGTTGGGTGCCTCACAGCAATAATGGCTCCTTCCCTCTGCCACTCTCATGGCTGTGGCATTTCTGCACACCCAAGCTCTTCCATCACTGGCCTTCCCTGCCAGATGCTGGTGCCACTCTCCTCATGGTGGGATCCAGCATCCCTGTGTGACCTTGCCTTGCTTGATGGAGACTGTGAAAAGCCTTACCCAGCCCCAGCCTTGTGGGGAGAGGGGACAAGGCAAGAGCTCTCCAAATCTCCTACCTGCCAGGTAGGGTCAGCGTGTTGGAAGTAGCAGAAGTTGTCAGTAATCCACTTGTAGATGGCTGAGAGGGTGATTTGAGGCTTCTTGCTGGCTTCCATTGCCATGCAGATGAGAGTGGCGTAAGAGTAGGGTGGCTTGACATGAGGGTTGGTCTTGTAGTCAATGTCCTCTATGAGCTGAGGGTGTTTGGCCATGGTGTGGTGCGTAGTCCTCAAGGTGGAGGAGGAGATGGGCTTGCAGGGAGTGTGGGGCATGCCCATGCACGCTGGGTCAGCAGCTAAGGGTGAGCATGGGGCAGCAACACTGGGGATCCTATGACAGTCATGGGGGTCTGGGCCATTAGGGCAGTAGGAGGACTTGCTTATGCTGGCATTGATGATTGAGAAGTCCTGCAGCCACATGAGGCTGGTCAGGCTGTCGTCCAGGTCATCCGAGTCCCTCATGCTGCCCTCCTGCCCCCTGTCCCTTCTAGCCCACAGGTGGCTCAGCCACCCTTCAGCCATGCCTCGGTGCATTGGCAGTTCTTGCATTCACGGGTGCACGTGAAGGGAGGGAGGGAATAGGGCAGAACCTGCAATAAAAACAGGGAGAGGTTTGAGGTTCCTTAAGGCACAGCCATTCAGGCAGGGCTGTGGCTGGGTGCTCCCAATTCTGCTAGGTGAGATCCGTCCCCAGGGTGCCACACACCAGAGCCGCAACATGTCCCTTGGGGTGCTTCAGCAGCCCCAAACTTTGAGGAAACTCCCTCAAGTCCCCACACCGTGCTGTCACCTGAATTCTGATGGGCCAGCACTGCCCAACAAGCCTTTGAAAGAATTAATAAAAGAAAAAAAAACAAAAACATTCAAGCAACCAAAATCCAGCCCTGATGTCCCTCAAAGCAAGGATATTTCTCCCACTCGCCGCTAGCAGGACAAAAAAATCTCAGGATCCAACACCTCCACAAAATGTCTTGAAGCTCCCCCTGCTACCAACTTCCCTCAGTTTCATACAGTTTCTGCTCCTCCCTTCACTTAGTACCCCTAAAACGACCTGGGGTGGGGGAGCGCAGACCCCCCCAAGCACTCCCTGTTCCGGGGCTGGGGCCTGGCTTTGCTGCTGGGCTGTGAGCCTGAAATCCATCCAGAGAGGGGGAGCCCTGCGCCGGGGCTGGAGGGCAGCGGGGGGAGTGGAACCACCTGCCCTGTTCACACATAACTAGCTTTTCCCTGAAAGAAGGCTTAGGGTGGCGACAGCTCATTGAGGCACCCGGTCACCACCGAACTCCTGCGAGCTCCTGTGCCCGCAGCAGGGCAGGACCCAGAACGGCGGGGTGTGCGTGTGGAAAAACAGCAATAAAAATAACAACAGAAATAACAATAAAAATAACAAGGACAACAAACAGCCCTGTGCAAACCTCTCGCCGCCACCCGGCTGCGCCCGAGTCCCCAGTGCCGCTGCCTGCCCCGGCCAGTCCGGACCCCCGACACTACGCCCCTTACCTCGTCCCACCGGCGTCCCCCGGCTTTCGAAGTTCCCGAGAGAGCAGGAAGCTTCTGGAAAAACGGGGGGGGGGGGGGGAAAAGAGGAGAAGAAGATAAAAAAAGGAAACCCCAGAGGCCGAGGTGTGGCCGCAGGCGAGGGCATGCGCGGGCGAGGGGATGCGCGGGCGAGGGGTCCCGTTCGGGGGGTCCTGCTCAGGGGCTCTCGCTCGGGGGGTCCCGCGGGCCCTGCCCGCCGTGATTTGTCGCCCGCCCCGCGCCGTTAAGTAGCTGCTCCGGGAGGCTTCGCGCGTTGCCACGGCGACGCCCCGCCCTGTAAACAGCGTCCGGCACCGCCATTGGCTCGCGCGTTGCCATAGCAGCCGGAGACCACCACCCCCCCCACGCACCCCACTCGCACCGCTTCCCCGCGGTTTGGGGACCTAGGGGCGGCGGCACCGGGCGCGCCCCGGCACCGAACCCCGAAGCCGAGCCCTGACCCTCCCGGGCCTGGATCGGGGGCAGCCCAGCCCTGGCTCGGACCAGCCTCGGCGCGGCCAGCGGGAGCGGGGACGGGATTGCCCTCTGCGCTCCGCGCTGGGGAGAAAGCACCTCGAACCCTGGGTTCGATTTGGGCCCCTCACTCCAAGGACCTTGAGGGGCTGGAGAAGGGAACGGAGCTTGGGAAGGGTTTGGAGTCCAGGGATTCTGGCAGTGGTGAGGGACCTGGAGCTGTTTAGGCTGGAGCAGAGGGGGCTGAGGGGAGACATCATCACTCTCCACAGCTCCTGAAAGGAGGTTGTGGCAAGGTCGGTTGGGTGTTGGTCTCTTCTCCCAAGTAAGAAGTGATGGGATGAGAGGAAATGCACTCAAGTTGCACCAGGGGAGTTTTAGACTGGATATCAGGAAAAAGTCCCTCGTGGAAAATGTTCTCAGAGGCTGACCAGGGCAGTGAGGGAGTCCCCATTCCTAAAGGAGTTAAAAAAACTTGTGGCCGTGGCACTTCCTGACATGGTTTAGTAGGCACAGCAGGGTCGAGCTGACAATTGGACTCAATCATCTTTGAGGTCTTTTCCAACTTTAATGATTCTATGATTCTTTTCCTCCTATCTGTGCTCCCATCCTGCTTCTGACTCTTGAGGAGCCCACAGCAATGAGGGCAGACCTGAAGAGGGGACTGGCAGACCCTGAAATTAAAGGGTAAGAGTAGGGACCTACTTTTATTTAATTAAAAGCATTGTAGCCGTATGCTTCTGTAAGAAATCCCTGACCCCCCTCTGCCAGCCAAGGGCTTTAACGGAGATCAGTGAGGGGCCCTCCTCCCCAACTAAGGGGGCTGAGAGCAGCTGTTAAACCCAAGGGAAGCCCATTTGCTGTCACCCTATAGCGCAAGGCCTGGCTTTGGAGGAGTAGGGGACTTGTGGGTGTCTTGGGGAGGTTTAAACAGTGGGCACTCCTCCAGCCCACTGCCCCACAGGTGAAGGGCATTCAAAAGCAAGAGGCAGGTGAGTAGCCAGACCCATTCTCAAGGGTTGCTGCTGCAAGTTGTGTGTACAGTAAGGGATTTTTCCTGCCAGGATCCCCAGGAATTTGGGTGAGACAAGTCAGGGGGACCAACCCTCTTCAGTTCTCCCATTCCCATCCTCCTCCTTTGCATGATCTGGCCATCCACAAGGTCTCCATCCACTGCCACAAGGTGCTCGCCCCCCCATGCATCAGCCCCCTCCAATAAAACCAAATTATACCCCCCTCCCCCGTTACAGCCTGCCTCACCTTCAAGGCATCAGCTCCCAGTACAAGTTTTCTTCCCCAGAACACCCACCCAGCTCTCCAGTGCTCCTCTTCTCCTGTCCCCTCTGGGTGTCCTCATCCATCTCAGCAGTACCATGGGCCATGGAGCCTGTGCCTTCTGCCTGGCCACCTGCACTCCATGCCAGGGAGATGCCTCTATCCCAAGCCAGAGTATTTCCGCAGAGGTTCTGTTTGCATTTGCACCTTCTCCATCCTGGCAGGGCTTGGATGAGGCAAGATTTAGGATGGTTAAATAATGTAGGTTAGAAGGGACCTTGTTGTAGGAGATTTGAAGCAGCTGGACTGGTTTTGCAGAGGTGCCTGGGTGATGGGTGGGTGGGTGGATGTTCCCAGCCAAAATGCATTTCCATCCACCAAGCCCACAGGACCCCAGCTGCCCTTGTCTTGTAACCACAAACACCTTTGGACACTTTGTTGACATAAGATACCCTTTATTAACCATACTCTTAAAATCCAAAACATGCTCAAAACAAAGTCATTAAGCAGCAATCTGGTTTCTTTACTTAAATCCCTGATGGGGAGATCACTGGAACAACAGGCTGCCCTGTGAGACCAGGTGTTCTTGCCTTTCACCCCATGCTGCTGACACTGGCCGTTCCTGCCCACCCCTCATCCATTCTGGGCAGCAGAGGATGGCGCTGGTGTCACCCACACCCAAATCTCATCTCTCCTGTGCCATGGCAGAGGATGCTCACACCCAAGCAGCAGCACGCATCTTGGCTGCAGCATCCTCATGGCTCCTCTCCATTGCAGTGGTCCCTCCAAGTGAGTGGCAGGAGCCTGCACACAGCTGCCCTGGTCTGCAGCCGTCCCATGAGCAGCCTTCTTGGCCACTCCTGCAGCCCTTGAAACCCATAGCTTGCAGCAGCTGGAAAACTCTCCTGGTCGCCTCCGGAACAAGGACCTGACTATTCTGCCCCAGCCTGACAGCAGCCACAAGCACTGTTGCAGCCCTGCATTGCGGTGCCCAGCCAGGCTGGAGAGCTCTCGTTGTCTGCTTTGAAACCACAGGGAAGGTTGGTCTTTGGTAGACAAACCACTCCTGGAGCATCAGCCCGACTTTCCTTACCCTGCCCATGCTGGAGGGTGGGGGAGCAGCCAGCCTCCTGCAGCCCCCCTGTTTTTTTCAGTTCAGTGCAATGGTAAAAACCCCAAAGCTTTCCCTGTGCCTGGTGTGATGCTGCTGGCTCCTCAGGGCCGGGACACTCAAACATATGGGTTGCCCCACCAAAGCGCTGGGCAGCTGTGTCCCCACAGGAGGATGCAGCATGTCCCCAAATGGGGCACAAAGCTCATCCTCGCCACACCAGACATTGCTGCTGTTAGCAGCTCCCATCCCATGGACAACAGTTTGGAGATGTCACCCCACATCAAGCACCCAGGTCTGGTTTCCCAGGGAGGAACAGGGAAGCTGTTGAGCTTACAGGGTGCAGCAGCATGGCAGGACCCACACTGGGGACATGGAGCAAGCAGTTACCATGGCCCTGGCTGTGAGTCAGGCAGAGAAAATACACTCCAGGCCCAAAAAGGGCTCCGTCTCCATTTAGGAGTCATGGCCATCACCACAGCCTGTATTCCACCATGGGAATGGGCACCTGGGACCTGCTTCCAGCACACATCCTGCAGCCACTGCAGGACATTGATTTCACTGGATGAACATCTGTCCTAAGGTAGCTCTGACATGTTTTTCTCCTGCAAGAAGGAGGTGGCCTTTATTATTACATCTGCTTTGGGGGCTCTCCCTTGGCTTGTGCTGCTGAGAAAATCATGTGGGGAAAAAAGGGAGGGCTCAGCCTCCCACCCTAAGCTGGCCCAAACAGCTCCAGAGCTCACTAGATTGCGATGCAGGGTGTGATGCTCTCCAAAACAGCTTTTGGCTGTCTCTGATGCTCTCTGCATATCCTCGAGGTCTGCAGTTGCATCCCTACCCCATCGGTGTCCCTAAGTGTCTGTCCGCTTGAGTAAAACCTGCTTATGCTGTCAATCCAGTGCTGGCCACAGGGATGGGGATGGAGGGGTGATAGGGCAGCTCTTGCACCCCTATCTACACCCTGCTACAAAGTGCAATGGAGAGGGCAGGAGGGTTGGGACAGGGGGGTGACACTTTTGGCACTTGTTCCAGAGAGAGGGCACAGCGCCGAGCCCCAGGCTCATAGCAGGATGGAAGACAGTGAGGTTAAAATAGTGATGCCCTGGGGGCTAGTGACAGGGAGGGGATCAGGTCTGCTGCTCACCCCTGCCACCCCATTCCATCGCTGGGGAAAAGCACCATCATTGCCAGTGCATTCATGGGAAGACTCCATGACATGGCAGGGACACATGACAGCAAACCTGGAGGGGGGGCAGCCCCCCCATGAAGGTCACCAGCTCATGTACCAAGGTCACAAATGCCAATACCTATCCTTAACTGCCACCCTCCTCTCATTATCCCCCTCCAGCCACATCCCGGGATGCCCTTTCTGACATTACCCCATTCCATTTACTCTACATAGAGGAGAGGATCTTGGGGGTGTGAGATGGCCAGGGCAGAAGGGGACCCCAACTCATCTCATCCCTGTTGGAGCTGGAGAGTTGGAAGGTGCTGATGGGGGACTCCAAGGTGACATGGCTCTCAGACTCTCTCTGCACAGAGGGGCAAAGGAGGAAAAGCCGAGGTTACCGTGTTCTGTTTTGAAAATCAGTCCTGCTACAGCCAAGGGATGGAGGTGGCGATGTGTGTAGTGCCCGGACACCAGATTCCCTCAGGGTGGGCAGGTGAACGTGCACCCCTGAGGTTGAGCCCTCACACGGGCAGGGCGACCACTGCCTGCTCCAGGTCTGGGGTGCTGGGGGGGTGGTGGGACTGGGGCATCTACCATGGGAGCCCCATGTTGTTGTTGGCTGCCTCCAGGCCTGGTAGGAAAAAACAGAGAGTTAGGGGCTCTCAAAACCCACTGATGCATTTGGAGCATCTTTCCACAGGTGATGCAATTCAGTCTCCCCAAATAACACCCACCTCCCCAGCCCCACTTTGGATTTTGGCTGCAGCAAGGGCTGGCAAGCACCTGCACTTACTGGAAGGGGGCTACCTCTGACCCCCATGCCCAGTGAGAGGGCACATGCAGATGCCCAACAGGGGCTGCAGATTAGGCACTAAGGGATGTCACCCTGGCCAGGACAGTGAGGGGACAGCCAGCAGTGCCAGGGTGAGGGGTGCCAACCCAGCACCAACCCTTCCCAGGTGATGAGGCGCGAGGTAGGTGCAGGCTCTGAGGGTCTCATACCTATTCCTCAATGTTAATGGGGCAGGAGTCTGGCACGGCAGCTGTGTAAAAGGAGAGACCAGAAGGCACATGGTGAAGGTGGGAGTGAAGGCAGCAGGGGATACACATGCAAGCGACCGAACGGGGCGACCGCGAGGGGCCAGGGGGCTCGCTGCCCGTGAACGGTTTGCGACGAGGGTGGGGAGCCACCGCTGGGCACGGTGTGAGGGGGGCGGTCATGCATGGTGCCCCCACAGGGTTTCGTGCCAAGGAGAATAGAGGGGTGGGCATGCTTGCGATGCCGGGTCCCCACACAGCTCCTCTCCAGCTGCAGGGTCCTGATTCAGGCAGCACCCTCCACCCAGGGCAGGGTGATGGGCAGGACTCAGACCTGCTTGCCCATGGCTTGTGTCCTACAACCCAAATGACCAGGGGCTACTTGGTGCCCTTAGGATGGGGGTGCATCCCTAAAGCAAGGCAGCTGCGCCCACTAGCGAGGTTAAGCCCTGTGCCCAGGGGTGGGAGCAGCTCCAAACTGGGGGGATGGGGGTGGGGGGGATGGGGTGCCACATGAGGGCACCCCAAGGCCAAGGGCAAGTGCTGAGGCTTTCCCAAAGAGGAAGCAGCAACAGCCTGCTGCTTGCTGCAAGGTGACAGTTGTCATTTCAACTGACTTTTCATGGTGGGCTCAGGCTGGAGAACGAGGTACTTAAGTCTGCAGATCCCAGAGGGAACGGATAATTAAACAGGACCATACAGACACACGCACCTATAGACTGAAATGCACACTGAAATGCCATTAAGAGCTTGGTATTGCTTAAGACACTGCAGTGCTCTGATGCAAAGACCGAGATCAGCTCAGCACACCCTTGGGAGGCTGCACAGAAATGGGGCTGGGGCAGCAGGACATGGTGTGGCCCCACAGTGGAGACCTTGCCCCATGCTCACCCACCTCTTCGGCTGCAGCTGTTAGCAGCCATCAGACCCACCCTGCACAGACCAGCTCCCAGAGAGCACCACAGCGAACCCCAACGAGCTCGCCTGGCCTGCTGCGATATCAGTTACAGCTCAGTTCATCCGCAAGTTTAAACCAGCAAAAGCTCTTGTGTGGTTTCAGGTCTTCTGCTACCTCTGACGCAGCAGCTCCCCAACCCTCCCCACCTTGCCGCCAGCCTTTTTTGACAGGTACCTTCCTCCAGTTCCTCTTTCTAATTGCTTCTGGTGCCCTGTCCCTGGCAGAGGCTGCAGTCAGAAGATGCTCTAGGCCATAGGAACAGCCACCACAACCTGCTACAAGCCCTAGGGCTCCATGGGATCCACTTAATATCTGCAGAATTGTGTCCTTATTTAAACCTTGCATCCTTATTTAAACCTTGTGTCCTAAAATCCCTGGGATGTGGCCTTTCAACTCTTACCAAAGCCTCATCCCATTGCACTGAAATCTGCAGAGATTTCACAACAGTTCTGGGGATGAGCACTTTTCCACTTTGAGGAACCACATCCCATTCCTTCATCCATTACAGGGAGGGCAAAACCCAATACATGGCAAAACCTCCCCACAAGAGAAATGTAGGAAGGAATAATAATTATTAAAAAAAAACTCTAGTCAAGGTGATTTTATTTTAAGTTTTCAAGAAAACAGCACCTGGCCCCAAAGTTAAAGTGTGCCCTGTTTTTGCCAGCTCTGTGGATGCAGTTACATCCAGACCTGCAAGAAACCTCTGCCAAAAAAGGATGTTTCCAGTGCATGCAAACCAGCCCTGTGACTGCAATCCAGCACACCAGTATCAAATCGTGCCTCAAATGTTCTCTGTTACATAGCGGCCAAGTACCAACAGCAAGTGGTTGCTGACAGGGAGCAGACAGGGAACAAAGAAGTTGCCCTCAGTCTAACAAACAAAACCAACATTGCAAAACACCAACTATGATCAGGAAATGACCAAGCAGTCATTACAGTCTTGTGGGCAGCTGTTCCTCGCCGCCACCATAGCCCCCTGGCTTTTCCTAGCACCCCAGGGAAATCCTCCTCTGACCCCAACAGGGCAGAGCTCAACATCCCCAGAGTTATTCCCTCCAGCCCTTTTGCCATCTCCAGAGGACTGCAGGCAGCTCCAAAGCCCCTGCTCAGCACCTCCTCTGCCCCCCCATGTCCCAGTAAATGCCGAGGCCAGGTCACCCCCTTATGTGGGTGGCAGCATGGCTCCAAGCAGCCGAGCCACCAGACACATGGACAGACATGGTGACCTAAGGATGGAGAGCACATCCTTGGCTGGGCTTGGCCCAGGGGTCAGATTCTGCACCCTGGACCAGGCAGATGAAGCCATTGTAGTCCTTGAAATAGAGCAAGAATGTGGCCCTGAGCCAGGGCCATTCGGGCTGCAAAGCTTCTCCTTCCTCATTGTCCCCTTGGCCCAACTGAGGCGAAGGCAGGCAAGGATGGCTTTGGCTGGTGCCAGGGCCAGGGGGTGCTTTGCTAGGACTCCAGCAAAGGGAGGAGTGCTGCTGGGACGTCCCCAGCCCCACCCCCCCAGGCTGGTGGAGCTCAGCCAGCTGCTTCCAGAGGGTGATGGGAGAGGACACGGAGGATTTGTGGCAGTTGCCTTTTCCTCCCCAAGAGCTTCAGCCAAGTTTTTCCAGTGCAGAAATTGCCAGAACAGGTGAGGCAGCAGGAGAGGAAGCTTTCTGGGAGAAGAATGGGGGCAGAAAAGACTTTTCTCTCCCAGGGGAGCTAGGTTGGTTTCACCCACCCTCCCAGCTCTCCAGCACTCACTGCGGGCCTGGGATGTGCCACAAATTTTGCCGAAGTGGCAAGGCAGGGGCAGAGTTGCTTTCAGCTTGTCCACAAATGTATTGATGGAAACCTAGATCCTCAGAGGGTTTCATCTTGGTTTTCCCACCAGCTCGTTTCTCCCACCCTCCAGGCTGATGGAGAGGAGCCTACAGCACTGGGCAGGGTCCCCAGCCCTCTGCTCCCTTGGCCCACATGGGGACCAGGGGTCACCAATACATTTGTCACCTTTGGGCAACTCTGGGCAGGGAGGGAACACAAGCGTGGGTTAAGAAAACAGTGTTGGCACAGAGCGAACATGAACTTTCACATGGACAAAGGAGCCTGGGAGGGAGAAAGAAGAGAAAAAAAGGATGGGGAGAACAAAGGATGAAACAGAAGAGAAGTGGAATGAGGGTGCGAGAGAAAGTGTGGGAAAATGGAAAAAAGGGATGAATTGCACGGCTCTGCAGAAGGACAACTAGACCTGACGTGCCCCATCTCCTCAGCCTTGGAGGAAAAGGAGGGGCAGGCAGGAAGTCCCTGCGGCAAGGCTGGAGCAGCTGTAACTCGCATCCCAACCCAAAATACTGCTGAGCCCACCACGAGTCCAGACCAGGCTTTAGTTGTGCCACAGAACTGCCTTCTCAAGAATAGCTGGTGCCCACTGGGATGCCAGCAGCCCCTGGCCAAAGGACAAAACCTGACAACAAACCAAGTCTGCAAACCCCCAGGGACATCCTGGTAGGGAGAGGTCACCCTGACCTATGGCTGCTAGGTGGTGACGTGCCTGGTGTTAGCCCTGCCAGGAGATGGGTGGCAGGGTGCAGCATGGGACAACGTGGTGCGGATGGAGACGGTGGAGGCAATGATGGGGATGGGAGAGGACAGATGAATGCAAAGGGCTGGGGTGATGCAGGGAAGAGCGGAACTGTCCCCTCCACCCCAAGTTCATGTTCAGCAGACGGCCACTCACCAGGTAAGCAGGCCTCAGAGCACAGTTTATTGTCCAGTGCTTTCACGTGTGCGATGCCCAAGTCATTGTTATTGTCACACCTCAGACCGAGGAAAGCGCCTGTCCTCGGGCCTGGAAGGGAGTTAAGGCAGTTAAACGCCGTGGCTTGGCGCTGGGGCCTGCCTTTTAGCAGTGGGGTGTGGGATTTCTGGGTGTTTTCCTCTCCCCTTCCCACCCTCTTTCAAAAAAAAAAAGATAAAAAAAGATAATAAAGATGCATCTAGATGGGAGTGAGTAAAGAGTGGACAATAACACCTGGGCACAGTCCGAACTGACCCTTTTCCTTGTACCAGCCACACCAGAGGGCAGCAAACCAGCAATGATGCAGCTATGGGCACCAGCACGCATGAACCACGACCTGCTCCCCCACCGCCTGCCCGGCGTTCAACCAAACCTTCCCCCTGGCACGTCTGAGCACTCCCCAGTCAGTAGAGTCAGGCCGCAGTGGCACCCATCACCTCCCGCTGGAGCCTCTCTGGCACCATTGCTGCATGTGCAAGGGCTGCAGGGATGCCAGGAGGAGGCAGCAACTGGATGCATGGGGCTAAAGAAGCTGCAGCCAAGCTTTGCAGGGGGAATGGAAGCTTTTGGGGCTGAGGGAAGTAACTCTGCTTTTCAACATCACCTGTATGAGAGATCAGCCCCCACGCTGTTACGTGCATCCATCAGATGCAGTCACCTAAACCTCAGGGATGTTCCCAAATAAGCCAGTAGCCCTGCTGAGAAGGGGCACAGGACCATGTCCTAAGGACAAATACCATCCTGCTCCCAGAGTTGTTGGGGTGCCCATGGAAATCCACCACAGCCCCAGTTGCTCCCCCGTTGTCATATTTGAGTCTCCTTGTCAGCAAGAGCCTCCCTGCACGGCAGAGAGCAGGTTTCAGGGATGGGTGTTTCTGCTTGCCAGCTCGGCTGAGTGTCCAGGCTGGATGGGAGAGCAATTTTGATTTATTTTTGCTAACTAGGGACTTGCAAACATGGGATGGGGCACACCAGGGGCCTCCTTATCACTCAAAAGAAATCCAAGGTGGCTGGTGGCTGATGGCATGGGGGTGACCACATCTTCCCTTGGCTATTTGAGTGCAAGG
The DNA here is from genome assembly GCA_033558185.1 of Dromococcyx pavoninus. Lineage (NCBI taxonomy): Eukaryota > Metazoa > Chordata > Aves > Cuculiformes > Neomorphidae > Dromococcyx > Dromococcyx pavoninus. The sequence goes on from JAUMJL010000596.1 coordinate 131,092, forward strand.
GAGGAGGTAGAAGAGCCCTCAATGCATGTGTGTTGGCTTGTGAAAACACACTGAGGACAAACCAAAAAAATTAGGACAGCATCCCAAAAGGAACAGTTTTGCAACCCCTTCCTATGGGAACCAGCCCAGATAGGGGTCCCTAAGGTGAAGACTTTCAGAGATGCAAGGGAAGACCTCCTTGGCGAGGGGAAAAAACAGAGGGAAGCCTCTTTTGCACTTGGCCTTCTGGAAACACTATCAGGTCCTGCACACCAGCCGTCACCTGCTGCGTACCCCAGTTGCCCGGGTTCCCTGCGGCCGGCTGACTTCCCCTGACCCACTGGTGTTCAACCCACTCACAGGTGACCCTGCTGAGATGGATGCTTTCCCAGCCCTGGTGCCTGCAGAGTCACCCAGGGCTCTCCCCAATGGCAGCCAGTAGGCAGGGAAGCTGGGGACAGCACAGCATCTGCCACTCACTCAGCTGCCCACCGGTTACACTGAACCTAAAGCAAGGCGACAACAACAACCCAGGGCCCTTTACCGTCTTCCTGCATGGGAGAGGCATCCTCATCCTCCAGCACGTCGTTGCCCTGTGGCACAGGTGAGAGGCAGCGAGTGTTAGCAGCCCTGTGGCATCCCAGCCCCGTGACTGGGGGGGAGAGTCCCCGAGTCCCTTTGGGGGAACATCCCCGGCCCGCCCCAGGGAGTGGCCACGGACCAGGAAGATGAGCCTGGGATGGAGGACAGCCCCACCACCCTATCCATCCACAGGCAGCCCCTTCCCATTCCAGCCCCGAGGAGATGCAGTGTCAGCCAACCAGCTTCCCCCTCTGCAGGCACCCAGAGCCAGGAACAACCGAGGTCCCCTTGCCACGCCAGCTGCCACTACGGCTCCCGGCCGCATGTGAGGTGGTTACGGTTACCTCGGCATCGCGCTCCTCAGCCGAGATGCTGACGAAGTTTAAATCTGGGGACTCCACAGGTGTTGACTGCAAGAATGTGGGAAAGATGGAAATAAAAAAAAAAGTCTGGTGCCGGTAGGTTCAGAGAATTCACATCCCATGGGGAAGTTCTTGAACCTGCAAGGTGACAGGTGCCCTCAGCAAATCCCCCAGCCCCTCCCTACCTCTCCATCAGAGGCTGTCGAGCTGGCAGCCACAGGTGAGGGCAGAATGTCCCCCTCTCCCTCCTCTTCCTCCTCCGTGCCAGGAGCGATGTAGGAGCCAGACATGGAGGACACAGTGTCAGTGCTGATCTGGGAGTGCTGGCTCTGGGAGGAGGCCATGGACATGACGGACTGAGCCAGGCTGCTGCTGACGGGCTCTGGGGGGGGGGAGCAAGGGCTGAGTGGGGCAACCAGACCGACCCCAGCAAAACGGCACGAGCCACAGCACAGCACGAGCTAAATAAAAACAGGGCTAATGGGAGAGGGACACAGAGCAAGAACCCGCTGCAGGCCATGTAGAGCTGTGATGGGTGGAAAGCTGCAAGCATCAGGTCCCCCTGGACCACCTCCAGGTCTATGGGGTAATGAAGCAGAGGCAATTGGTGCTGCCATGCCCCCCATCTCTGGGTCTATGGGCAATGAAACACGGGTGATTGGTGCCCTCTTGCCCTCCATCTTCAGCTCTATGGGTGTTGAAGCAGAGGTGACACCCTGGGGCTTCATGCAGTATCCATGGCAGGGTAGGAAATGGCCATGAAAATCCCCTCTTGCATCCCCTTGCAGCAGGATGGATCCGAGACCACAATCCCACTCTCCGATCTTGCCAGCATTTGCGAGTTCTGCTGTGCCATACCTTCTGGGGATGAGATGGTGGAGGAGAGGGGGGTCCCAGTGCACGAGGACTGGTCAATGGCTCCTGACGATGACAGGGTGAGGTTTTCACTCTCTGGTGTCACACCACATTCCTGGAAGAAGAGCCCATGGGAAGGATGGGATGGGCGATACTCAGCAGGGATGATACCGTCTCCCCTGGGAATCTTTATGGATGGAGGCAGAGCCAAGAGGGGCAAACCCCAGACAGACTCTCTGGTCCCAAGTAACCCCCAAACCTGTCACCCGCTGGTACCTTGGTTGGCCACCAACACATTTTGTCAAGCGCTCACCTCCTCAGGACGGGCAGGGGATTTCCTCCTAGAGACTCTCAGCTCTGACTCGGTGCATGACTTCTCATCCTCCTCTTCAGGCAGGATGGAGGAGTTCTGCGAGACAGACCTGTGCAGGGGCAGGGAGGGAAAGCAGAGGGCTGCAAACCCCAGACCCCTTCACACCCCGCGGACCCCCGCGCCAACCCTGGTACTCACTTGGACAGGCTCTTCTTCAGCTTGAGCCCTGGGGGGCCGCAGCTGGGGAGGCGTTCCAGGGGCGAGAGGGCCCGCAGTGGGGGCAGGGGGCCATCACTGCCATAGGAGGGCAGGGTCACTGCGCCTGAGGGGTCTCCCAGTGCCCGCAGCGGCAAAGCGGCTGGAGAGGGTGTCAGCGGCCCATTGAGGGCCTCCAGCAGTGACACCACCTCATAGCCCGGAGGGATGTTCTCCGAGGACTGGGAAGAGGGGGTGACAAGGTGAGGGACCCCCCCCCAGGCCACATCACTGCCCCTTCTCATCCCTGCTCCCAGCAGGACCAAGATGCCCTTGGGAGAAGCCAAAACCCAGAGAACAGACAAACTCTGTGCACAAATGAAAGTCTCAAATCCATGGTCTTTCCACCCAACTCAAAGCCCTTTTTTCTCCAATACCTTGCATTTTTCCCAAGATCCATTTGCATTAAATAAATAAACCTGGGTCCCAGGAAGCACGTGGCCTGGTCCCAGCACCATGAGGTGGAGGGGGGCAGGGTCCCATAGCTCCCTGGTGGGTCACACTCAGCCAGGCACTGACCGAGTGCTCCTCGGAGTCAGAGGTCTGCGAGGCAATGATGGGGTTGAAGCTGGTGGGTGAGAGGGGACCCAGCTTTTTCCTCATGGCTCGGATTTGAAGCAAGGCTCGGAAAGCTGCAGCAGCAAGGAAGAAGGGTGGGGTGAAAACTGGGTGCTCTAAGGAGACGCCCTCCAAAATGCCACTCCATTTCCCAGGAGAGGCATCCCCGTACTTCACAGCGTCACTGCACGTGGGGTTGGAGGAACCCAAAAAGCCGAGGATGGGGGATGCCAGCCCCCCGCTCTGAGTCCTTACGCAGCCTGCAGATGGGGCAGTTGTTGGCCTGGTAGCGCAGGGTGTCGGCACAGGTGTTGCAGAGGCAGAGGTGGCGGCAGGGCAGAATGAGGGTGTCCCGGACATCAGAGAGGCAGACGACACACTCAGCACTGTTATCGCTTACCTCGTCCTCAGCCACCTGCCCCATAGGAGAGATGGGAATTGCTCAGCCTCAAGGTCCTCAATTTGCACTGTGTAAGGGTGGGTGCCCTAAAATTCCTGTTGGGTGCACTGAGAGCTTGCTGCAGGATCCTGCCTGCTCTTGAAACACAACCTTGGGTCCTTATCTCTCCCCTCACAGAGGCTGGGAAATGGAGCTGAAGCCACCAGGCACCCCCATGAAGAGACGCATCCTTCACTCCAGCTTTTACATACATACATATAGCTGAGGGGGAGGCATGTCCCATGCTTCAAGCCCCATGGTCCCCTCTTAAGCCAGCAAAATCAGGCCACCAAACTCTCAAAGGACCACAAAGGATGAGGAAGAAAGGCTCAATCCTTCAGCTTTCTGCCTCTGGCAGCTTTGATGCCAATGCAAAGTACGCCAAATGCCCGCACTGCCCCAAGGCAGCTCTGTGGTGTGCTGGAAACTCTTGCCCTGAGCACATTTTAGTGGCTACACCTTGTGCAAGGGGAAGGGGCAAGGGGATGAGGGAACACCTGCAGGATGGAAGCTGTGAGATAAAGGCATGTACCTTGGAGTCCTGTATGTTGTACTTGTTCTCGATGCCATAGATCTCCTGCAGGAGGTAGCTCACACCATCCACCTGCAACCCCGTGGGGAAGGGGTGAGGAGCCTTCACAGCTGCCACAGCTCCCAGCCCAGCCCTCCTTGCCCAAATGTCTGCGGTTTCTTTTTGCAGCGATACACTCAAAAATGCTAGTGGTCCCCAAGGTCCCTGGGAGGCAGGAGCAGGGCAGGGGCAGGTTGCTGCCCACACCGGGGTTTGCTGTTCCCTGAAAGCCCCATGTCACCTTCCGCAGCCTCGGGGGTCACCCAGAAACTCACCACTTGCTTCTGCTTGAGGGGCTTCACGCAGAAGGTGCCGTCACTGTGCTGGATGGAGGAGAGCACATGGGTGGGCACCAGGGCTGAGGACCCCAGGCATCACCATGCTTGAGCACTCACCGACCCCATAGTTATTGCCACTCCCACTTCACTCTCAACCAGTCCATTCTGCAGCAATTCTGGTTTTTTCCTGACCACCCAGAAACAGGCAAGTGTGGAATGTCACACACATAGCAAGACTGAAGACTTGATGGAGCAAAGAAGACAGAGTAGAGACCAAATGTCTCAAAAGTGGGTGCTTAAAATCAAGAATTTGGCTGATATCCCTAGAATTTCAGAAGCAGCCCCAAAATATCCCCAGCTGAACAGCACTGTCCTGAGCCCCGTGGCATTTCTCCAAGCTCTTGCACCCAGTAAGCAAGGGTGTAAGAGTAGGAAGGAACTGCTGCAGCTTGGCACTTACCTTCTCAAAGGTGGCCAGCAGCACATGGCAGTGCCCAGTGTGCTCTGCAAGACACAAAGGGACAGACAGGCCTCAGGGGACACACAGGGCCATGGCAGCAGCAAGGAGAATCAAGAGGCTCTGCCCAGTTAGTGCAAGGGCTGACACTTGCGCTGCCAGCCACTGGGAAAGCCCAAGCCAGCAAGAAACCCCCTCCTCACCCTCTCCTTCATCCACCACCGCATGCACCACCATGGGGTACACCTCCCGATCAAGGTCAAAGCCCAGCTGGAGAGAGACAGGAGGAGAGTCTTTGTGAAATGGGGCAGCAATGGAGGCTTCATCCAACATCCATAACTACCCAGCCCCGCGGTCGATACCATGGGCTGGTGGGACCCACCTCCTCCTCGCTCCACTCGGAGGGGTCAACGGTGTGGGAGGGCACACAGAACTGCTGACACACTCCCCGCTTGTAGTGCACTGTCTCCGACTGTAGACTGTGATCCCTGGGGATGTAGCTATTCCACAAAGAGAGAACAGAGTCAGTGGCATCACAGATATCTCCGTACTCCTCCTAGTCCCCTGACTCATGGAGATGCCGGGAAGATGGGAGAAAGGCATATTGCTCCTCCCCTCTCATCCTCAATGCCTCTTGGGACTGAGGTAAGAAGTCCTAAAAAGGGCTAAAATAATCCACAGGGCTAAACAAACCCCAGAGCACCCAACATGGGACAGGAGGGACAAGGACAACCCTACAGTCACCCTGTTGGGGACTGAGAGATGAAATGTTTTTTCCTGGTCTTGGCTCTGACCTGGAGGTAACAAGAGGGAGCAGGATGGGATGAGGAAGGAGGTGGTGGGGGCTGGCAGGGACATGGCGGTGGCATCCAGTGAAGGTGAGGAGCCTCCCTTCAGCCTCAGCATCATCGGCAGCTGCCTCCTGCCCTCAGGGGAGGAGATGCTCCACATCCATCAGCAAAGCCCTGCACCCTGGCTGGGAGAACATGCTGGGTTTGGGGGGGGTACAGGCCAGGTTGGGGGGGGGCAGGCAGGACACCAGGCTGGGTGTCCTCACCTCACCACTCCATTGTGAAACTCCTCGCTCGCCTGGTAGTAGATGGTTATGGCCACGTGTGTGTCCGTGTCAAAGGTGAACTCCACATTGTAGTGCACCTTTGCTTTGCTGACTTCTTCGCCTGGGGTCTTCACCTCCTCCGAGCACCTGAGGAGCACAGAGGGTTTGGGAGACAGGTACCCCTCAGGGATGGCTCGGAGTGCCCCAGGACTGTTCCCCTGGCATGAGGCTGCCCTTGGCACCATTGCTCCCCTCCACCAGGGAAAACTGAGGCACACCAGGAGGGCCTGGCACACCCAAGATCAGGCCTGCAGCGTGGGAAGTGCTGCAGGCAGAATTCAGTTGTAATCCCAAACCTCCCATATCAGCTGCAATACCTAGCCTTCCTCCAACAAAACCTTTGGCAGGTGGGAAAGGAAGAAAAAGCAAAGCACTTCAAAGGTAGCACTAAGCTCCTTTAATCCCATGGAGGAGCCAGCACAGCCGCTGCCTGCACTTGGAAGCTCACCCAAGCTGGGAAGCGAAGGGACACATTTGGACAGCGGCGGCTTATACCCCTCCAACCACCCATGCTGAGACAAAAGCACCCCTGTGGTCATCAGCTCCTGGGAGCATCTAGCTGGACTCTTCCCTCCCCGTGGCTCATGGCCTTGTCCTTCCCCACAGCAGGACTCACTTGACAAGTCGCAGGGTGTCCTTGCGGATGTTGATTAAGCTCCTAAGGGTTTTTACAGGTTCCTGAGGAGGTGGAGCAGCGTAAGGGAACTAGGACAAGAGAGACATCAGTGAAGGCAGACACACAGAGGGAGGTGGGGGTTACAGCAGCTACAGACCTCATCCCCGGTTTTCCCAGTGACCCAACCCCAACCAGACATAGGGATCCAGGGTCAGCCTTGCAAGGGGCAGTTTCACTGGCGAGGTTGGGGGCACACAGAGAGGGGCTGATCCTTGACCCTTCAGCCAGAGGGACGTGGTGCACAGAGCAGCCAGGCAGGCACTGCCCTATTTTTAGGCCTCTAATGCAGCAAAGAGGTGCTCGATGAGGCTGGACAGGGTGAGGCTGGAGCTCCCTTCCTGCCTGCCAGCCAAGGAATGGACACGTGTCCCTGTTTTCTCCCAAGGATGAATGGGATTTGGATGGCAGGGTCTCCATCAGCCCCATGCTTGGAATGGGCAGCCAGCGGGACAGCCAGGCAGGTAGCATCGCTACGAAGAAGTGTCTTGCCATCTTCCAAGGTGACCTTATCCTTCCTGGTCCTTCCTGTCCACTTGCACAGAGGCTCTAAAGGGCTTGCTGGAGAGAGCCCCAGTGGCAGCCAGGGGACACACTCTCCTTGGCATCATAGACACCCAAGGGAGACCAAGGACACCAGGGAAGGGATGTGGGACCCACCTCCCCCTTCTCCATCTCCCAGGTAGGTAGGAGTGAGTGCCAGGAAGGGATCAGCCGCGCTGGGGCAATGACATAAACACGTGTTGAAGAGACAGAAGCTTAGGCTAGGATTAACACCGAGCTCATTGGTGAGTTGTCACGCATGTCAGGGGACAGCCAAAGCCAGGAGGGCACCAGGTGCCATCAGCAGATGCTCACAAGAGCCAGAGAGCTCAATTGCTCTCAGGGGAGAGGGAACAGGTAACAAGACAGATTGCCTAGGTTCTTCCTTTCCCACAAGCCACCCCCAGCCTGAAGCAGGGTTGGGGAGGGGGCTCAGGGATGGAGAGGCACCTGCTGAACCCTGATAGGAAGGGACAAGATCAAATTGCACGTGGCACTTGGGAACCAGGTGTCTGTTTCCCAAGTCCTTGGCGCCCTCACGTGGGAAAGCAATCGTCACCTTCACAGTCCCCAAAACGCTGCAGGGTGGAATAGATTGGGTGGCAAAACCGTTCTGGCTGGGGACCTGTGCAGGGCTCAGTGGGATGGGACGGGATAGGCAGCTGGCAGTACCAGGCCTGCCCCTCCTCCGTCTGCTTGGCATCACTCACCATGTTCTACCATCCCACAGCTCCAGGCCCACGAGTAGCACTGAAGGGGATGGCACGAGGCCCTTTAAGGAGAAATCCACAGCATCTTGGAAGTGCCCGTCCCCTCCCTTCCCTCCGGGAGGAGAAGAGGACGGCTGAGTCATTAATCTGGTGTTAATGAGCTTTTTAACAAGTCATGAGCACTAAACAGGAACTTGCAGAATCACCTGTTGCAGCTGGAAGAAAGCAAGAAAAGGCCTCGGGGCTGTGTGACATAGGAGAAAGATGCAGGCATGAGGGTCCCCTGGGCACAGCCGTGCAGGGTGCTGGACAGGACGGAGAAGTGTCACAGGCAAATTTCTTGCTTCAGAAACTGCACTGATGTCACCATTGGGCTCTTTCCCACCCATATCTGGGCTGGGTTTTTTTTGGGGGGAGTGGGGCTGGGGATTTTTTAAATGAAATTTTGCAAGCTGGATTTGTTCATCAGAAAGGGGCTGTTTAAAGGACTTTTTGCATCTCCTCTACGTAAATCAAGCTGAAAAAACCAATAGAATAAAACTCAAAAACTCACTGCAAGTACTACCCATTTAAAAACACTGGCCATGCATCTATAGCAACATTTGGTACAGGCTACCTTGTGTTAAAGAGAAAAAAACCAACCAATCAACCAAAAAAACCAACAACAAAAAAAACCCACTCAAAAATCTTTCTTGGGTTTATCAAAAAGCAGACCCAGGCAGGTTTGTATGGACAGGGAAATCCAGCAGTATGTTTCAACAGCCTCCATCTTCCCCAGAATGCCCCATGCTCTCTGGGTGCTGCAAGCACCATCACTGCTTGTCAGTCCCTGCAGAGGTGTGCTAGCACAGTGGCAGCTATTTAAACCTGCAATGCCCTTCCCAGCCCCTTGGGAACCCACTCTGAGCTGGAAAATCCAGATTATCACCTATCTGTGGAGGGAAGAGTCTGCACAGCC